>VYXC01008463.1:137591-162993 GCA_013397175.1 Platysteira castanea | reverse complement strand
ACAAAAAAAAAAAAAAAAAAAAAAAATCTAGTCTGCAGTGCTTCGTGTAGAAGAGGAAACAGAGAAGTGGGAAAGAGAGGTATCACACATTAAAGCTTTACATGTTTTACATATTTCCTTAGTATAACACAAAACTGCCTTTTTTTTTAATCTCTAGTTTACAACCTTCAATATTGTTCTTTTATTTCACTAAGATTAAACTCATATCTGTGACAAAAATGCTACTAACCCTGTTCCATGCACTGACAGTGTGTATAATCCTTTTTGATACAAATTATTTTCATGGTAGCTGAATGATGAGACTGACTTTCTCTCTACAGTCTGGCTTAGGTCAAGGGAAATTCAGGTGATGACATTTAGTATGAAACCGACTAAGTGTGAAAGGTTATAAGTGAAAGATCTTTTTTTCCTGCAGCTTCCTTATAGGCAAACAAATGAATAATGAATTCACTGTAACATCTTCATTTGATCTACTCAGCTGTAAAATATGAACATTCTCAAATCTGAAGTCACTCAGACATCTAACACATGCTAATGAACCAGCTTTGTTTCTGCAGATGCAATTAAAATCCTCATCTTTATCTATGCAGTCCAGGTTAAAAAGGCTGATATCAGGCTGCAGGACTACATAATGAAAAAAATCTAGCTAAACAGAAATGACGACATGGAAAGCAGAAAGTCCCAGGGAGAAACAATCTTGCCTTGCAGCAGGAATAATGATCAGGCTGCCAAGACACAAAAGCAATCAAAACAAAATCAAAGGAAGAAGAGAAACAAAATTAGCAAAGCTCTTCATCCCTAATGATATGTAACAGTGCTTATATTTCATGTTTGAAATCTTACTTGTTTTTCTGCTATAAGAATATGCTATACAAAAATGGTAGCACGAGAAAAAATAGCAACGAAATGTCATCACTGGATTTTTTTCTTACACAGGGATTCCCACTGCTGTCTCACCACCAACACCATTAATTGCATTACATACAGCTACTGTATTAGAAGAGGAAACTGGTATTCCATATTCACAGAGCTGAAGACTCTGAGATTGGGAGCTGAGTTAAGTACTGGATAACTGGTATGTAATGCTCTGCACTGAATGCATCAAATTCAACCTATGAACACAGAAGGCGCTAAATTATGCACCAAAAAATACACAAACATAAGCACTGAATGCATGAGCAATCCATTGACTAGAATGTCTAATTTCTCATTCCACTTACGGAATGTATTGCTTCTGAATGCTAATCACTTCTGGAGGTGATTACTATTCTGATCAGTTTTTTTTTAGAATGCAGCCAACAAAGGCTAGAGTTAGCCTAAAACTCCGCTAGGCAGTTACTGGAGAGAATGAGAAGAATTTCATTTTGTTACATCAAAACATCTTTCTAGACAGTGGCTGCCTGTGGCCTGCAGTATTAAGAAAAACTCTCAAGTGGGCTGCTTATTAGGATCAGGTTTTTTCTTTGGTCTGGTGTCATTTAACAGCAATTTTAAAGAATTAATTAGTGAAGAAATGGGCAAAATTTCATTTTCTCATTTCCAAACAGACAGTGCCTGGACTAGACAAGGCCTGTAGACCCAAGGTAAAATTAAAAATTCTGCTAAAATTACCCCCTGCTATGTACTAATTGCCATAAGGTATGTAAAAGCAGTGGTGTTAATGTGGGTTGAAGTTACATGTGGGAAGTGATTCTATAATTAGAATGCTATACATTGCTTGAACTGCAAAAAGCCTACTCTACTTTTAGAAAAGATGGAAAGGGTAAAAGAATAAATATATACGTGTTTTGGTAAGCCTTCAGAAAGGAACGACTGCTGCCAAGAGGTTCAAGTTATGTAATCATTGCAATTATAGGTATCCAAGCATATGAAAAAGACATCAATGCCAACACAGTACAGCATTAGCCTTTATGGAGCACTCCACCCTGTTCCAAGCTTACACATGCTATAACATTTTCATCTTGAAATGCAGCTCATCCATGAACTACTGAAATACCAACTATTATCTGGTTACCTCCGTAAGATACTTTTACTGATTTAAAACCTTTCTGGATGATAAATCATCTATCCTCCTCCCTAATATTACTGAACTGTTTTTGATCCTCCGTATTTATGGCACTTTTTAGCTCATTGCACAGAGCCTCCAATGCCTTAGCTTTTCCCACCCTCCACCTGCAGTCCTGCAGCCTGCTTCCCCACTTGCAGCTTCCTACCCCTTCACACAAGCTTTTAGGACAGTGTACCTCAGAATGCTTGTGGCAGTGTTTTTCCTGTGACACTCCTGCTTGTTATTCATCTCCCAGATTTGAAAACCCTCCTACTGTTGTTATGGCAGGGTCCCAAGGGAAGTGATTACCACTGATGTTAGAATCACCCCTTTTTTTCTCCCCCTTTCTGATTTCTATGTTTTGTTGAAGTTTCTGGCTAGCAATACAGGACTCATAAATGTGTTTGCAGAAAGCTCAGCAGTGAACCAGCTGTGTAGCACTCTCCCTAGCCAATGTGTGCTCCCAGCAATGGTAGCAGCATCATGAGCACGAACAACCCATGAGGACTGCAAGTACATCTAGACACAAAATACAGTTACTGTGGAAAAAGTTGGATGGAAGAACACCGCTGAGGGCTAAATACTCATTTGTCTTCCTGATTGGCTGCTGAGGATGAGTTTTCCCATTTCTTTTTCTCCCCATCTTTCTTTTCTTCCTCTCTTTTATTTTTTTCGCTTTTACTCCCTCCTCTCCAATAACATCCATTCTTAGAAATGATAAATGCCACCATATATGGACCAAGTAGTAAATATTCATGCAACACACCATGGTCTGTTACTACTCCTTCTATCACTTTCTTTATCTTATAACAAAAACATATTACTATTTTTTATTTCCCTTTACATATAGCACATATTTTATTATAACTCTTTCAATAATAGAACCTGTGGTTCTATTATTTGAATAGTATCCTTATGCTATTATCTGAACAATATCCTTATATTTTAGTGCCTTACTTTCCTAATTTCACTTTGGTCTGCAAAATTGAATTTGAAATACCACAGATAATTTTGTTTTCTGTTATTGCATATGTTGTTGTAGTTTTCCTAGCTACCAGCATGTGCTCGAAAAAAAATGTTTCTTAAGCAAATCCAAATCCTTGATGATGTTAAATAATGCTGAATCTATACCATTTAAATCTGAGAACTGAATGCTGTTGACATGCATTCAGTGCCTCATAACATGATGGTACAATCATATTCCTATTACTCCAGAGGAAATAACTCTTTTGGTCACCTCCTAAGATTTCCAACCTGACTGAAACAGAAAACAACTCACGAAAATCACTGTGATCAAAAATTTAAAATTTTTCCAGAGTATAAAAAAACCCTAAATAAGTGGCATGACTTAGTAGTTTCATAGGGAAAGCAAAATTTCCTGTATATAACTGATTTTCATACTATAGATATTTCTAACTTGTGGTAACCTAAAAAACATCAGTTTTACATACATAAAGAAGGCAGGCAAACACACATGAAGGAAACAAAAATCTTACATTAGTGGTAACTGAGGTATAATATAATTAATCTTGCTTAAGCTTTCCTTACCCTGGACCTCTCCTCTAGTTTTGTCATCATGACGACAGTTGCACCTCGTTGTTCCCACATCATTCTCCAGAAGTCACCAAAGGTTTCTGGCAATGCCCCCTGCGTTGCTATGTAAGCGTTCTGCTTCCTGTACCCATCTATGTAGTTGGCATTGATGTAGTCGCTGCCCGGTATGCCTGCAAAGAGAGGAGAATGAAAACACAGCGCAGAATTTCTCTGCTGTCCTATTGTACAAGGGCTGAAAAATGCTGGGACACAGCTGATTTGGTGAATCCTGCCTTGCTGTGTGCCAGGTAGCGCGTGGCTACTTACAAGTGAGTGTATGCCATTTGGGGAGCCAAGAGGCACAGTGGTCTCTCTGAGGAAGACTATTCTTTTGAAACAAGAGACTTTGTTTGATAAGTAGTATAAAAAAAGATGGAAAATCTGTATCAGGTGGAGAGACCTGGGGGTCAAATACAGCAGCAATTAAAAGCTGGTCTGATGCTGCCTGCACACACCCAACAGCATGGCAGTCTCTGCCTTGGACAGACAGGGAAGATTCTTGATCAGACACCCTGGGTAGGCCCCTTAAACAATCTTGTTGAGGTCATTGCACTTCCTTTAAACACAGGAGGGAAAAAAAGTACTGTCAAGACTATTAATATCACTGCTATACTCATTTTTCCCATTAAATGGGAAGATAATTATTTTAAGAAACCACATTATGTAAGTCAGATTTAAGAAACAGTGAAATTTGCTATATGGTGTATGCATGAAATAAAGACCTCTGCAAGACTGAATAGGAACTAACACCATGAAAAGAAAGTGGCAACCAAGACTTGTGGTCACATGGGACCTACACTGTTACTTGCTTGAGGCTTGGGTATTTTGGACAAGACTTACACAGGGACTTTGGCTGGGTGCACCAGATACATGTCCATTCTTTGAACCCCACAGGAAGCAGGCCAGTTCCTAACTAACTATTAGGAACTAGTTTATCTATTTAACTAGCAATCTATTTCACTCAGGATGCCTGTACTGAGTTGGAACATGCTGCCTCCCAAGGTCAAGGAGGTGTATTGGCTGTACCAAGGGTCACATTTCTAGTCTGCACTAAGAAGGCAGCCATGTTAATGGAAATGGTAAAAACAGACTTAAAACTCTCAGACCAATGCTGAATTAAGCAGTTTCAACTCAGACTGTGAGCATGTTGAAAGACAAAGCATGGAGGGATCAGTTTTTATGTCACTGCTGTTTTTTTAACTGATGACTAGAGAAAGAAAAGATACTCATGTGAGATCTCAATGCTGGCTGAATGGCAAAGCAGTGTTAATTAACTGAATATAGATCTCTGCATCTTAGTAAGTTTTGTATAAGTAACTGACAGAAGTTACTTCTTTGAGCAGAAATGAATGATTTCTATTTATACAGCCAATCTGCCATGCACAAGTCTAAAACCCAGGAAATGGTGCAGGTTCCACAAACTCTTTCAAAAGAGAGTCAAGATGGTGATACCTGCTCCAGATTTATTCTAAAGCTATGACTGTTTTCACTCCACAAAGCAACAAAATTGCATTTCTTTGGCTATGAAACAGAATAAACTGTAAATAAATACTTCCCAAGCTTTCTGTCAGAAACCAAATCTCCAAATCTTTTCTGATGTGTTATCATCTCCTGCTGGTGATCCCAACAGGATCACAGACTGCACACTCCTGTCTTTCCTGACTCTGAGTGGCACACATCTGAAAATGTCTCCCAAAATAATTTGAATTTGAATGGAAATTAGCAGCACCTCTTTAAAAGTGACTGTTCATTTTTAGCTACAATTTTATTGGTTTCAACACTCATTCTGGGTAAGCTAATGTTTCATGCCACAACTTACTTAGCAGTGAATGAACCCACAGACTAAATGTCACAGTAAGCAAGATCCAATATAATCTGTAAATTACTCAGATTATGGGCTACTACAGCTGTAGTCTAGGAAAAAATTTTGCCTTCATGCCTGAAAAAGTTCCATACGTGTTCTCATTTTATATGTTAAAATCATATATAAAGTAANCTGGAACTGATACTGCACAAACTCAGTGTGAAAATTAAGCATGAGAACTAGTCAAGCTGTTCCCTAAAGAATTATATTTTCAAATTTTAGTAAACAATACTAGTACCTGATATAAAAAAATTCAGAATGACTAAATTGTAAATACTCTTTCTACTTACTAATTTGTATTAAATTTATTTACAAATCATATTAAAATATATAATTTCTAAATGAAATAAATTCTAGNTTTTAATTTTATTTTACTTTTTGTACAAAATTAGAAGAAACACCCGACAAAATATTTCAGAGAAAGAAAGACCTTGTAACTTCAGGGTTACCAGAGAGGCAGAAAATGGCACTCCTCAGGCATGAATGGCCACAGGAAGACTGTCTGACTGATTTGACCTGATTGAAAGTCTCTTCCAGGAGAAAAACAGAACAAAATAAAAAACTTGTTAACCTGCATAGTCTATAGCCGGAAAACATCATTTCCCTCCATGAAAGATAGAAAGTGGAGTTCAAAAGAATCACTCTTGGAGACCTGAATCAGTTTTACGTGACACTTCTTATTGCGGATATTGGAATTAATGATACAGAAAATACAACTGCTAGGCACAATGCTGTATTTTCTTCCTTTATCAAGATAATAAAACCTTTTTTTTCACAAAACAGATGAGAAAGAAGAATGAAGCCAACAGGAGAAATCTACACCAACTGGGTATTATCACCAAAGGAACTGAGAAAGCTGGTAAGAAATGTTTTCTGCATAAATTAGAATTATATTATGATGCCTGGTATCATACTTTGAAGCACATGTTATAAATAAAAGCCTGAGGAAAAAATGAAAAACAACCCTTTGTAAAGTGGTTAAATGATCTTCTGGGAAAGCTGTCCTCTGGAACTGATACTGCACAAACTCAGTGTGAAAATTAAGCATGAGAACTAGTCAAGCTGTTCCCTAAAGAATTATATTTTCAAATTTTAGTAAACAATACTAGTACCTGATATAAAAAAATTCAGAATGACTAAATTGTAAATACTCTTTCTACTTACTAATTTGTATTAAATTTATTTACAAATCATATTAAAATATATAATTTCTAAATGAAATAAATTCTAGTTCTTTAAATTAGAATGAAGAAAAGCTTCCAGATTATACCTTCCTTGATATAAGATTCAAGTAAGAAAGAATTAAGACTAACAATTACTGATAATTGCAAAGAGGATTTCTTCAAATCTAGGTTAAAGTGGAAATTTTCACTCTGTTTCTCCACTTGATTTCTATAAAGTGGACACAAAAAATTCCGTATGTCCTTTAGCTAGAAAAATTATTTTACAAGGCAAGTCAGCTTCATGGCACAAAATGAGGACATACTTGGGACTTGGGCGTGAAAATCCATTTACCACAGGCCCTGAGCATCTATTCACGAATTAACCAATGAAGTTTTGGGACAAAAAAAAAAACATCAAACAAAATCGTGTTGCTCTAACGCTTGGACTGAGATTTTCATCAAGGGTTTATCTCTAGCAGAATACAGTACTCAACAGGGTTTTATCTCTGCTGAGATCAAGAGAACAACTTGATTCAGAATGCTCAGCTCCATAGTCTCTCTCTCCCACACAGTATCCATTAGATATGTTCTTTGTTCTCCATCCATTCTCATAGTTCCTTTAAGTATCATACCCATTTCTCACACAGTCTCTTTTCATCACTGTTTTCATGGATGACCTCATTTTCACATCCTGCTCCGAAATCCTTAAAGCCCTCTAGGGAAGGTGCCTTATCATGAGAGGACTAATGAATTGTGTGCAGTTTAAAAACAACAAATACAAAACCTGAATATCTGTAAATATCTACAATGACAAAGCATAAAAAATTATCAAAGACAAGTAAATCTAAATATTAAAATGTCCCTTTCTGCAATGACTTATCTGGCCATAACCTCATTCTGAGCTGAGAAAACGGAACAATTTTCTGTCAAGTCTAATAGCCCAAAACCAATCAAATGACAACCAGTCTGACTGCAGTACAATGAAATCCTGCAAACTTTTGTTAGCTGCTGTAGCTTGAAGGCAGTATACCCACAAGCACAGCAGCAATTGCCATCATTACTTAAATTTGGGTTTCATAGTTAAGAGAGGTCAGTTGTTCTGTAAAAGCATGGGTCAAGAACGGGACAAAGCAACCAAAATCTGCCGTCAGTAATATAGATATGAACCTTACCTAAATCTATTGGCATCAGTGGGATTTACTGTATATTTAGGATGGCACACCTGAAGTGTAAATTTAGGGTAATCCATGCAGTATAACCTGACTTTTACAAATTTCAGGAAAGCAGAGACACAGTTTGTGCACAAGAAGTCAGTTAAAGACCAAGTTCCTGAACCATGATTCTAGGATAACTATTTCCTAGTAGCATTTTCAACTATGGTGATGAATGACCAGAGTCTGGAATCTCTTTATTTAGGCAGACAGGAGTTGAGCACAACGGGGGAAGACTCAGAGGAGTAGTTCAGAATAAAAGACAATCCATTTTCAAATATCTCAAAAGAACAAAGAAGTTTAGTTTTTACATAGTAAGAGTGAATGAGCAATGAAATAAAATTAGCCAATGCCACAGTTAAAGCACGAAAGATTAAGTGTATTGCTCTCAATTTATGCTGAGTACTTGTGAGCTGAGATGATGGTACAGCTTACTGCAACATAGACTCAGATCCACAAGATCCATATTTAATAATGTAGACCATAGGAATGATTCACTTGATTTTCTGAAGAGAGTTATAATCTTAAATAACTTTTATTAGACTTCACGTTTTATTCACAAACTGAAATCAAATAATGAAATTATTTCAAGCCTTCACAAAAGCTTAGTACTGAACAGCCTTTAAAACAAATTAAACTATAAAGTTTTGTTTCTGTGCTGCTTCCCTAAGACATATGCTTTTAGTCATAAATAGTGTGAAGTAATAGGATTAAATTCCGTCATGCTTGTAAACAAGTTGGAAAGATACCATGATGAACTCAAAGTGCTGATGAAGTTGTACTATTGGCTTAAATCAATGTCCCGTGTTTTGAACAATGTCAGAGCAAATACCACAGGCTGGTTGTGCACGTGTGAACAAAACAGTGCGAAAAATCTAACTTAAATAAGAGGTATGCACCAGGTTAACTATAAAAGGATGCAGATCAGGCCCCTCGCTATCCTCTCTTTTTCATCTGTCTCTCTTTAGCTTTCTTTGTCACACAACCCCTGCTCTGCACCATCCACATGGCAGGAACAATATGGAATCTAAGGACTGGTGATATTCTTTGTTCTGTCTCTCTCTTGCTTTGTCTGATCAAAGCACAGCTGTCATATTCTATCCCATACTCCATACTCAACTTTATTGCAGGAGTGAGGAGATTGTGGACATGTGTTGTGGCTTGTGAGGCAGCACTTTTGTACAATGGTGTATTGTAGCTTGTTAGCTAGCACCTTTGAGGAGTTTATTTTAGGACCTGGGATCTATTTAAGTGTACTGTACAAAATTAAGGGCCTGTTAGCCACCACTCTGGTGGAAGCAGATTCTAAGAATGTAAAGGCTTGTCAGACAACACTTCTTTGAGTTTAAACAGTGGTGTGATTCCTGGAGTAAAGGCACGTCTACAATAAAAGCGTAAGAGCCCCGACTTGTGGTCTGGTGTCTTTGTCCAGCCTGATGAGAACTTACCACAACAACGTGCCCCCTGCCACAGGCTGTGACAGCAGCCCTGGCTGGTGATGCTGTGCCTGATGCCCCCCAGGACACTGGTGGCCCTCCTGGCTGCCAGGGCACTGCTGACTCCTGTTCAACTTGCTGCCCCAGGTCCCTTTCTGCTCTCCAGGATCTCATCCCCCAACCTGTTTGTACTTCCAGGGTTGCCCTGTCCCAGGCGCAGAATCTGGCACTTTCTCTTGTTGAACTTCACATGGTTGTTGATTGCCCAGCCCTCTAATTTGTTGAGGAATCTCTGCAGGGCCTCCCTGTCTTCCAGGGAGTCAACAGCTTCCTTAACTTTGTATCATTTGCAAACACAGTTAGTATCCCTTCCAGTCCTGCATCCAAGTCATTTATGAAGTTGTTGAAGAGCACTGGCCCTAAGGAGGAGCCCTGTGGAACCCCACTAGTGACAGGTCACCAGCCTGGTGCCAGCCCATTCACTGCAGCCCTTTGGGCCTGACCCATGAGCCAGTTGCTCACCCATCACATGATGTGTTCATTCAGCTGAGTGCTGGACATTTGTCCAGAAGCATATACCATGAGAAAAGGTATCAAAAGTTTTGCTGAAATCCAAAAAAAATTACATTAACTGGCATCCCACGATCAGCTTGATCATTAAACAGGTGCTAGGTGCCAGTAACAACTGTTTATGTGGATGTTTTTATTACATAAAATCTATATAGTTAAGGAAATCATCAAATTGAAATGGTCGAAGCACAAATCTGTACTTTAAGAACTCACTGAAATATGAAGCAGCACAAGACCAGTGAAGGTACTCTAGTAATGAATATTTGTAAAATGAAAGTTTTTTACAAAGGCTGAGGAAAATTCATTACATATCATCCTAACAAAGTAAGGTAAGAAGGAAAAAGAAATGTCAGGAAAAGAAAAACTACAGATAGCTGAATTGTGAATAGACTGTTAGGAGGACTAGGAGAGTCTGGTGAAAAGGGAAAGGAAGATGGAGTCTCAAAGAGAACTGTTGAACTATAGAGAATTATGGAAAGAAGGCAATGTCAAAAAGGGATAGACCAGAGATGCAAAATTAGGCTTGACAAAGAAAGGAATTGTTTACAGGACAGAAGAGAAGTATTTTAAAGGAAAACGAAAAGGTGAGAAAAATGAAATGTAGGTAGGCAAACTAAAAGCTACGAGTGTAGAAGTTCTGCAGGCAAGATGAGAAACTTGGAAGGTGGCCAGCAGAAAAACATGTGAAAAAGGAGGAGCTCTTTTAGGAAAAAAGAAAGGAAACATGAGTTTGTTTTGTTTTGGTCTAAAAGCTGTTTAGTTTTAAGAAGTACAGAATAAAAACACACAGATTTTTCTGTGCAGGTCCCCAGAGGCATAGATAAGAGCCTTGCACCAGGACACTATCCACAATACATGGCAGTATGTGCAGATAGCAGTATGGTGCACAACACTACAAAGCAGATACTGAAATCTAACATGACCTCATCATACTGTGATTACTTCACAGCTGTCTTAAGCTGGGTTTAGTGAGCTCTTAAACTCCTAAACACTGATTAACACACCAGTTAACAATTAAAGGAATCCTTTCTTGAACAGAAATACTAAGTTATACTCTGAAAGATGCCCTAAAAGGAATGATGACTGCCTCTACTAATATGGAACGAAATGATACCTCGTTTGATATTTCCTGCAAACCCCAGTTTCAATATGAGTGTGCACAGTAAACTAAATGCACATGGTGCACAGGTACTAAATCATCATTAGTCAGTCAAGAACAAAGCCACTGGATATCTTCTTGAAGCTTTCCCCAGTGGAAAGTAAGGCTATATATACAGGAAGGGTTGTTCTGAGCAGATTTCAAGGATATCAAGAATGGCAGCATTTAAGTTACAACTATTACAGTACCAGTAGACTCATACACCTACAGCTTGCCTCAGCATTATTGTTGAGACAGCCATCATGAAGTCTACTCTATGAAATCTACTTTGCAGGGGCTATAACACCATGGAAGCTACTTCACGGATCTTTCTGTATCCCGCTACTCATCATCGAAATACTTTTGTTGTTTTTAAGGCACTCCAAGCTTGTAGGGTGAGGGGGCATACAATTACTCTAAGTGTATGTATTGTTAGCAGAAGGCAACATAAATGCAGTGTGAGAAAGTGCAAATAATTTGCATAGGTCATGACACTTCAGTAGTTATATTGCTCCAAACAACTTCTAAATCTAAATATGGTAGTCTGCATACTCAAAGCTAGTAAAAGATTTAGTGGCAAATGGCCATCTTGCCTTTTCTTTCTTGACCATTTATATTACAGTCAAGAGCTTTCTAGTGTTAACAGCATTTTAAAGTCACTGAATTTCCCATCAAAAAAAAAAAACCTG
This sequence comes from Platysteira castanea, assembly GCA_013397175.1. Classification (NCBI taxonomy): domain Eukaryota; kingdom Metazoa; phylum Chordata; class Aves; order Passeriformes; genus Platysteira; species Platysteira castanea. Next base: position 151,282 of record VYXC01008463.1, on the reverse strand, counting down.
CAAAAACATGTAACTTTTTTTCTTTTAAGAACTGTCATTATGCAAATACATCCACATACAGGAGACTTTTAGTCATGGATAACTCCTAAAAGAATTGGCAAGACTTTTTAAAATGCAGAATGTTTATCTATTCCCTCTCCACCCCCCAATTTTTATTTACTTCTTAGAGGCTGAAGATCACAGATCTCCCTGTCTTAACTTCATCTATTTATCTTTTAGTCAGTAGATTCTCCCTTAAATCCATTTAGATGCATATAATAAACTTCACTACATTCTAACATTCTGTCATTGTACTTTAAAATTCCAAGTTTTCATCTGAGAAACAGCCAAAGACAATACAATATGAGCTGATTTCAAGACTTCAATCAGATTTCAAGAACATGGGAACAAAATTTTGCAAAGTAAAATTTTCTTTCAGGAGAAAAACCAAATTATCACATCCAACCTGAGTTTTCCCTCTAAAGGGACATCTAATGTAATAAAATTTAAACAGTTATAAGAAAAGAATTCCTGTGAAATGAGCAATTATGTTGTGGAGCTCCATGCTGTATGTAATTACAGAGATCAAGAACTTACTGGGATTCAAAACCAGATTTGAATAGGAGTTATGAAAAGTACCAAAATAAACATTTTGAAAGTGTTAGTAAGTCTTGTGTCTCTGGGCTAATGCAATCTTTAACAATTTGATGGTATCAATAGTTGGAAAGAAGTAACTTCAATCTCTGCTAATTTCTCCTTAAGACTTGCTAGTAATCCCTTTGAATAGGCTAGAGAGTTGTGCCACTTCACAAAACTGACCTTGGGTCTCATTCTAGAGTACCAATTACAATGCTCCATATTTCTTCAACACTGTTAAGAGGCCAAATGTTCAGCAGTGCAGGATTACAGTTTGGCAGATGCCTAGTCTTCTCTTCATATATATTCGCTCTTAAACAGTAAGCACCTGCCTAGGTGTAAAATGGAGCTCTTCTCATTAGAAAGGGCACGGTTATTATTCAAACCTCACTAATATATTCATTTTCTTGTGGCCACCAAAGAAATGCAGATGAGGCCTATATGTAAAATCTGACCAAATATTCTCTAAACAGTTGTAACAATTTATAATGTAGTCCAAATTTAGGTCCTGATTAAGTTGTATAGTAACACAGGTGAAGGAGAATATATTTTAAAGTAATATTCCAAGTATTGATTTCCCTGGTAACATGAAAAGAAACACAGCTGTCAACTGAATAAAGTGCTGGAGAAAATGTGTATTTTCATATCGGAAATATCTACTTAAAATCTGAAAGAGATTTATTACTAAACACTATGACCAATGTATTAAAATTATGAAGGTACACACATAAAATTTCAGCAAAACAATCATGCAAAATCCCAGGAATAAAAATTTTTAAGAGGGTTATTATAGATTAAATTATTTCTGTTTTCAAGACTAAATATCACTTTATAAAAAGGCATTTAATGTTTGATGTATTCACCATATGCTTTTTTCACCATAATCTAAGGACTTGGAAAATACTTAAAATCATGCAAATCAAATGGGTCAAAACCCCATTTGTGGTTTTACGTCTAACACTAATATTACAAAAGGTTATAGTATTTTTCTCTGTTTAGAGACAATGACTGTTCTAAGATTTAGAAATTTTAGCCTCATCATGGTATTTCTTACTTAAAAAAGGGACTCAAACATGACAGTTTAACTATATTTGGCCCCTGCTCCTTAAAATACTCAGTCCTTTCCAGGTACAATGTAAATTTTTTTCCCATATTTTTACTATCTCTTATTTAAAAACATAGTCCAATGTACTGTGTAATTTCATACTTTCAATTACTTTAAGTAATATTTTCTGCTTTGCCTCTTAAATTTTCTTCCCATTTTCTGAATATGTTCATTTTTTTAAGGGAACCAAATTTCATGGGTCATTTACATAAAGAGGAAAACATCCAGTTGTGTATTATATAAATTAATAAATGAATTTGTTTTCATGTAGTTTTTTTGCTCCCCGTCTCTCCCCCTTTACACAACTCTTTTTCCAAACAAAATCCCAGGAAAGACTTGAGTGTTCTTTTTGTCAGTTATGCTTATTTCTGAGCTAAGCATTTTGTTCTGAAGAACTTCACATAGCATTCAGAAAGGGTGTCCTGTTTCTGTTCTTAACCTATCCAGACCATGTACTTTGACCTCCTGTCTGGACCAGTGAGAAAGAAAAGGATGTGTTTATTAGTTACATCACAGAAACTGCTAATCAGAATAGCTTCTCTTCAGTGCTGAGACAGGCGCTTCCACCAGGTAGTGGCGGATTTCTAAACAGCTATATTCTTTTACAAGGCAATAAGAAAAATTTTAAGTGATGTTGCAAAAAAATCTCGTCAGAACTGCTATATGAGCCTCAGAGGTGGAACAAACATGAGCAGATTATCTTATGAAAATTCTTCAAGGTAATCATTAAAATTTGCTAATACATTTGAGAAGCTCTTATCTGTGTTATCAGAGCCTATGGTATGCAGCTCCAATAAATGAGGAAAGATCTAAACTACAGTCAGTGGGATTGCCTTTTTCCTCACCAAGCAGCTAATATTTAAGTGGATTACACCTATAAATCCAGTGTCTTTAGGTCTGGAGTAGCCAAAGATAAGCAGCTGTTTATAACCATAAATTAAAACACCTCACAGTTTAACTTGTAGCATGTTATGACTGAAATAATTATGACCTTGAATACAGATCCCTCTATCCTACGTATCATACACAAGTCCTGCCAGAGTTTACTAAAGACAAATCTTATTTTCATTTAAATTGTGTGACTTAAATATATAATTTGTTTGATCATGGCCATCAGTAATACCTTACTGTCAACAGCAGAGAATAAACTGAAAATCTCTCTTCAACCCAGGAAGCAGGTTAATGGTTAAGGCAGAATTGGAAAAAATAAAAAATCTTCTGAGTGAACAACAGTGCATCCTGATGCTTGGTAAAACAGACACAATACCTAGGGCAGACTACCTGTAGTTTGCTTCAGATAAAACTCTAAACTGTTTAAGATGTTGGAAAGCTTTTTAACAAAGAAAGATATAATGAAAAGCTCTCACTGTATCACACTGTCAATCTTTAGTCAGTGAGACACTCCTAACAATGTTTGCATGTGGGCATCTGTTTAAAACCTCTAGTTTAACATTTAGATTGGAAATTTAAAAAAACGTTTTAACAGAGAGTTTTTAAAATTTCCACAGAGAACATGAAGTTGAACTGATTTTTTTCCCATATTAAGGTTTTGAGAAGTAAAACTCAGTGAGCAGATATCTTGATAATTTCACTAATCAACAAACCCCCCCAATTCACGTGTTTGTTTACTGCTACATTTGGTTTGTAGTGTCAGTATAAGCAAACAGCAATACTAACTTACTTTAGAAAACTCACTGGCTTATACACAGGGACCTAGTGCATTCAGTGTTACACATGAAAGTACATTTTAGTGCAAGTTCATAATACATTACTGACCATATGCATCAGAAACGGATTGTCATTACAGGAATTTACTGGAAGTACTTTAATTAACACTTCTTGATATTATTAGATAAAGATATTGTTTAGTAAAATTATCCTAGATTTTAGGACTTAATTAATTTAATTTTAAAGGTCACCTTACCTTCTATTGCTGAGAGTAGAACACGAGAATGGTCGTATGCAATTACATTCGCATATCTATTCTTTGGTTTGTTTACTTCCAGGTTAGAGTGTTCCCATGTGAACTGCTGACCAGGATCAATAGACTTCAAAAGACAAAGAGAAAAAAAGGAAAGGAAATTTTCAGCTAAGGACTACATAATTGTTTTATTTATGATAATTACAAACTGAACCCCCATAGTTTACTCTGGAAATAATTTGCTTTTGAAAGAAAATTATTACTTCAGGACACATTGTAACATATTATATCATAGTCTATTTACAATTTTGTATTTATGCATCTGAAATTTCCATGAGGAATTTAAACCATAAGATTTTTAAAATCCAGGTTTTTTCTTCAGAGAAAGCAAGCTATCCACCTTTTTATCTTTTGTCTCATTTTGGCAAGTGAGGGGTTCTAGCTTAACAGAGAATGAATAAATACCAGAAATCTCAAAAACACTGGGATGAAGGAGAATAAATATTTTTCCCTTTATTAATAAGTGCACATGTTCAAAAATTTCACTGTCCTGTTTACTAAATAAACTCCAAAGGTTCTTGAAGAAGTTTTCCAGAAGGAAAATGTTTCTGTTCTTTCATTTTGATGCCAGGCCAACACATGATACTAGTGTTGCTCAGGAAACTAGCTGCGCTTCATCCATAGGCAACAAGAAGAAACTTGCTTTTTATTTCCTTGAGTCATAAATAAGTAAGCAATTCAGGCATATTTGAAATTTTAATGATATCTTATTCATAAACATAACTAATCTTATTCATAAACAAAACTACATGTTTCCAGATTTGCTGTTTATTTTCTGTTTCCTTCACGTTTCAGGGTGCAATTACAGAAGTGTGCCCCACGCTCCTTTATCCTTCACCACTAGGGAGACTTCAGACTCTACTACTTTTACCTCTGTGGTTGAACTACAGATGCAGCAAAGTGAATACAAAATAGGTAACAGATGGTACCTGTTTATGCTCACTATGGTAGTGGCTGTATGAAAGGTCATCTCATACTGAGAAGTCATGAATAATCACCTATTGTTTTACCTTCCCTTTCCGTAACATTAGAGACCTTAAAATTGTTCCATCAATATGAACACGCAACTATGGCTTGAGGTTTATGCCCTCTGTTTAATCCTGGTAAGAACTGGCAGCTCCCTGTGACAGCTAGTGGTAAACTATTAAAATATAATGATGACACAGATAAACCGAGTTAGGGCAGTTCACCAACATTATGTTCATTTTCCATGAGCAGACCAGCAACACGGCCACAAGTCAGAAGATTCATACTGCCTCTACAGCATCAAGCCAAGAGCTTAACTGACTCCTCCCAGGGTTACAACAGCTGCAAGTCCACTTCATGTTAGTGGAAATAGAATATGATCTTTGATCTATTAGAGTAAATATTACCTGACAATGAGCGCATGTGAAATTAATTAAGATGATTTTACTAGGACTTATCCCTTAGACAAATAATTACTATTTGGCCAGTCTGGAAACTGCTTCCTTCTCATGTGCCTTTACGTATTTTATACAATTTATTTATTTAATATTTGAGAATAACTTTGTTTCTTTATTGAGGTTATTAAAAAAAGAAAAAAAAAATTGCCTGGCTGCCTGATAGAGAAACATTTGTCTTTAGGAAAACAAATACCTCAGGAAAACAAGTACCTTATCCTATTAACCAATAACCTAGGCTCAATTAACTTTTCTAACATAAAAGTTATAAAGTCCTGCATAACCTAGCTATGGAGAGTAGAGGAGTGTGATGGCTCAGATTCTGGCTCGCCGTTTATCTACAGTATCTAAGATAGAGTGCTTGGCAGTTCCTTTCTCAAAAGGAAATTAAGGGGGGCTTTTTAGAGGAATGAGGAAGAAATGAAATGCTTGGGAACATGATGAAGGCCATGAAAGTTCTACTTGTGCTTTGGATATGATTCATTTGAATTGTATCACTATGTGTGTCACTATGTGTGTTCAAAAGGCATTCTTAAATGCAGCTCTGAATGAACCTGATTTTTCAACCTTCTACACAATTGTTGACACCAAAGTATTTGGGTTCACTATCTTAAAAACTTGCCTGACTATGATTAACATACCTTAAAATATCAATGGTATTAGAAGTTTATTATTATTAAGTTAATATCTTAACAGACTAACAACTAAGAGATTTGCAAAACTGGTGATGGATTTTTTTTTGGAGCCCTATTGTATTTTGTTTGCCTACAAAGGGACAACAAACTATCCCCCAACTAGTATTCTGCCACTTTTAAAGGTAGATTTCACTTCTGTGCTATGCTTAATTATAAACATAGTGACCTGATCTAAGAGTAGGGTTTCACCCTTCTCCAAGAGAAATATTACTTTTTCTGACTGTAAAGTGAAATTCTTATTTATCAATAAAGCAAATGGTAAGATTTTACTCTCTAATTTCACTCTGTAAATTTTTTAGTCCTTTTTCTTTAGTTTCACCCCAGTAATGTTTTCCCATGCTCTGAGAAGGATGGCTGGTAGAATTTTGAAGCAGGTATGTTGGGGGTCACCACCCTGCTCCCCCTGGGTGGGAGGGGAGCCTGGGGGACGCATGGCGGAGCACGGGGTTCCCGGACCCCTGCTCTCAGGCCACACGTTCTCGGGCTGTGTTTGTGATTGGAAATTTTCTGTGGCCCAGGCCAGGAACGGCAGGGGTTTCCCCGGGAGGAGGTCAGTCTGGACAGTCTGTACTGGTGGCCGGCCATGCCGGCTGGAGGAGAAATAAAGATCAAATGAACACCTATGAAATATCGTGTCCCTGATCCTTCCGTGGACCAAAGCTGTCTTCATAAGCTGTACCAGACAGCAACATAGGTATGCACTGCTCAATTTAAAACTGTATGTATTTTTATCCTTACTTCTAAGCGCTATTTATTTCATCAAAGGTGTAGAGAATTTGGAGAACATTTCCATCAGCACTGGGAAGAGAAGAGTTATGCACATATATACTATATTTAAGACATCTAATATACCTCTTTATCAGCAGGCCAGCAATTCACTTACATCATATGACTTGAAAAGTAATAAAATTTACATAATGACTTCTCTCAGCACAAATCTTCCCTCTTTTCCTTTTTGAGTTAATGGAGGTGAACAAGAAAACTCATGCAGGATATGTGCAGGTCAAGTTTTCAGAACTTTGGAAAATAATTTTTATGGATTTATCTCAGAATTCTAGTAACAACTGAGAACAGAAACACAGTACAGAAGATGCTAACTGTATATTAGTGCACTACACTCTAACCCTTAAAATAAAATTGATTTTTTGACCAGGAATGATGCACATCTGTAATATCTGTGACTACCTAGTCAGTATTTTTTGAGGGACATACATGGAAACATGCTATCTAAACCACAGTCCACTGCCCTAGAATGAGGCACACTACTCTGCATGGTTCTAGATAGATAACTGAAGCAGACCATCTGTCTTACCTTTTAGGTTTTTACCTACACTGCCAAAACATTCTGGAAATTACTTTACAATGTAAGATGTCACATACACTTTCTCTTCACATTAGACAAGAAAACTAGAAAATAACAGAATAAACTGGCTGCCTAACAAGCTGCTAGTTTTGAGCCTGGACTGCAGAACTCTGGCTTTAAATCATAAAAAAACCAAAGGAGATGTAATAATAATAATAAAAAATACTTCCAAACAGTAACTTTAAACTGCAATTTTGCATATACAAAGATAATTTTGCATATACATAGAAAATGATGGTCTATGATTCTTATCACTTATGAGAAACAGCTTCAGCTCTATATTATACCTATTTTTCATGTGAATTTACAGATGATTAAGAATACTTTAAATTTAAAGTTTAGCTTCAGGTGTTCAGTTTCCAGCATTATTCTTCCAATTTTCGCTCCTTAATGTTTTAAGCATTCTAAAGCTACTGCTCAATATCAAGAAAAAAACCAAACATACACTTTGTATGCTGTATGGCCAGATGGTGTAATTTAGTGATTAATATTTAGGCCTACATGCAGACATAGTTAACATAAATTATCAGAAACCGGCAAATGGATTGAACTTTAATCCTTCCTATTTTCCTCACCAATCTGAACCACTTTGCGGCCTTACCATCCTCCCATAAAGCACCATTTTGTCAAAAGAAAGTTAATCTGTATTTCCTCAGACTTAATAGCCACACTGGAACAAAGAGTTGAGTGGTATTGGCAGACACATTTCAGAAGTGTGAAAGACCAATAACTCATGAATAACAAGTCCATACTAACAGTTTTAATGAGTGCTTTAATGGTTTAATGGATGGCACTTTAATAGGATTTCTAGTATTTTCATTGTGAAAGCTTGCCTTCAATAAAGCTGTCATTAAGAAAGAAATGGATTTCTTTGCAGCATAACTGTGTAGTATGGGTGCTTTGTGCAGAAGAAATAAAAATATTTGTAACACTGTTACTTCCCTCCCATGCTTTGACAAATCTTTCAGCTATTGTGTTCTAAATGGCTTGCTGCTGAAACAAGCATGACCTGTTAGTAGGAAAAGACTTGAGCAATATTTACTAATACAATGCACCATCCATAAAATAGTTCATTGACTAGTAAGAATGGTAACCAAAATTTTCTGGTGGTAACCAAACCAGAAGAATTTTAAAAAATCCCCCTCCAGTAAACTATGTACCTGCTCACTGTGCAGTTTTCCTTTACACCACTTAAACAAGAGGCAAATGTTCCCTGATGTCAGTCTTCCAGAACTGTATCCTGGTTCAGCACTAAGGAAGGAAGGAGTATGACAAAATGCCACCCTTCCTGGTATAAGCTGACACATGCCTGTCTCCTCTGGAACAGTGCTCTTCCAAGGGTCACTATGGCACCAAATTAGGAGCCAGCAGTTTTAAGTTTCTGTGGAATGTGGGGATTGATATATACTGCATAGCTTTCACAAGGAAGCGCGTCCTGTAAAGCATTTCCAAGCACTGCAGGTGCAGTGTTTGTGGCTTGAATTAAACCACCAAGACCACTGCTTCACAGAGAAATCTAGGACCAGGTAGGCAAAGAAGAATGAAAAAGAAAAATTTAGGAGCATGTCAGAAAAAATTTAGGAGCGAACAGACTCATCACAACTGGGGTAGGTAAACAGCTATGCAGAGAAATGAACAGTTTGACCCTCTTTTACCAATGTCAGCTTCTGTGATGAGAATTTCATACCATAGCTGATGAATCTATAATAGAGTGCTATTGTATTATGCAGGAAACTTGCTAATAGAATGAGATTTACATACTGCATTATCAAAATGTGAATTCTAGATTGCATGAACATTAATTCATGATCATGGCAATTTGCCAATTGGAATTACATTTTTTTAATTAAGATGGAGATATTCTCATTACACTGCAAAGGGTATAATTTTCAAGAATATGGGGGAAAACCTCCACGTATGCCTAAATTCTTTTGAGATTGACCATAAGTTTGTATCCTGGTCCTAAAAACAGTTAAAAATGCAGATGAAACATTTTATGTTAACTCTCCAAGGAAAGTCACCTAACTGTTCAAGAGTAGCAAGAAATACAAAGAGCTTTTTTCCAAAAGCTTTTGTAAACTCCTCTCAAGAATAAAAGGTATTTCCTTCACAGTATCAAGCTAATATTCCTATGACTAAATGAAATCAAGCAAAACCTGATTCCAATGGAATCAAACAAGCAGTATAAGCAGACAACTAAAGAAAACTTAAAAGAGGAAAATAAGCATTATTTGAAAACATCCTTGAAGGGGAATCTCCATCTCAAAATGCTGTAACACCCTTATTTTTTTTTTTTTAATTTATCATATTGGTTTGTATTTCTTTGCCACCAGTGTTAAACATAATGTGTTTATTCCTTACCTGCAATTAAAATAGTTTGACCACGATATCATAACCAGCTGTAATGGAAATAATTTTGTGTTGAAAATTGGGGATTATAGTCAACTTCGGGTAGAAAATAAATAAGCAGGAGCAGACAAACACCTGAGTAATGAAAAAAACTTGCTTTGTTTAAATATTTTTGTGGTTAAAGCCTCCTGCCAGTTTTTTTTTTTAATACAGTGTCTGAAATGTAGCAGGTCTTATAACTAAACTTTATAATTGTCTCACGTAAGACACTGGTGCTACTTTAAATTTTCAACATACTTTTCATCACAATTTTAAAGCACTGTCAACAAGTTTTTATTTCAAGAAAAGATTAAAGGAGTTAAAATCTTCATTGATTCTTCCATTTTTCTCAATAGGTCCCTAAAAATACTGCAAATTAATCCTTCTAAAAAGCCCCTACAAAACTCAATTTGATCTATAATGACCTATATAGTTTTTCCTTGAATAATTTTTCTTGCTTCATGAAGTAGATGACTTTTCTCTTTCTACACATATTGCTGCTTTCAGTTGGGCAAAATAAAACTGACATTTATTACAGTATAGAATCATAGAATTATTACGGTTGGAAAAGACCTCCCAGATCATTGAGTCCAACCTTCGACTGACCACCAGCACTCCAACCATAGCACTAAATGCCACGCCCAGTTGTTTCTTGATCACTTCAAGTCATGGTGATGCCACCAACTCCCTCTCTTCCAATGCCTTCGGTAAAAAATTCCTCCTGATGTCCAACCTGAACCTCCCTTGGCACAGCTTGAGGCCATTTCCTCTTGTCCTGTTGTGAGAAGAGGCCAACCCCTACCTGGCTACATCGTCCTGTTACACAGTTATTTGACTAATCAAACTGTCTTTGTGAAATTCCATGGCAAAATAACATTAGGTATCTGACCAAAATGCTGCATCCTAATATGCAACACCAGCTTTCTTTTATTTGATCAATTATATAAGCATAAACAAACGCTGTTGACCCAAGGCAGCATTCACAGCACAAAGGAAGGAGATAACACACCACTCTGAATCTGGACTAGCAGGACTTCAGACTCCTGCACTATGTCTTTAAAATTCTCTACCATAACTATGCTGCTGGCTCAGATACCACCCTAGGTGGAACTAAGCACCAAGCAACCTATGCGAATGCAACAGCATATGTGCTATTAATAGGAAGACAACTTTTCATCGTTCACTGACTACGCTAATTGTTTCTCAATAAATGGAGCATATCCTACGACAGTGAAGTTAGAAAATACAAATAAATGATGTTTGTAATATTAGAAAGAGAAGCTATTATAAGGAAAAGGAACAAAACCATATTTTTGCCGAGAAAAAATTGATTTTTTCACATGAGTCACTATTATCTACAATAATATAGCAGTGAAGTGCAGCTGTTTCTTTGATAGAGGTTCATTCAGTGGGTTATCTGTTCTTCCCGGACTTCTAAAATGTATTATATTGATAATAAGTTTTATATGTGCTTCTACTATACAGGATTTACTGTGTTTTAGTATCCAGTGTTTATGCTGTTGCAGCTTGAGATACAAAAAGAGAAATACAACATATTCAGTAAACTGTGTTCCCATCACAAATCCTACCAACTGATTCTGAAAAGCTACAATGAAAAAAGTCAAAATGCATCTTCATGTTTTCCAGTACTCACTGTTAAAGCAAAAGACTGGCTGCAATTTACAGAAAGAAATCTGATGAGAGAAAACACTGAATTATATACAACTTCTTGTAACATTTGTTAACCGGTGCATATATAGACATTCACCATAAACCATACAGTAACATACACAGTCTGATAGTGTAATTTTTGTGTTGCAGTGACAGATTTTCATGCAAAAATAGTATGAATATTAATCTACTTCCTTAAGGATGCAAAGCTATATGTACATATCTCAGATAAGAAATGTTAAATTATTTTTCTGAGACACAAGACTCAGAAATCTGCTTTGGAGGAACAGATTTGCTGTTCTGTCTTATAGGAGGAAATGACTTTACAAATACATCAGAGAGTAGGCAGAACATTACTGGTTCTATTCAGTTTATCTCCATGATCACTTCTTATTTTTAAATTCCAAAGTCTCAGAGAAGAAGGAGATAACAATATAAAGGTCAGTTTCCTATAAACACAGATTTTGTCTTAGCAGCTGTCAAGTCCATATGGACCCTTACATTTCATAAAAATCCCACTGAAATTCCCAAAGTCAGCAAAAGCTTCGCAATAATCAGCTGGGGTCAATCCCGTCTTTAAATTAGAGAACAGAAAGGAACTGTGTGACATTAATTACACAACATGGGATGTTAACAGAGTGAACCAACACTCTGTTTAGGCTTGGGGATTGCGAGCTAACAAAAAACTAATGAAGCATTATGAAAAATTTATTTTGAAGTAGAAATGAACCTCATTGAGAAGGAGCACTTTCTCTCTTAACACTACAGAAACACCTTATGCAAACACGTGAGTTTTAAGTTTAATCTGAATCTTGCCACAGTCCTAATGCTTCAGGCTTGGCTCCTGTTGTCCCATAAAACCTGGTATTCAAGATAAACTTCTGAGAGAAGTACAGTGGAATTTTGCACCAGAAACACCTGTAAACACCCTGTTTGTGAAGCTTTGTGCCAGGTGAATGGAGGACAGTGGGTTCACTTTAGGTTTATTCGAAGAAAGCAATCCTGACTCATCTCATGGTCCAGGTCTACAGCAAAATTTTGCTTCACCTTCTCAGAAGTGACAGGAAGTTATAGGGTTTCATTAAAAAATTATGTCAGAGGGTATAACTCAGCAGAGGAGACTCTTTTGTCAGTTTTGAAGAGACAAGGAGGTTTGTCTGCCTGAAGACAAAGTGGAAACAGGCAAGGAAGTGATACTCTTCCTGAAGGAAAAAAACAAATTTGTATTGAGTTTTGATCAGAAATTCTGATCAAAAGCAAGTGGATGGAACAGGAGCAAGGGTGGAAAAAGAACAAGTATTCAGGCACTTCTGAACAGTTGAAAAGGGTGTTTAGAAAATGAAAAGATGTGTTTGTGTGGTGTAACTAGTAATTATTTTGAAGTGGCAACCAAAGTAGGTTGTGCTAAAAAAATAATTTAAACATCCTTTTGAAATGGAGCTAACTTCCTGATAGAAGGAAGAGAAGTCAGAGTTTATCAGAAAACCATCAATATATATATTTTTTTATGGTATCACGAAGTTGTCATGACAGTTACAGTATACTATCAATATATCTTTGAAGAATTTCATCCATGCAATGCAAACAATTCCATAAAAAGTAAAAGAAAATAATTGACTGCCAAGGAGGAAAGGGCATTACTGAAAAAAAAAAAAAAAAGAAATCATCAGTGGTAATTGATAAAAACTGTTTGCTTCCCTAGACAGGAATTAATTGGAGGATTTTGCTGGTATCAAGAAAGGTCAGTGGTTTCCTGTTGCATATTACACCTTGAAATTTTGAATATGAGAAATATCTCTTTTCCTTCTGTCTCACCAGTTCCAGCATTATCTGAAGTGATAATAACTGAAATGTTACCATCTGTACCTCTTTCTGCCTTGCAATCAGATTTAAAAAGGGATTGTTTAAAGGACGTTAGAGAGAACTGCTGCTGAAGTAGAAGGTCCCAATCCCTGACCACAAATATTGCCACCACTTCCCTTTGCTGGCACTAGAGCTTAAGCAGACATGTGGTGAGCTAGTTCAGGGAACTGATCCAACTGAAAACAGCAAAGAAAAATAAAACAATTAGTTTTCAGCTGAATCTATTTCCTGAGATAATCCTTGAACAGCTGCACATGTGCTAGTGCCAGGACTGGCACAAGAGAGGCAACAGGAATGCACAGCCAAGACACGGAGATGACTTACAGTGATCATGGCACTGCAGCTTTAGTCTGCCTAGCCTAGACCATGACACCAACCACCAGTGCTTTTCACTAATTCTATTTCAAAATGGATGAATCTTGGACTAGGCAGAAATGAAGTGGTATCTCTAACGCTGTAATTTCAAAGGTAAATATTGAACCTTCTTGGGCAAAGCAATATGAATGAAGCTTGATATTGACCCATAGTTGCCCATATTTTAATCTTGAATGTCTGACCATTCTGCTCCAGATTGTATGTTTTGTAAAGA
>VYXC01008463.1:110701-137567 GCA_013397175.1 Platysteira castanea | reverse complement strand
AAAAAGAAAAAAAAAGAAAAAGAAAGTGAAAGTTATCCTGTTTACACAAACTAGAGAAACTTCTGCAGGGACAGATACTATGAATTTAATGATTTAATGTATCTTTCAATATTGGTTATACATTATTAAAATTACACTCTCAAAATGATTTTAATTATTAAGTAAGAAAGATAAAATAAAAACCACCGAAACTTTTAAGTTCTATTACAGCATAAGAAAACCTTGTCATCTCCACACCATGTTCAAGATGAGTACAGCTGAATGGTTTATTTGTATACAAATTACACTACATTAAATGACTTATAAACGACTTGGAATTTCCTACACAGGAAAAACAATTAATTTGCCCATAGTACACCAGGAAATGGTTTTAGAATTTGTACCAAATGTTATATTTTATTACGGTAAACATTCTGCTACATAAATTTCCCTGTCCAATTATTTATATGCTACAATCTTCATACTTAAGAACAAAGGGTTTACACACAGAAAAGTGAGAAGATTCTCCCACATTTTTTGCGATTGCAACAGTAAACAGCAATCTTACATTGCCCTTCAAACAAATTTATTTCCAGGAATTGTTGAAACTATATTTTCTTTTTAATATCTAATGAGATTATTTTTTAATGCAGTCTTAAGGACTTTTGGAATAGTGCATTCAATTAAATAGTAAGCAATTGTAGTTCTTTATCATAGCACTCAGTATTAATTTTTAACATCTTTTGTCAAGACTTTTAAAATATAATGGAAATGTACCATGCAGTAACACGTTACTATGAAACTAACATGTGAAAGTCATTTTGAGTGTTTCTTACTGCACTGCCAGTGTCCATATGAACGTTCAAGTGCAACTAATGTGTAGTCCTTAAAAAAATAAGAGCAACACAGGCTTTTACTCCATCATGGTAACAAAGCGTTGGAGGGTTTTAAGCAAGTATTAGTGACACAACAGACTATGAAGAAAATACCGTGTCAGTAACCCCTCTGGGAGCTCTTAATCCTTGGATCACTGATGTGATCACCTATAGCTGATCTAAAGAAGCACTTTTTTACTGATGGTTCAGTGCATACCAGATCCACGTATTTTTGACATAGACAATATTCTGGCATTAAAGAAACACCTATAATTTACCGGTTTAATGGATGGCTCCCTATGTCCCTTTAGCCACAAATTACTGACCTGAGAGGATGTTACTCTCCACTACGGCAATACCTATATACTCCACGGGTTACTGACAAGGTGGCTTGTAAATGATTTCTCTCTTCCAGTTAAATTATTTCATGCTCTTCTAGGCCATCACTCACAATTTATCAAATTGGTATTGTTGACAGGAGGAAAATACAGTGTCCTGGAACTGTTACATTAGAAGAGACACCAAGCACTTGCAAATCCTTGTATCTCATGCAAAATTACAGCACTGGACTGAACCTTCTTTGGAGCTTTGGCTGTATGTGTCCTGTCAACATTACACTGCAGATTTTTAAAATATTCTAAGGATCTTTAAACTGTAGGAAAGATAGATATTTGTGTATATTAAAACAAGTAAGTGCTGTATCATTCACACACTACTTCAAGTATATGTCCATGGAATCTGCCTGACATGTATCCTCATAAAAAGGGAACAGGATTTTATGAGCACCCTCACCAATGTAGTCATTTTACACAGTTTTTTATCATGGTTTTAACATCATACAAACCTGTCACCATATCAGATAGAAGTCTGGGTAAACAGCAAGCATGACATTTTAAACTTGAATAGTAAAGAAGTGGGGAAAATTACCTCATACTCCTGTGAGAACTTCAAATTGTCATTTGCTTTCAATCTTTCAATGTGATCTGCAAGTTCCAAGATAGGTATTGGGGGATGACTGGCCATACCTGTTGAACAAGAAAGAACAAGAAAATTTGAAGTAAACAACAGCGATGGCATTGCTCGAAAATTTAGAAAATGCAGTAATTAGAATGTCTAGAAATGTGTAAGTAGTAAAGATGTCATATGTGAGAGAAGCAGGCAAATAGTTTGGTTACTCAAAGCAGGACATGCTCTGGATAGATGAGCTCTGAAGCCAAATTAAAAGAAGTCACCAAACATATTCCCAAAGCTAACATTCCTAGTGTAGAGGAAAGAGTTACTGTCATATGAGTCAATGAGTTTAGCTAGGCATGGAAAAATGAGATAGTTAGACCTGATGTCGACCTCTGCTTTGAGTAATGACTCTTAATGTCATTTCAAACTCCTTCTCCCGCAATGCATGAAATGAAAACTCTGTTGAATTAGATGAGGAAATGTGAGCTGAGAAACAGACACTGAAAGAGCCCTAAAGGGGAAACAATAGTGTTTTGACAGAAAACAAAGTGACTAATGCATAATCAAGAAAAAGGAACTTGAATAATGAAGGTTACCAGGGTAACCAGAGACACCTGAACCTGCAAAGGAAATGGTAAAAAAAAAAAAGAAACTTAAACCAACATAAAACTAACCTATAAAATAAAGCATAAAAAATGAAATGGAAAGCTTCAANAAAAAAAAAAAGACAGAAAAGATGTGGGGTCAACTAGAACAATCTGCCAGCTTAAGATTTGACAGGCAAAATTTTGTGAACATATTTATTTCAAGCTGTTAGTCTTCATGAGCCTTCTCCAAAATGCTTACATTCTTCTCTTCATACTTTATACTACCATACCTAAAATGAAAGTGAGGTTTCAACAGCTTGGGGAAGAAATCAGAGCTGGCAAGAAAAAGTTAAGCTAGTGAACCCCAGGATCTCTTGAAATTACAAAGGGAAAACACTGATGACTCAAGGGGGCTCAAGCTGGAAGGCATGTTGCACAATGCAGTTTGCTTTGTCACCGTGACTTTCAAGAGCATGCCTAAGACAATTGACTTGCATTTCCTTTAAACATAGCTGAAAATGACCATGTGGCTACAACACAGTCACACTGTAGCACGTGTTTCAACTATTTAAATTTTGTTTTAATTCTTGTTTTCTTTTGGATTCTTTGACATTTCAAGCATCATAAAAGACTCCACAATAATGTCCAGCAGCACTGGCCCTAATTCTTCTGACCCTATACATATATATATTAAGGAATCTTCATAGAACATCTATGATGGTAAGACATTAAGGCAAGCTGTCAGTCAACTAACAAAGCAGAATATTCACATCAGTGGGGAGATTTCTTTAAAAATTTCAATTAAAAAATTAGTCTCCAAGTACTAATTTATTTGATGCAGCTCTGCTTCTCTCCCATTTTCTTACAAATTTTACGTAGGACTTGGCTACTGTCAAAATGAGTGCGGGTGACAGTCATCTAGTAATTACACTGATTGATCCAGATCAAGCACCCTTATGGAAAATATGTGAGTGAAAAGGCACAAGAGAACTCTAGATTGATCCAGAAATGGAGGTGGACTGATGTACATCTAAAACAGTGCTTGAACAGAGAAAATAATAGAGACAAAGATGTTTAGACCTTTTCGAGCGAATCGTGGGAGAGAGTTATTATCATATAAGGACTGAGTGGTAGTTTGGCTAGAGAGGGAGGACACAGAGCCAATCAGGGAGGCGTAGGGGACTGAATTACTGCTCAAAGCTGTAAAAAGTAAAAGCCAATCGGAAATGGGAAACAAATTAGTAACAGCAGTAGACCATCATAATCAATCAATCTTGTACATACAGGCACTTCAGACATGCACAAAACAGCCTCTGGTAACTCAACTAAGATGTTTAAAGGTGCAGTTCCCCTACTGTAAACATAAAGGACATAAACCCAGTGAGTATGGACTCACCATCACACAATGAACCTGGCTAAATCACCAGCATCATGAACACAAATCATAATAATTAGCTTACTGTGAAGGAATATTTTTTAAAAGATGCTGAACATGCATTCTTTCTAAAAATTGGTTTTTTTATATGCTTCTCTATATGCTACTTGACATTTCCAAGGGGAGATTTCACATTAAATACTTTGTGCAAATACAAAATTTGAAGTCAAATTTTTCTAAGGCAAAAAGAGGAACTACTTACAACTTCAGAAAATGACAAATTTTAACTGCATATAAACCCTTCCTCTGCAACTCATTTTCAGCAATTACACTTTGAATAAATTTCCTCAAATAATATTTGGCAGTTAACTTATGAACTAATTGCATTTGGTCTATTTTCATACTTTAAATATATAAAATGTGCTCTACTGCTATGATAGAAGTAGCTATTTTTAAAAAAAAACTGCTGGAGGGCTTTTGTTATGTAATCAGTCTGTGAATCATAACAGAATATGCTATGAATGAACATTTAAGATGTCATCACACCTCATGCAAAACCATGAGGCTCCTATTGAGCAGGTGTAGAACTTGACTCAAAAGATCCCACTTAAAATACAGCTAAACTCACTTCTTTTTGTGGCTACAAATAAGAAAATACACTTATTTGATGACACACTCCCACACCAATCAACATATGTCATGACAACACAGAAACTTAAAGACAAAATACAGCTAAACTACAACAGATCCTGTGACATGCTAAAAAGTCAAAAGAAATACCATGCTGAAAACATGCTTTCAAAATCTCTTTTAAATAGGGTATCTCTTTTTTTTTTTTTAAAAAAAAAAAAAGAGATAAAACCACCTGGAAACTCAAAGAAAAGAAAACCCTCAAAATCACCACATGCAAAATACAGTTGAAATTGTACCCATTAAAATTTTTTATTTCCAGATTTGGTAGAAGATTGCCAAATGTAATTGATCTTATGCAGCCTAGCAGAAACCCCTTTACATGAATTAAATAACAATGTATGGTTTGATTACAGTGTAGAATTATCTTCTGGTTAATCTGTGGTAAATACATGACTAAGGAATGTGAAATACCATTTGTGGCACAATTTCAAGGAAAAACTAAGACAGCAAGGTCAGGATTCATCTGCATATTAACAGACATTGAACCTTTTAATTATATTCCTTTATCCCAGCTAATCAAGTGGGTGTTTTAGGCTTGTCATCATGGTGTTAAATTAGGATTTTGTTTGTTCTCAGGGTTTTATGATAAGGGCTTTTAGAAACATTTATGAAACACACATTTATTTACCAATTTGGAACTGTAGGTTGATATACTCACAATAAACAAGAATAAAGTTAGAAATTAAACAAAAAGCAAATCTACTAGTATAAAGATTACAATCTACATGAAGTGAAAATGTGACACAATTGTCACAGAATTTCTTTAGGAAATGAGTGGTACTTTAGGTCCACATTGAATTATCGTCTGTGACTTTACAAACGCCTCACTTTTATTTAATAACAGAGAACACTCTTTTACATACCAATCTATGTTGATTAAGATATCTCTTTATAAAAAAAGGAGGAATCAGTAACAGTGGTTGTTGAGAATTATCCTTATCAAAGATAGAAAAAAATACCTACTTAAAATTCAGACATGGGAAATGGAAAAAAGTAAGGATGACCCTGGTTCAGCAGGAATTCAGCATTCACTAAAATGTATCAAGAATGCCTTTACTACATGACAAAAAAATTACTGCTACTTTAAAATTTCTTTTTCACAGAGTCAGAGCTTGGCCAGAGCATGAAATTACAAAGATGAATTTACAAGACAATCTCTAGAGAAATATATCATTCTGCAACGGCTATTCTAAAATAATTGCAGATGAATATATAATATTGCAAAATTATGCCACTTTCATTCCAGAAGATTTTATGTTCTTCAAAACTTGATCAATTATTCTGGAATGGAAACAATTTCTGGTTTTCTCTATCACAGACTGAGCTCTAACAAGGAGCCTTAGGATCTCCATAGCCTCATTGCAGAAGCACCACTTCTGAGTGACGTGTAAAAGTCACCTACAGGGAGAAAAGGGGAAACTTAATTTTCAGATCCTGATCTAAGAAATGTTACATACAATAAGATGTCACAAAAACTACAGTCTAAAATCCAGGGGTTGGGGGGGAAAGGGATAACTCTTGTGAAGAGAAGAATTTTCAACTTCATCTCCTAGCTAAGCAAATTTTGGGTTTCTCTAGGTTTCACAGCAATGAAGTGGGATATCAGAGAAGTGCCATTTGCATCTGAAGCCTGTACCTCTTTGAGGTGCCTAAATCCTCCCTCTGAGACATGTTCATATGAAGAGCTGTATGTATGATGGCTCATTATGAGAAAGCATTTTAGCCTGTTTTTGCCATGGAGACAAAGCACAGTATTTCCTTCAGCATTGTCATGATTCCCATACACAGATATTGAGTGGATAACTACATAAAGACATTTCCTGCTGTCCTGCACAGCAGGTGACTAAATTCAGACATAGCTTTTTCCACCTTTTTTTTTATTTGTACCCTTTTCCTCTGAACATGTTTTATACTTTTTCTGCTTTATCATGGAAATAAGTTTGTGGAAATTCCTTAGCAACTCAGGGAATAAGTGTTTAGTGAGCATTTATCTAATTAAAATAAAGAAGTCTTTAACTTAGAGCTGTAATAACTCTATTTATTTTTCTTGTATTTCAAAGCACCTTATTTAGTTCATAAGATATAATGAGATAATTGTTTAATTGGTACCCAATTACAAAAATTACTTATAAGTGTGACACATTTTATAGTTAACTGAGGATAAAAAAATCAGTCACTTTTGAGGCATGATTCAATTTAGTTCTCCAGCTGATTGGCAGATTGAAGTCTGCCTGAGCCTTGGATCTCTCAGAACCCACTCAAACGACTTAATTTCAGTTAATTTTCCTCTGCAAAACCGGGCTGCTTATTTGATGAAACCTTTTGTGAGGTTTAATTATTACCCCTTCTTTACCTTAACTTTCCCATGTGGCATGGAGACTTCTACAATTTTTGCACCAGGTTAATGATTTTAATCCTGTGTTTCATAGGAAACTTGTAGAATGGTAAGAATGTGATAGACTTTCCCTCAGTTATTCCAGTTATGGAAGAATAACAGACTTAAAAATGAAATCCTACTGAGATTGGGTATTTTCATGTTTACTCAAAGAGAACTTGGCACTGCTGTGACCCACTCACTGGCATATGGGCTTATCTAACACATACACATTTTTGGATAACACACACATGGGATCTTGTTCTCAGATACAGAACAGTGGGCTATTTCAAACGCCAAGGCAAAATGTGAAATTTATCTATGGAGTTACTCCATCCAATGAGGAGGGAAGCCAGAAATCAATTTGATCCTTCCTGAAGAAAGTAAGATGGGAAACTCTTTAGGTTAGAGCTCTTTAGGTCTCTTTAGATTGTTGAAGAATGTAGTTCTTTAATGACATGACAATAAAAAATGAAAGGGAAGCTGGTAGTTTCCTGTGCTGCTAGCTTCCACTGTGGAATTTTATGACATCTTCATGCTGAATTGAAAATTTTATGACAAGTAAAACATATTTATGCCAAAATGGTTCTCTAAATATCACCAAAGATAAAATATTTCTTTCCCATATTTTCTGTCAAAAATTTATACCTAATCATCTGTACTGGGAGTAATTTACAACTGTGGTTAGAAACTCAAATTTACCCCAAGGACTTAGCTTTCAAATTATTTTGATATCTATACCTGATCAGGTCTATCATTATACAAAATATATGATTGATAACATTTTTGGAATGATGCTATTTAGAAATCCTTTAAAGTACTAAACTTTATGACAATCCATAATTTTATAGGAGTGTCTCATTCACCTCTCCAAGTGAAAACTGCCAGTCTAGATTTGCCAATGTAATTTAGAAATTTTTTCTCTAACAGTTCTGTACATTATAGATTCATTTGAAAATTTTTTCTTCTCTCACTGGAAGCCTGGAAAGTTCCAAGCAAACTGTGGATGCTCTCATAATCTAAAGAAATAAATCATTAGAACAACAAATATGTCAAATCATATACCTTGATGCACTTGTAGTGAAAGTACATTCACCATTCTGTCCTTTATTTTATCTGTAGGCATTGTTGAGAAATGCCTCATTGTATAAGGGTGACTTCAGACTTCTCAGTAAAAAGAACCCAACACACAACCACATCAGCCCTACCCACTTCCCTCAGTTCCCTCCTCTGCACTACCCCACTATCTGGTTCTGCTACCTTGTGGAAAATAAAATCCATACATTTTGAAGTATAAGTACAACAAACCCAACAAAGCTGATATCCGGAATGTACAGTGTTTCGGTAGTTTCTCTTTGTTCATCCTAAAAATTTTTCTATTGCATGTTACTTGATGGTGTGTTGCTGGTTGGGAGGTGGATGAACATTCCAGTAGGATCCAAACACCTAAGCTAAATTTAGCCAGAGACATGGTAGCCCTAATTGAAATTAATGTGAGTTAAGTGAAATTCTGCTTTTGAAATTCTGCACAAGAACTGCACCTTGACTTCACCATGACTGTTTACATATTAAGAACATATTAATTAGCAGTGTAACAGAGTAAGACAAATCTAGGGGGCTAAGATTTTTCTCCTTGGTATTTGGTTGTATGCTGAGCAGTATAATGGCCTGATCTGTGTCTAGGGATTTTAAATGGTACAATAATAGGAAAATGATCATCACTTGATATCTGTACTGTATTTTTAATAATAATTATAATTCTCCAATCTGTGAAAAGGATTATAGCAAAGAAGAAGAGTTCCTAGTAGAAATAGATTGCAGATGCTCTGCTGAAACAGCTTCACAGAAAACTGCAAACTTCACAGATAAACTATAGCCCTGCAAGAAAAAGTACACCTTAAATCCTCTCCAATTCTTTTCAGATCAATGAGGTGGAATTACCGTGTCTACAAATGCCACAAATTCTGTCATTTTGTTATAACTTTACCTTCTCAATGTAAATTAAGAATTAATTACAATAAATTAATTTTATATGTTAGCACTTGGCAGAAGGGTTTTTTTTCCTCATGTTTCATTTTAATTATGATGAATACAAAATAGATAGGTAAGATTATGCATCTAAATAAATAGAGTGCAGAAAATTAGGCTTATATATCTAGTTATTATTCCATTATTTATTGGATACAGAGGGATTTATAGCGACAATTGATGAGGAAAAACCTGAGGTACTTACTGCCTTCTTTGCCTCAATTTCTAATAACAATATTGACTGTTCCGTGGGTACCCAGCCCCCTGAGATGGAAGACAAGGATGGGGAGCAGAATGAAATCCCCTGATCCTGGAAAAAATGGTCTGCAACCTACTACACCACTTAGACACACCCAGCTGCGTGGGACTGGATGGGATACACCCAGGAGTAGCAAGGGAGTTTATTACTGAGCCTCCTTCCCTTATGTAACAGCAGTCCTGCCTAACTTGGGATGTCCTAGTCGACTGGAGGTTTCCAAATAGGACATCTGTCAACAAGAAGGGCAGGAAGGAGGATCCAGGAAACTACAGGCCCGACAGTAAGATGCTGGGGAAGGTTATTGAGCAGACCACCCTGACATCCTGGCTTTTATCAGCAACTGCATGGCCAGCAGGACCAGGGCAGGGATCATCCCCCTGTACTTGGCACTGGTGAGGCTGCGCCTTGAGTGCTGTGTTCAGTTCTGGGCCCCTCACTCCCAGAAGGGCATTGAGGTGCTGGAGCGTGTCCAGAAAAGGGCAACAATGCTGGTGGAAAGTCTGGACCGTAAGTCCTATGAGAAGCAGCTGAGGGAGCTGTGGGTGTTTAGCCTGGAGAAAAGGAGGCTGAGAGGACACCTTACTGCTCTCTACAACTGCCTGAAAAGAGCCAGGTTGGGGCAGTCTGTTCTCCCAAGGTAACAGGAGATACAGGAAGGGGAAATGACCTCAAGCTGCGCTGGGGAGGTTCAGATTAGATATTAGGAAAAAATTCTTCATGATGGAAGGGTCATCAGGGATTGGAACAGGCCGCCCAGGAAAGTAGTGGAATCACTGGCTCTGGAGTGTTCAGAATGCATGTGGGTGTCACACTTCAGGACATGGTTTATTGTTGAACATAGTGGTGCTTGGATAATGGTTGGAGTCAATGATCTTAGAGATTTTTCCCAAACAAAACAATTCTGTGATTCTATTAAGCCATTTACTCTAGCCAGTATGTAACTGTATACAAATAATTACTTGTTTTAGGCACAAGCTAGACTTTAGGAACAGTATTTTTTCTTCTCATGTTTCAAAGATTTATATGGATATTTCTTTCTCTGTAAAATCTTTCAAAACTTTTATCAAAGTGCTGAGTTAACAGATGAAAACTTTACCCAGAAACAATGAGCCTACATTAAAATCGTAACCTCAGAAGGACACTTAATAAAAATTTTCAATCATTTAAGTTCCTATGGTAGAGGGGTCCCAGAGCATGTCTACCATATCCCTACACTAAGATGAAATTAAATTAGAAGACGTGCTCCTAAAACACATCTAAATTGCCTTAGCTGCTAGGAGCAGTGTACTGGAACAAACTAAAAAAGCAAGGCTGGAGCAAAACTCAAGCCTCCAGACTCTTCCCTTCCTACTTCTGCCGTGTGCATGAAGTGTGGGTCTTCAGCCACATTCATTACTCTGCAGATACACTCCTTCTGGGGCAACATTATCTCAATATAGTCACTGTTTAGAAGACCAGGAATTCACTTAACCCTTTAGCAGAATTTAGTATGTCAACTTCAGCAGCTAATCCTCAGCATCTCAAGCACTTACTTTCCTGGTTTTATGAACTTGAATTCACTACCTTTTAATGTAGTGAGTTTGACAAAAATACAAGGCTCATGAAGATTCAGCACCTAATTAGCATCAGATACAGTGCAAATATATTGTAATAGAAAACAAGTCTACTGGGATATAACTTGACCAAAACAAAGCTGGTAGAAATACTATTTTAAGTATTTCTCTGTTGGTGCTTCTTGACTATCAGATTAAACAGCTTTAACAGTGATTAATGAAAAAAAATAATTTAATAAAGTATTTGGGAGTGTGTTGTTTCTGACCTCAGAACTACTGACATATTAATATCCTCCTTGACCGTAACATATAGCCTTATTTTCAAAGACAAGACCATTTATCCAGTTATGTATTTTTCTTCTATATTGTACATTTGCAAACCAGTGGAACTCACAATGATGTTAATATATTACCTGATAATGCAGTAGATAAAGGGAAGCTTATTTACAAAGAAGTGTCCATAAAAATATCATTAATAAACAGAGGGATGTACATTTCCCAGTAATATTTTCTAGCATTGTTAGGTTTAACTTGGACTTCTAGCACATAAAACACATCCATACAGCATATGTGTCTTTGGGCTCCTCTTTACAAAACTTCAATTTTGTTTCATGCAGGCTTTTCTTTTAAATAAAGAAATTACAGAATTATTTCCAAAGCTAACAAAAAAATATATTTTGCAGCAAAAGAACCCCACAAAAACCCCACCAAAAAACCCCAACCCCCCAATCAAAATACGTATTTCCAAGCAATCAGTCTTTCTTTACTGTAAAGCACCAGTAATCAGCCTGTGACCACAGAGTTCTCAGTGAATTTTTATTGTCTCTTACCCGGAGTTTGAAAGTTAAGGCGTCGCAGCTCCACTGGATCTGTGGGATGGTGAGAGGGGACCTCCTTGCTGTTGGGTATGCTGCTCTTTCTAGAATCAGATTCAGCCCTCTTCCTGCATGGAAAAGGTGAATACACATAAACAGAAGACAGACGTGTTAGCTTGACAAAGCAAAAGAAGCATTGTCAGCAAAGAAGCATTATATTCTGAAAGCAAGATGCTTATTTCTGAAAAAATACATGATCCAGTGTAAAGGTACTATAATTATACACGGTGGGTAGGAAAACCTACAATTTGAAATGGCAAAATGGTCAGAGAAAAAATAGCTGCATTCTGCCCTAAATTGATCCTCCATCCTAATACTTTACTATTGTAACATTAAACTCATAAAAATTCAGACAATTCTCTATTTTAAGTGCTATCTAGCTATACCTTTATAAAAAAGTAGCCAACTCTTGAGCTAGAACACCTCAAGTTATTGTTATTAAATATTTCTTATTTTATACATAGACCTCTGCATTATTATAAAAAAAAAAACCCCTTGCATTCTTTAGGTATTTTTAATATGAGAGAGAACAGTACAGAAAACACCTATTCTTTTCTTTCATCTATTCTTTTCACTTTCTAGGAAGTAAGTATTTGCTCTGTTAGCTCTCATCTCTGTAAGAGCTGAACTATATGCAATCTTCATTTGTCTGATCACATCTACATATATTCAAGGCTTAGATCTGTATGAATGTTTCTAATTAAATTATGACTTTCACTGCAAAGGAAGGAAAATAAAACAAAAAAAATTTTGAAAGAATGAAAGAGAAAGAAAGAGAAGAAAGTTGTCTATGTTTCCCTTTCTCTAGAGAGAAGCAGAGTCCATGTGTGTTCTGACTGACATTTTTATTACAACTGACTCCCATCATCTGTATGTATCAGTATCTGATGTAAAACATGGAGAACCATGTTACATGAAAAGTAACCACTCTGCATTTTTATACAGAAAGTAGAATCTTTCTTCACTAGTTATCTGTGGGGTCCTGAATGAAAACACAACGTCGCTGATATTTTTTATCTAATATAAAATGAAGAAGCAAACAGGGGAAAAGCTATGTTATGAACACAGAACTGGGATTATTTTCAGGGTAATGATAGTAGAATGTTTTCCAGCTGCCCAATATTTATGCTAGCATAATGCTATTTTATTTCTAATTGACTCACAGTGTGACAATGCTAAATCTGATTACTCCAGTCAATTTCTTGCTGCTCTTGAAATAATGAAGACCAGGTGACATACAGTGAAATTTCAAAAGTTATGCAAAAAAGCCAAATGGCAAGACCTTTGCAGGAATTTTTTGAAAGTCACTAGTCCTATGGTTTTATTGAAAGAAAGTAAAAATTTTTTACTGTAAAATCCAGTCCTATGGTTTTACTGAAAAAAAGTAAAAATGTTTTACTGTAAAAACACTCCATCTGTTCTCCAGCAAATACCTTAACATATGTATTAATTTCTCTTTAGTAAAGCAATAAAATCTTAAATTTCATTATTATGTTTTTAGCCTTTTTTTACACAAAATTATTATGGATAAACTCATTTGAGATTCCTTTCTTTTGATTTTGCCTATTCCAAACTCCTATCACAGTAGCACAATGCCCTGGTGCTCTTTCTCTCACTAAAGATGTGTGGTGTAGCTTTCAAAAAGTCTTTTAACCTGTATTTCCTTCTTTCCTTCATGTCTAGGAGTCTTAAGTCTCCGTAAGTTTCTGGAACTGTCCAGTGACAAGCTTCATTTAATTTTTTTCCACTTGAAAGTCAGTACCAGGTTACAGTTTCACATTAAACTAATAAAAGCACTAAAATCTCTTCTAATCACGTATCTGAATATTTTGAATGCTTACAGAATAACATAATGGTTTATTATGTATTATTAATTGGAGGATCATTCTTGTTTTTTTATCTCTCCAGCCTATAGAAGACATCACAATTCTTCCAGATTGTGCAATGATTTTGAGATAGGCAGGAGAAAAAAAATTCCATAAAGGACAAATGATATCACTGTATCATTTTCACTCGTAGAACTGTAAGTCATCCTTGAGTTTATACGTATGGAGCATTACAAACCAGGCATTCTTTCAAGAACTTCGGTTATTGTGTACAGCCACCAATTCCACTTCACTAAAACACAAATATAACCATATGAGCATTGTAGAGCTCTGCTATCCCTTGAAAATTTATCCCATGGAGACACACCAAAAACCCCAGTGAAATTTTGCTGCTGATACTACATTACTTTTCAGTGCTGTAAATAACATAGCAAATCTTGCAGTTGCCCTCATATTGATAGATTACTGCCTACATTCACTTAAGACTGACAGATGCTTTGTCTTAGATCATTATCATGATGATTTCTTTTTTCTCTTTTTTCTCCTTTTCTGTATTAAATGAAGAGTCATTATTTTTTACTTCTCACCTGTCAGGTTTACTGCTCCATTTTAATGCAGCAAGGAGGGAAGAAGAAGTGAAATGTTAGTTGACCAGCAGCACAGAGGATAAGCATGAAAACAGGAGATACAAGAAATTTTGATTTGCAGTGAAGATAGATAACTAAACCAAATTAAGAAATGACAGCTCATCAAAATATTCAATGCATGGAAATCATAGAATTAATGGAGGACACCAGGTCACATCCAAAGCAAATCTTCTGTTGAAAAATACACCTCTTTTAAGCACTATCTGCCAAGAAATGAGACTTCAAATTCTAGCCAGTGAGATAATGGAGAATGGGTGTTTAATCTGAGCCATGAAGTAATGCTAGCATTACACTGAAAAAGTAAATTTCACTGAGATGTAGCTCCCTCTTACATTCTAGAGAGAAGAAAGATGAGAAGAGGGAGGAAAGGAAAAATGAAAGTGGAGGGCAGACTAGAATGGGAAGGAGAAAAGGGGAGAAGAGGAAGAGAAAAGGAAGTGATGAACAAGGTTAAATACATGACACATATAAGAGTTGTACTAAATTTAAAAAAATAATAAATGAAAATTTCTAAAACTATTTTACAAAACCAGGTAATAACAAGGAATTTTTAACAGTATTTTGCTGGAAAGCAAGGGAACGAAAAATCTTTTTCCAATTAAGTATTACATGTCTTTTTAGATTTAGAATCAATGTCATGTACTAGAGGTCTACAGTGATCTGTATAGATCTATAGTGATCTATGAAGATCAGGTAAACAGGAAAAAGAATTTATTATCTCTCACCAACATGTTCTATTATACACAAGAATTGTAAATAAAGTGTTTATCTTTCTGTGTGTTGATCATAATAAACAGGGGTTCTGCAAACATTTAATAGGTTTTACTCTGCAATGACCAGATTACATACATTATGAAAAAGTCTTTGAAATTCTTCATCATCACTTAAGATTTCCCTTTATCCCATTTTGCACTTCTGTGGTTTTTTTTTAACACCTGGGTTTCTTTCCCTTAGAAGTATGTTTCCTTTTATAGCTCAAGATTCAGCAGGGGACCATCAGGTCAAAGGAGGCGATTCTGCCCCTCTACTCCACACTGGTTGGACCCCACCTACAGTGCTGCATCCAGTACTGGGGTCATCAGTACAAAAAATACACAGATCCCTAGGAGTAGATCCGGAGAAGGGTCACAAAAATGACCAGGGGGATGGAACAGGAAAGGCTGAGACAGCTGGAATTGTTCAGCCTGGAGAAGAGAAGGCTTTGGGAGACCTTACTGCAGCCTTCCAGTACTGAAAGGGAGGTTATAAGAAAGATGTGGACAGGCTTTTACAGTAGAGCCCATAATGACAGGAAAAGGGGTAATGGTTTTAAAGTGAAAAAGGGTAGATTCAGACTAGCTAGAAGGAAGAAATTTTTTATGATGAGGGCTATGAAACATTAATTAACTAGATTCCTCAGAGAGGTGATGGATGTCCCATCCCTGGATACTTTCAAGGTCTGTGGATGGGGCTCTGAGAAACCTGACCTAATTGAAGATGTCCCTGTTCATTGCAGTGGGTTGAACTAGATGACTTTTAAGATCCCTTCCAACCCAAACTAATCTATGATGCTATAATTCAGAGCGCAAGAGTCACTATGTTCAAAAGATTTAAGTTTAGGCTACAGTCTTCCGCACCAAATCAAAAAGCTGCACTTTACAAAAGCAAACAATGCAGCGTCTGTCAAGATGGCTTTAACTTCTCTTCCTTAGAAATGGAAAGACCTACAATGAGGAACCTTTTGCTCTTCATTGGTGGAAAACTGAAATTAGGGAATTTGTGATTTCTTAAAAACCAGGAGGAATAGCCACATAAATTAATTTGTTAAAAAAAAAAGGAAAAATAAATCCAAACCCCAAGAATGGGATGACAGGATGCTTCATGCAGACATTCACTCTTCTTTCTAGTTTGTCCATTTCTGAGAAACACCACACAATTTCTAGAGCTTTTTAACATTCACTAACCAAGGTCCTAATCAACCAAATCCTATGTAATGGAACATGTGCCACACATTTAAAATATCTGTAAACTGTGACTCAAGCAGACCTCCTAATGGTTAGGCATTTTGTCTGGTTCATACACCATCATTCCAGATAGGTTTGCTTTTGTTTGAGATTTTGGATATAAATCTTACTATGCTGTATAAGATACCCCATGTTTGAACACAGAAAAGATTCCTTTTCTTGTCCACAAGAGAATGGCCAAAAAGGAAGTGAGATTTATCTAATTTACATGGATCTGTTGTTTTGATTGTTTGTAAAGTTTAATAGATGGAAAGATCTTCTCCAAAATAGGTGTCTCCCTTTACTATGTCTGCAGGGTGGTTTCACTGCTGCAAGGACAGAGAACACTGAGCTGGTTAATGGCCAAGTCAGTTCCATTTGCCAAGACACAGTCAACTGTAACACAGGAAAAAATAGTTTTTACTGGGAGGATAGCTGAATATGGGAACAGGTTGCCCAGAAAGGTCACTGAGTTTCCATTCTTAGCTACACAAAACTTGCCTGGATATCTCTCTGAGCAAACTGCTGCAGGTGGCCATGCTCTGAAACAGGGCTGCGGTGAGGCAAACTCCAGAGGCATCACCCTTTGATTCTGTGAATCTGTGAGCTCTTCTGCACACAGTGTATTTATTAATTGGCCTCATCTGTATTGGCTATTATATCGATAGCATGTCCAATGACAAAAAAATGTACTCTTCAGTATTTTTCCCATCTATTACTATTACTTACTAACCTGCAATGACCTTTTGGCTATATTCTAATATATGATCCAAAAACCTGTCT
Organism: Platysteira castanea; assembly: GCA_013397175.1. NCBI lineage: Eukaryota > Metazoa > Chordata > Aves > Passeriformes > Platysteira > Platysteira castanea. The sequence continues at coordinate 120,777 of VYXC01008463.1, read as the reverse complement.
ATGAAAGATCTTTGCTTTCAAATTTTAAGAAGAGTAAATGCAATAACCTTTATACAATTTAGCAACAAATAATAAAGAGTTCAAACATGCATTCCTTGTCTTCGGCACAGTTAAAAATACTTCAAACCAACCCATGAAACTTATCCACACTATCTAATAATATCTGTTTTAAAGAAGGGTAAGGCTTCTCCCCATAAAATTGTTCTTTTGGAAACTGCAGTCATAATTTCTCTGTGATTGTAATTAAAATGTATAAGTAGTATTGTAAATCATGAGCTTAGTGGTCCAAGTCTGTTAACAAAGGTTTCTACGGACAAAGGGAATTAAGCATAGTTGACCTTTATTTGAGTTACTACTCTTTGCACTTCAGAAGACACGGTCATTTCTTGGTTGTCCTCTTTGCACTGCACATCCTATTAATAACATCCTCTTTAATATTTTTTGCATATATGTTCATAATTACACTGATGCCCTGTACCTTCATTTTGTTTTCTCACTATCATACTTGTTGCACTTACACCCCAATATATTCTGGAAATATACTTATAAAATTTTCTGTATCCACAAAATTTGCTCATTTGCCTGGTTTTTTTAAACATATTTTTCCCATCTAACTCCTGTAGCCACAGTAAATCCATTCAACTTAGAAGTTAAATTTCACTGTTTTCTCAAAGCAGTATGTTAAATATCCCAACTGTCTTGTCACTTCTCTTCTACAGTCAGTAAGTCTATCAAAATCTAGCAGTAAGCTTACATTCAGGTTACATACTCTTCAAAAATAATCTAATCATATACTACATTTTTACAGAAATGAAAGCTCATAGAGGACCATAGACTGCTAAAACTGTAGTCATAATTTCTCAGAGGTAATTTGCCAAATCAGTGCTGTTTAACAAATTAGAGTAAATAACTGAAAATAGAAAAATAAATAAATACATATGGACATTTGCCCAAACAGTTCTAGTACAAGTAGTAAATAACAGATGGAAAATATGTCCCCCATTCTCAGTGAATGACAATCTCTTCACACTACTGATGAGCAAATTTTACCTGCTCATATGTGGAATATTCCCTTTATTTTTTTTTTTTGGTAATAGATTTGAAGATTGTTATTTTGGTTCCATAAATGTGATCAGTAACTCCAGAAGCAGTTGCACATCTGCTTAATATATTGCACATCTGCTTAATATATTGTTTGGATTTCTTTTGTAGTATGGGAGAAGATTTGCTTTTAATACTTCAAAATAATCAGAAGAAAGGAGTATTTCCCTTTCAGCACATTTCCAATGACCAGTTTCTGAAGTGATGGACAGAAACAAACAGAGTTGCTAACTAATTAGATTGTCAGCACAGGCTGACACTGTGCACTAACTGCAATGTTTAGGAGACAGAGTATCTGCAAGCAAGACTGTGTGGTATGCTGCTGTATGATTACAGTTCTAAAACCATTCTATAAACGTATATCTATTTGGAATCCAAAGGCAGAGTTAACTCTGGACTGGTTATTTACTGCTGAACAGAGAACTCTTTTCAAAACCTGAAGAGAGTTTTCTTCATGAAACTTCAGAGGTATTTGACTGGAGACACTAAAGGTGGGAAGACTATATAGGCTTAGATTTAAAAATTTATATGCAGGTAACAGCATCACAGCCATTAGTTTTAGAAGACATATTTTATTTAATAAAATTATTCTTAGTGTGCCACCTCCCCAGAAATTTACAGTGTCTTCACAATATTCCTCAAATATACTTTATCAATATATTTCAAAAATGTATTGGGAATGAAATATAAAATTAAAAAAAACCTTTTTGAGTTTTATTCTTTGGTTTTGATTTAATACCTTGACTCCTGTTAACTCATTTACACTGTAAAAGACTGCTACATATAAATTATGGGACCATACACAGTTTTCACTGAGTATGTTGTAAGGCAGAGGGAAGTCCTTTGTGTAATAGCAAAACTATATCTGTGTCATAGACAGTGAAAGAAGAATGAGTGAAATTTGATCTCACTGCAAGATTAGTAGAGAACAGCTATTTGATGTCTCTTTAATCTCTCAGATCAGAGCTTCAAATTCATATAGATACACTGCCAAATTGAGGCCAACTGTCGAAAGTCAAAATTCAAATTACTTGAGTGGAGATGAAAATCACATTTAACAACAAGCTGAATGTAACCCCTAATGTATTACTATTATACATTTATAAACAAGTTTTAAAAAGTCAAATGTGCAAATTCCATACATATTTATGTGCAAGCACATATCTATTTTCTTCGCATACAAATGTATCTTTGCATACAAATGTATGCAAAGTAGAAAAAAATATTTAAATGCAGAAGTGTTAATACAGTGTCATCAGCAGAAAAATGTACCCACATACCTGTAATTATTGGAAACTTTCAGTCAAAAATTTCTGCAGCATTCTGGAAACCATTAATAAATTTCTAAATAACCCAAAGCAATGACAGTTACTACTGTAGCACAAAAATACAGTGCGCAACAGTATTATGAAGTGACCAATATAAAGAGGAAAATATATAGTAAGAAAACTGAAAGGTAAACCTACCTTTTATAAAGAAGTATAGCAATAACAATACAGATGATAAACACCACTGCAAGAACTGGTCCAACTACCCAAATCAAGCCTTCTTCCTCATCTGTAATTGGTTGGGGATCAAGATCCATTGACACAACAGGATCTGAATATGGGCTTGTTGCATACATGGTCTATAGAAATAAAAATAGTTCTTCCTTAATCACGAAGGAATGCATTTAAAATATTAACTATCCCACATCTAAAATAAATGTATGGAAGATAATGATGCAATGAACACAGCAAAGTGGAAAAGCTTTTTTTCTGAAGCCAGGCAGTATATAAACTTGAAATTGAACAGTGTGTTGTTATTACCATCTTTCCTCTGTGTTCCACATATTAGCAGTGATCTGCAGATGAATCATGCAGCACAATCCTTGCAGAGCACTTTGCAACTTAAGCAGAGAATGAGAAAATGAATAGGACATTGAGAATTATAACCCACCAGTTACCAATTTTTGGGTTTTGTTTTAGTTTCATGCTGGCTTAACAGTTTCTTCCTGCATGATATGAAAGGGTATTTTTGACAGAACTATAGATAAAAGTAAAGGGGGCTGAATGTAGAAGGTTCCTTGAAAAGGGTCTTATGGCAATGGCACAGTGCATTTTGACCAGTCAAAAACTGTATGACAGAGTATACCTACACAAGGTGAAGACAACTTGAATTCAAGATTGAAAAATGGGGGAATTCACTGTAGAATATGAAGGGAATCTCAATGCTCAGTCTTTCATAAGGATGAAACTAGAACTATTAACAAGCAGAGGTTGCTGAATATCTTTGCTTAACTAGATGGTGTAAAGCCAGCTGGCCTAGTATAAGACCTGTGATAAAAGAATTTTTTTTTTTTTTTTTTTTTTAAATTCTTCTCTGACCTGAGATGTTTGATCTGTGGCTGAGTGCAGAGTTAAAATTACAGACTGGAGAGGCTGAAGAGGCAGCCTGCTGAAGTTGGATCATTTTAAGAACCTTGAGTTACAGTAAAGTCAGAAGTGGAGAATCGTTTGTACATATTTCTTCTCTGTGCTGGAGTGTCTTCATCAGCACTAAACCAGGATTTGAACTTCAGCTCTTGCAAAAGACTTAAAAACGTGATTCAGTAGTAGATCAGAAATGTCAACTAAGACAAAGTAAGATAACTGGGAGAAGAGATTAGCTTCCATTTATGTTTGCACTGTGTTCTGATACATGCCCTAAGCCAGGACAAGTGTTATCAAAGGAGATGTGGTTTTTTACACTTCATTTGGCCTTGTTTTGGGCTCTGGGCTACGACAGTGTCTAGGTTTGAGACAGGATTAGGATTGGCAAAGCTGAGGCACTTACACTTACTGAGCTAGCACCTATGCCAACAATCACCAGTTATATTATGGCATGTTACTACACCTGGAACCTGGCACCAAAACCTTCCCATGTTTTAAGTCTGTGATTATTGTCTGGAAATTGGGGAGTCTTCATGTTCCCTTCCTGAAACACCCAGGCAAACTGATTTATTTTTTTTCCTAGGTTTAGTATTCTAAAAAAAGGTTTGTTGCTACCAGAAGACACTCTTTGTATTTAGCCTCTTGCTTTGGAGTGGGTAGCAAAAATGCCTGGAAAAATATATAGATGGATACTGAGGGCAACAGTACAAATACTTACTACCTTTTTTTCAATATATAGGATTTAGCTTTTAATTTTCAACCATCCTGTATTAATGACTAATTTAAACTCATTTATTATTTTAAAAATTTATCTTATTTTTTCCTTCCTCTTGATGACATCCTTAACATATTCATAGATTTTAATCATAGCTCTCTAGCTCCCATTTTACTAAGTTAAACAAATTCAGACCTTCCCATGACCTCTTTTAATTCAAGTTCTCTATTCTACCAATCAACAGAGAAATTCTGTGCTCTCTGAAGAAGAAGTCTTATGTAAAATACAACATCAGAATATCAAAAAAAAATCCCTTGCAAGTTACAAATCAAGCATCAGTAGGACCTGTAGTCTTAGAAGAAAACCAGCTACATATGCTGAGAGCTGATACACTGGAACATCGAAAGTCACTGCAAGTTGAATCTCACGCACTCTTTAAAATTCTTCAGTCTGTGACCACCTCATGCTACTCAATCACATAAATGTTTCAGATGGCATGCAAAACCACATCTTATCCATAGCCTAAGTTCAGTAATGCCTCTTGAAATCTTTCAAGAGCAGGACCCTATACAGGTCTTGCCATATGTGTCAGTTTACAAACCTATCTCTTCCTGCTTTTTCATCCTGATTTCTTAAAAAGCAATAAATTTAGGTCATTTATACCTTATTTAACATAAAAAAGCCAAGAAACTGCACTTTTTTATTGAGATGATCAATTTTAGTACAGGTAATTTATGACACACAGATTTACGGCCACTTAGCTTCATAGTGAACAGCTGTCTACCTTCTCCAGTTTGAACCTTTCTGATGCAACACCTTCCGAATTATCTGTCTAGGCAGCCAGTCTCAAAAAGTGATAAGAGAACTTTGGATTTATGTTAGAGCTTCCAGGAGGCACATATTTTATTTTCAAATGAAGCTATGTATCCAAAAGTACCTCTAAGTGGAACTAGTTTCTCATTGTGTTTAAGCAGGCTCTATTCCATTGACACCAAGAAAGCAATTGTAGTGTTATACACTGCAAGCATTTGACTAGAATTCAGAGTATTGGTGTTGGAGTTTCAAGTGATTGAACCTGCAAATGTACCTGCCAGGTTTAGTTACCAATTAGAAATGTACTGTATTACACACTACATGTTAAAATGCTAATGTGTATTGCACCTTTCAAAAGTCTTGTATCTGTCTTTTTTTTTCTTTTTTAATACATTACATGCATTAGGTTAACTCACGCATAAAGGGATGTAACTACAAAATTAATTACATAAAGAGAAATGACAGCTCATTATTTAGTTCACCTCAGGAATTCTCTCTATTATTGAATTATTTTCTAACTTTCAAACAATTTACTGATAAACTTGTTATGGAATGACTGTAACTAAAGAGGGTAGCAGTGCATGTGTCTAGTTCAATGGATCTTTCCAAGAACTCTGTATATGCCACACCATTATTTGATGGTAGCATCAAAATACTTTTAAATACATAGAGAAAGATGCATTCTTTTGAATACATAGAGAAAGATGCTGCTGTAAAGTTCATGTCTCAGAAGCTGTGTCCATGGTCACAAATAACACAAATGACATGAAATGTAATTTTCAAAGGATCACAACACAGCTAATAAAAGGTGATTCTTAGGCTTCAGTTATACACAGAAGTAACACGCAGAGGTGCAACCAGAATAGAAGAGTTTAAGGAATTAATGGGCACTGAGGTAGGAAACACATGCTTTAAAGATGGTCTGACATACAGCATAAAAAAAAAGAAACTTTAGGGAAGTGGACTAAGCATTGAAAAAATAACATTGAAATGATGGTGTAAGATAATTTTGAGTTTGAAAAACTAACTTACAGATTCTGAGTGCTCCATTACAGCCAACACGAAGAAGACGTATTCTTGACCACTCTGCAGTTGCTTATTCTCAAATCCACCATAATGCTTCTTATCCCCCAATGTGAATTCGGTAGGAAGAACTTCAAAGTGAGCTGCAATATATGGCTTTAATTCAACTTCCCTCCCAAGACGAATGCTTCTGCGTTTCCTAGCTATCTCTTTAAGCAGCTTTAGAATGAAGGGAGGGAAAAGAAAGGGCAGGAGAGAGAGAGAGAGAGCAAGTATAAACAGAAAGATAGCTGTAAACAATTTTAACGTAACTTATTGACAGTGTAATGAGAAAAATCAATGCATGACCAGGAACTACAAAAAACAAATTATCCACATTTCATGGGACATATCAGTATCACTAAAGCAATTCTTGCAAAATCTTCCAATTTCTTGTCATTCTTGTTAAGATAAGATACTAGGAGGCAATTGCAGTGCCCAGACTACAAACAATTTTTAGATACTGTTGTGTCTAGGAGGAGGTTGGCAAAGGATAAGAAAACAATACACCTCCTCTGAGCACCTATACATACACACATCATATTACATATTTTCTATCTATCTATCTATCTATCTATCTATCTATCTATCTATCTATCTATCTATCTATCTCTATATCTATATTAAGTCGGTCATAGAATAGAATCATAAAATCAATTATGTTGGAAAGGACCGTTTAGATTGAGTCCAGCCATTAAGCTAACACTGCCAAGTCCACCATTAAACCACATCCCTAATCACCACAACTACATATCATTTTAAATATCTCCAGGGATGGTGACTGAATCACTTCTTCTGATAAACAAGGCTAAAATTTACATCAGTACATTTGTACAAGATTAGATGTTAGGCTCAAACTTAGAAAACATACTAATTAATAAAGGAACTTAAGCTCAGCTAGTATAATCTATTGATGAATTACATATTACATCAGAAAAAACGCTTCTTCAATACCTTGTATTGCTTTAAATATACAGGCATTTCACAAAAATTAGTCTGATTTGATTACAAGGAGTCTGAACTTTTCCTGTGTGGTAAATGATGACTTCTAAGGCCTCTTTATGGTTCTTCTTGTTTTTCACTTATGCAACTTATTCAATGTCCTGTAGTCTTATACTTAAATCACAAATTTTTCTGAAGTCACAATAGTTGTTTAGTGTTTTTAGTACACTAACAGTTCTAATACAGTAGATTAGCACAAAATTCATTGCTAGGAGGAGGAGATAAATCTCCAGAGTGAGAAGGAGATTTAAAAAAAGATACTAAAATCTAATTGTAACTATATATATTAAAGTACATGTTTAGTCAGGGAAGCTCTCCACATAATCATGGACTCACAGAATGTGCTGAGTTGGAAGAGGCCCTCAAGGATCACTGAGTCCAACTCCTGGCTCTGTACAGGAGAGTCCCAAGTCACTCCATGGGCCTGAGAGCACTGAACTCTGTCAAGCTTGGTCCTGTGACCACTGCCCTGGGGAGCCTCTTCCAGTGCCCAGTCACCCTCTGCATGAAGAATCTTTTTCTGATATCCAGCCTAAGCCTCCCCTGACACAGCTTCAGGCCATTCCTGTGGGTCCTGTCACTGGTTGCCAGAGAGGAGAGATCAGTGCCTGCCCCTGCTCTTCCCCTCACAAGGAAGTTGTAACTGCAGTGGGGTCTCCCCTCAGTCTCCTCCAGGCTGAACAGACCAAATGACCCCAGGTGCTCCTCACAGGCTTCCCCTCAAGGGCCTTCACCATCTTCAATGCCCTCTTGATTTAGGCCACAGCTTAGTGAGCACATCTTTTTGCCTTCCCCTCATGGGAACTTGTATTTTGCAATTACACAATTAAAAATTCCAATGCAAATAAAGCAATCTAATATTCACTCTGCTACTGAGAAAGAAGCTTTTAATATTGAATACTTTGATACCCGTTCTCACTGATTTAAATATTTTCAAGGTTACAGATAGATATGAAAGCAAGCTGTGCCACTTGGATCCAGGCTTCCTTAACATTGAGGGCATTTGGATGTTACACCTTCAAAGATCTATGCAGTCAACTGCTTTCCAGCTCTAATGCTGAGTTCTGTTCCCTGTTGCAGAGATTTTACATTCAGTTAACTGTATCAATTTCCATGCTATGACACAAAAGCTGATACAGTGCAATGGATCCCCTGAGCAAAAAAAGAACTGGCCATAATTTGAGACTAGAAATCATTATTCATTACTCAAGGACACTATTCCAATCAGCAGTCCATATTTCTCTTTCATTCTTCCTAAATAGTTTAATGAGCAGCTAGAGTCAATTTGCGTCGTATAAAAATGAGGGCAGCAGAGAACCATAATATTGAAGAGATTTCTATTTAGCTACTTTATTGAAGGTGACTCTCACATCTGTTGGTAGCTTCCTATGCCCCGGGTAGAGTTACTAAATGCAGAACATGAGGCAGAGACTAATCAAAGTTTGTTCCAGGTTAGATCAGCCCTTATAGGAACTGCTGAGGGAAGCACTCTGGAAAGTTTGTCTCTGTATGACGCCACATTTTATAAGAATGGCTATGCAGAAGGCTGAGCACTGGCTGTCTGGAACACTGCCGAAATATGAAGCTGAATACCGGGGTAGTAACAGCGTATGCTAGCTTAAAGTCAGGAACCACAAACGCAACAGTACAAGTAGAAATATACGGCTAGCGCCATCCCTGAAGATAACTGATACTTCCATGTACCATTTCCACTGGAATTTAAAGTTGTGTGTCTGCCTCAACTAAATTTTTTATCATATGTTTCCAGATTACAGCGTATTTACAATTTAGATTATAAATAACTCATAATAAAATGTCAAAATACTGTAGGAGTATTGCAATCAAAATTAGACTGAGACCGAGAGGCAGAGAAGAATGTTTGATCTTGATTACTTCTCACATTTGAAAGAGTAACAGAAAATGCATATACTGGAAGAAAATGCAGTGCTGAAGTACCGTATTTGAGTGATCAGAAACTGAGTTTTGGCAATGAATGCTAAAAGTTAGTTAGTCTGAGTCAAATAAAATTAGTTCAACTTTTCAAAGGTGGTTATTCACCACCTAAGGCCAGTTAAACTTAGGTGTGTTTGCGTGTAGATAAAAACTTTGTCAGTAACATTGATTACATGTGACTGAGTAGACCTCAGGTGAACCTCCAGCCTCATTTATGTTTCATATATAAGTCAGGTTGTGGCCAAATACCATTACTTGCTCATATATCTCCCACTGTACTTTATATATGCAATTTCAATAAAATTACTGAATTCATTTAAGACTTAACATGGAAACCTTTATTTAGGTTTTACTGCTTACAGATGTAAAGTAATCCTACTAGGTAATACTGCAAATCATAATACTTTTTTCTGTTTCATTTATTTGCATGACTTGTCTATTTAAAGTCACTAGACGTCATAATACTCAAAATAAAATGAAATTTTGAGTTAGTAAAAAAGGACTGGATCTCTGATAATTACTTTTTTCAGATACCAAACATCTAGTCCATCATCTGCTCTTTTAAAAGTAGTCATCTGTCTTAGTTTCTTTCAGAGATGAGGTTCAAGGAACTGGAAGATTAGGTAACTACAATAAGGCTGAAGAGTCTTTTTGGACTTCCCAGTTATGTAATGAAGTTAATACTCCAGAGCTGTGTTATTAGCAAATACTTAGCAAATACTTTTCTTCTGACAATCTAAGCAAAGTATTTGGAACATAGTTCTTTGAAAAACCTACTGCCCAACCATTTCTGATACTAGACACATATCCGAGATCGTACTAAAAATATAAATATGCTCAAGTATCCTCACTTGACCATCAGGAACTATTTCCTCAGAGACTAGGCTTTGTGGAGGGGCATTTTTTTTTGTTTTGTTTTGTTTTTGTTTTGTTGGGGTTTTTTTGTTGTTTGCTTTTTTGTTTTTTGTTTGTTTGGGTGTTTGTTGTTGGTTTTTTTTTGGTTTCTTTTTTATGGGGGG
>VYXC01008463.1:81084-110688 GCA_013397175.1 Platysteira castanea | reverse complement strand
TTTTTCCAAATGTATTTATTGTGGCACTGTGTTCACAAGCTTGTCAGGATTAGTATACTTAATAAAATGTATACACTTTCCAAAGCTGGAAGCAAACCAGTTTTTAAATAATAGAAACTGAATGAGTTAGCGTGACATGCAGTTGCTGCCTGCTTTTAATGTTTTTCCCGACTCAGTTCTTGCTATATGTATTGGTGGCAATTGTAAAAGATACATCAAGGGGTTTAGTTTTCTATCAGAAATAATTTTCTTTTTCCAGTCAATGCATAACTTATTTCTTCCATCATTAATTCCACAATGTGGGCTCAATTATATCAATAGAAATGGGAAACAACCCATCCTGGCAAATATTTTTGAATTAAAAAATGCTCTTTATCAATCTGTTATGCAGACTAAGGCAACACAACTTGCAGGATGATTAAAATGACCCTTTGTTAAGGGAATCAGCAGGAACCATTGAATTTAATTGCCAGAAAGTTCAATGTCATCTGGCACCTATCCTTTAATCTATCAATGCTGCTGAATGTGACTACAGTCTTTGGATGTTAGAAGTGGGTGGTAATACTCAATCAGCTTCCATTACTGTATGGATGTGGCTGTCAGAGTTTTACTGTTTAACTGTATTTGATGTCACCTATGACTATGATCATGAGCTGATGGCATTTACAATCCAAGTTCTTTTAAAGGGAAGAAGTTAATAGATCAAAGCAAGCCATTGCTGTGGTTGAATGAAGTGAAATGATCACATAAATGAAAGTGGTCAAGAAAAAACACATGGTTGAATCAGTCAGTCATCACGCCTTCCTCTGAACAGTTGTTTTTAATCTTCTGATTAAGGATTTGCCTGTTGTTGTGATAAAGACTGAAAGAATTCCGTTTATATTTCGAATGCTTTTTACAATACTGTTAGTTTGGTGAAGATCTTTATTTTCCCTAAATTTTAGTGCAAAATTTGATATTTATATCCATTTGGTCCATGGCAGGAGAGAAAGGAACCTTTATGCTTGCTCGCAGGTGAACAACACTTCCCAGTAATTGTGTTACGGCGAAGCATATGGTGAGGTTACCTCTGCAACATAAAACTCTTGAATCCACCAAAAGAAAATAAAAAAATAAATGGGATCCAGTCAAAAGATCACTGTATTAGGAGTAAAAAAAGCACCTGACTATGGTCTTTGAACTGCAGAGATATTACATGTACAAATTACCATAGCATCAGAATGACATCTAAAATCTTGGCCGGATACAGGTAGAGCAATAATAACACCACCACCTCTCTGTTATAAAAGTCTCTCATAGGGGGCCCCCGAAAGCGCTTTAAAATCATAAACATTAGCACTGCTACAAATTTACAGATTGAAAGAAGAAAGACAAGTTTGCATGAACTCTACTGTCCTTCAGTAAAGCAGAAAACAGGGGTGAATAATATACTTCCTGGAATTATTACTATATCAATAACATACTGAATTGATTTCTAGCATTGCTGGGCTTACATCTAAAATGAAAGCGGTTCTCCCATTTGGATTAATGTAATTTATAGTTTCAAATGATGACACAATGTTGCTCTTTTCTTCCTTGTTCATGCTTTTATTTCTAAGCACAAAGTGTTGGTAGAATGGAGGCTACTTCTAACCAGAAGTATTGCAGTATATGACAATCAGGTAAAAACACCACCAGAAGGTCAAATGTTAAACTGCAGTGCAAATTGCAATTTAGCATTTGTTACGGACTTAGTAAACACCCCTCTAATGAACCAGACCTTTATTACAGTTCATACTGTTGGTGATTAAGCTTATGCTGACAACTCATTTCACCTCCTGCACTTTTGCATCACTCTTTCCAATAGGAAAAGAATAAAATATTAGTGTCAACAAATATCAGACATTTGGTATTCTTTATTGCAACTTAATGTCTTTACTTAATGTCTTCTCATTTAAGTAATTTGAATTTTTGTTTTAGTCTCCACAGGCTAATTCAAATATAAAGTATTCTGACAACCAAAACTTTTAAAACTATTGAGTTAATTACATAAAACTAGCAAGACTGCTACTTTAATAAAGGAGAAGAAAAAAAAAAAAAAACCCCAAACCATATACAGTACCTCATCTAGTTCCATTTCATCTGGACTCTCCCATGGTTTGATAAACTTTCCACGAGACCTCTTCAAAGGCACAATAACTATGTAATAGCCTCTGTAAATGAAACAGTTGGACAAAAGTAAAGTTGAAGGTAAAGGAACAGATAAATTGGTGGAGTAGGTCTGTTAGAGGAACATAATAGAAAAGTGGTATGTCGAGAATAAACTGCACATTAATATGTCACTGCAGCCTAACATCAATTGTAAAGCATTTGACAAACAAATGGCACCAATTACCTGCCTTTTCGTGTAAACAAATAAATATTTATAAAAAAATTTAATTATAATGTACTAAAATGCCTACATGAAATTCAAAAGCCATAGGTTATTTGTGCCCTGCCACCATCACATTGGGAAAAAAACCCCAAAGCCCTAAATTGAAATATATTATCATATATTTAAATCTCAATTACCAGCCCATCTTCCCCCATTTTAATGTATAATCTGGATAGTAGGTTAGCAAAATATGTTTGTTAATGCCAATATTGTAATAAAGAGAAAAGAAAGCAAACATGACATAACACTGCACCCATACTCTCTTCCCTTTTGACAATAAAGCTTTATCTACCTAAGTATTCTGTTCACAGCCATAGGTAAGAGAGCTTGATACATGCTCTTTTTATAGCTAGGATTTGCAAATTACATATATCAGTTTTCCTCAGAACCATTTTCCTGAAAATATTTTCTTCCTCCCCACCCATGGAGAATAGTAAATTATATTTTCTACTATGGCAGAGAACTGGTATTTTCACTGTTTACTTCACAAAGCCTGGATATGTGTCAGGCAGATCCATAACTTCACATTAGTGTGAGGGAAGAAGCAGCAAAATCACAACAGCAGGACATGCAGGATAGTATAATATACATCTTCTTGATAAACACACTTGTCAAAAAGTGAAGCACTCTCCATCTCATGGGAGAGGGAAAGAAACTGGTTTTCTTTGTTTCTAGTAACAAAAGCTTATTAAGGTGATTCTGAGTCTCAATCATGGAAGATAATTTTAGAGTCTCATGGGACATCTCCTCTTCCAGTCTGCCTTTTTTTTTACAACCCGTTCAACCTTCTGCAAAACTATTAATTTTACTCCTGCAAGGCAGCTGAAAATCCTAAGGAATTAACAAAAAGAGTCTACAGAAAAGGAGTTGCCTTACAATTGACTAAAAACCATCTCAGCCTAAGCCAACTATATAAACTATTTTTTTTACCATACCAGTGCAAGCCATTGATCCATTTTAATAATCTCTTCTTACTCAAAGCTCTTTCTCGTAAAAGAAATGTAACAAAACTTTAGGTTTTCAGAAAGTAGAAAGTACATGTATTCATTAATTCTTGTGTTAAGGAATTTGAGGAAGTTTTCTGTGGAAATACCAAGCTCCACAGGAGTGCTGGAAAGAAGTGTTGCCCACAGATTTTTAACTAGTGTTCACTTCCTGTATTCCAGTATTTTCAAAATACATCTCTGGCATGAATACTTGTAGTGACACTATTAAAAATCATCTTTTAAAAAGATGCAGAACTGTAAGGCTAGTCAAACCCAGATTTTAAACCTGCATAGGTCTTTTAAAAATATTTGGAATAGCAAATCCTAGTGAACACTGACTCATCCATATATACAATAACAACCTACATATATTTTCTTTAACACATGCCTAAGAATCAAGACGAAAAATGAGAACTTGCCCCTCAGTGTCTTTCAAACATTGAAGATACTTATCCTTTTCTTTCTTTTTTCATCATCTTTTTATTTTTTAAGCTAACAGTGTTCATACATTTTTCTTTTAAATCAAGGGACATCCAGCATGTAAATATAACTTTCACACTCTTTCTCACTTCCTTGATGAAAGTCTCCCTCATAACTTTGAAAATCTACTAAGACTTCCAGCATGCACAGAGTATTTTAAACTAAAAGAACAAATAGATCAATAGTAAGCAGAAAAATGAAAATGTTCGCACCAATATGCAGTGCTGCAAATTGTGACAGACAACAAAGTTCTGTGATCTTTAGCTAACTGCAGAAAATGTAGCATCTCCTGAAAAACGTGTTTTACAGTTAACTTCATTATTTCCTTTTTCTTTTTAGCTTGGGGGCTTTTTGGGGGGGGGAGGGGCAGAGGAGGGAGAAGGATGACAAATGAAGGGTTTGTTTGGATATTGTTTTATCTACTGATTATTTGAAAAGCTGAAGTCTTCCACAAAACTCTGTTTTTACTTAAGACTTTACAAAGATGTAAGAGATTCAAAGAAACATGAACTGTCCTTTACACATAAAAAATTACTTTGGAATAGCCCAAAATACTAAAACTAAGAAAAATTAAGAATTTGCTCCCTTGAGATGAGCAAAATAGATACATTCTACTAATCATAAGGTGAGCTCTGCACCAATTTCTATGCTGGATCACCATCAAACACTGACAAAGACTACCATCTTTAATTACAAAGATTACAAAGCTTTTTATAACATTACCCTAAATCTCACTGCCTATACTTCATTAGAGCAAATCATTACCTGTTTCACTTTCTAGGTAACTAGTATTATTGAAAAATTCTCAGTACTTCATTGTAAGCTAGGGACTATCCTGAGCATATATAATGTACAAATAGAGGAACAGAATGTATAAAAATGTCAACATAACTACTATGAATTTGTTCTTCCCATACAAAGACTAATACAGAAAAACCTTACTTATTCTAGCAGGCATCAGGTCTGGTTTTTCTGTTCAATATGTAGTTGCTTTGGTATGCCTGCTCCAAGGGTCAAGTCAATCTTTGTTGTTGTGTTTTACTTTCTCAAGCCTGATCAAATTTTCTTAGAAAATAGATGTATGAGTAGGAGATACATTATTTGCAAAATTTGCAGTTGGACCTTGTAGATTTAATGTACCTTTTCTGATGTCACTTAGCTTCTTTAACTTTGTTACACTGTTAAAAAGAAGGGAATTGTCTTTCATTCCAGTGTTATCTTCTGCTACTGTTCCATCAGCTATCCTGCACGTTTTTGTCTCTGTGAATGCTCTGCCTCATAAATCTTTTTTGACTCATTCCATCTTCAGTCTTCCTTAGCTGCATTTGTTACTGACCGCATCTTACTCAATCTAATGATAATGACTACATTTTTCAGTTTTTCATCCTTTTAATGTTTCAAAGTCATTTATTTCTTGACCTTACCCGCCTCAAAATCTTCAGTCAGTAATGAAAAAGGGGAGCAGCTTTCTAGAAAGCTGCAGAATTCCACCAGGGAGAGGACCAGTTGAATCTGCACCAACATTTAATGACTGGCTCATTTTCCTCCCCATTTCTTTTACATTACATATGGGAAACTTGCAGACCAACAAGAATCACTATAAGCAGAGCAATAACACTTATTGATTGTATCATGCTTCATGTTTACCTGGCAAATCTTTATTATCTAACCTTTCTAATCCCTGCTGACCTGTGCTCTCAGGTCTTTAGTCCTATTTCTGTTGTTTAAATTTCCATAACACCTGTTCCCTTCCAAAATCTATGTAACCTCTAGAAAGCTTCCAATTTTTTTAGCAAAATCTCTTTTTTTTTCTTTCTGATATCAGTGGAGAGGACCTGGTATTTTCATCCCAATAAAAATCATCAGAATTAATTAATCTGAATTAATTAATCTGAATTAAAGTGCAATAAAACAATTCTTTAAAACTGAGTACTTCAAGGAGCTACAGCAGGGTCATTATGCATTGATGGGTTATCCATTCTTTTTGAGATGATATACGGTTCAAAATACAACTGTTTTTCTGAATCCCTCATTTTGCAGTCTGTGATGAAACACAAAAATACTCTGAGAAAAATCTGCAAATTGAAGGACAATCAGTCTCCATACAAGTCTTACACACCTGGTACGTGACAAACTTAGAAGTTCTACTTGGAGCTGACATACAGTGATAATTTTTCCTACTATCTCACCACTTCAGGGCTGACCAAAAAGTTAAAAATAATTAAGGGCATCATCTTAATACCTCTTAATCACTGAAGTGCTCAGGACATTAATTGCCTCACTAGGAAGCCTCTTCCAGTTTGAAAACACTCACAGTAAAGAAGTGCTTCCTAACTCATCTGAACCTCCCCTGATGCAGCTCTGAAGCAATGCCTCATGTAAATGGATCTCAGGAAGTAGAGATCAGTAGCTCCCTCTTCACTTCCCCTCCTCAGGATGCTGTAGAAAGCAAGGAGGTCAGCCCTCAACCTTCTTTTCTCCAAGCTAAACAAGTCCAAAGCACTTAGCAGCTCCTCACAGGACATTTCTTTCTGTCCTTCCGTCAGCTTTGTTGCCCTGTGCTGGATGCAGTCAAGGACCTTTATAATAGAATCTGACATTTGTTCTTGTTAAATTTCATGCCACTCATGACTGCCCAGCGTTCCAACCTATCTATCTATATCCCTCTGTAAGGCCTCTTGTTCCTTGAGAGAGTCAACAGCACCTCCCAGTTTACTATATCAAATATTACACCGATATTAGTTCAAATACTACTGCAGACTACCGTGGTCTCTGTACTGTTATAAAGAATAAAGCCATGGTCCACCAGCAAGAGTTAGAATAATCATCTCTCTTAAGATAAAAACAATGGTATGTCATTCATTTACTCACTTTATATTCTCATTAGAGGGTACTTCTGGAAGTTCCACAGTTATCATGCCATCTAAGTTGGTCTTTCCGATGAAGACTGGCTTTGTGCGAAGCACGTCTGGTGCAGTCTTTGCTGTTACTCTGTGCTGAAGACCTCCAGCACTATTCCCTCTGTTTGTCAGGACAAATGAATATGAGGTCTCTGGCTTCAAGTTTGTTATCAGCTTTTGAGTAGCACGTCCATCAACCTCCATTTTCCCATCATCATAAAGGATCTAAGTTAACACACAAAGGTGGGTTACCAGGAGAAGGCACACTGGGAGATGCTGTCACACTGAATTCAGGAATCAACCTAGCTGTAAATTTACAATGGAAGTTACTGGGCATTTTAGGGTGTAAAGCAGTACTGAATTCACTGCTGCAAGTAAACTTCTCACTTTCAAGGAAAAAAACCCCAAACAACTACATTAATCTAAAGCAAAGTAAACACTTCTGAAATCCAATTTCATTTTTTCAAAATAAGCAGCTTTTCTTGAACCCAGAATTCACAGCAAGGCACTCTTGCTATAAGTATCTTGACTTTTTCATTCATACGCCCTACTTAGAAAGGTTTTTGAACCATCTAGTTCCTAAAATATTGGTCTTCACTTGCCACTATCTGGGATGACACAAGTGATTTAAGAATGAAGCAGAAGAAATTCCAAGCAGACTGCATGTTACATTGAGTCTGTATCTGGATAATGCTATAGTTAGTGGAGTAAAAGAGTTGTAAATCAAAAATGTGTTGTTGTACACTGAGGAGACAAAACTCAAAATGGTACTCAATTCCAGTCAGTATGGAAAGACTAGGAAAAAAGAAGACAATTTTTATTTTCTTTCACTGTTTGCTTTAAAATACTGTAGCAGTGAATGAAAAGTTAGGAAGGTGTTCTTATCATATTAACAAGCATATTAACCAGTACGAGCCTGACTTGGAAACACTGCCACATTACTGGAAAATTCATACTGCCAGATGACTGAATTCAACAGTTTGGTTCAACATTGCTGATTAATATGCAATCTTAGACACAATTATACTTCCAAAAAATCTACATGTTCAGTAAACTACTTAATCAGGTGAATGATATTGTCTAGTTTCTGTTACTTTCTCTTGTAAAAATGTAGAGTAACTTACTTTGAAAGGCAAAGCTGAATTGTAGTTTTCTGGAATTTCCCAGGACAGCAAAACAGAAGTCTTCATTACCGCCTTAACATGAAAATTTTTTGCAAACACTGCTGGAAAAAAAGAAATAATGTACATAAACAACATCTTGGAGCTCAGATCTTGTTGTATTTCCACTGCTACTTGGGAGTATTAGCTTTCCATGTCAAAAATCAACAAGGATTCAATTCTCCTACCTGCTTGTTCATATTTAAAGATCACATTTAAACTCATTCTCACGCTTATCTAGTGACAACCCACTACGCACATTTTCCTTACCTGAAAATACTGTGCAGAAGTTAGCCAGAACTTGCTTGGCAAGGGACAACTGAATTCTAAGGCATCCAAAACATATTAAGATTTACATACTTTACCTTTGGTGTTTGATGAACCTATTTTTATGAATGGGCCAGTCAGTTTTATTTACACCTTCAAAACCACTGATATCCAAAGACCGATACTCCTTTAAAGGTCAACGCCACAGGCAGACAAATCCTACCTTGATCCACGGGTAGTGTCCTGAACTGGACACTTGGACTATATGGACCAGGCCCTTTGCTTGTGTGGGCACGTACTTTTACATCATATGTGGTATCTGGTTTTAAGCCAGAAAGTGTCATAGTAGTATCAGCAGGAACAACAGGGAGTTCAACTGGCTGGTAAGCAACATTGATATCTCTGTACAAGATGGTATATTTGGTGATAATGCCATTTCTCTCTGCCAAGAGTGGCATCTGCCAAGTTAATTGAACTGATGTAGAAGTAGAGCTTTCCGAGTGGAGATTTTGGGGAAATCCACTGGGTACCTCTTCAGGAACAGAAATCTCTTTAACCATCTCCTCCCCAAAGCCCACTTTATTTCTAGCTGAGAGCCTGAAGACATAAGAAGCTCCTTTGTGAATGTCTGTGGCCGTGAAGTGATCTTCCTTCTCTGAGAACTCCATGGTCGTTAACGTATCCATGTCTTTGCGACCAAACTTCAGGCGATAACCCTGCAGCGGGCCAAAAGTTTCCACAGGAGGATGCCATTGAATTAGAGCCGTGTTCATCTGTGTGTGGCTAATCACAAGCCGAGGTTTGCCTGGAACTGTAGCACAATGTTATTTGAAGAGGATAGATATAAACATAATTGCATTTACAATTTTTGAGGCTAGTTTTAGCAGGAACAGGGATATATTTTCTCTTTCCTCACACTTAGTTCTACATATGACTGTCCTAATGAAAAAACAGTGTCTGTCTCCTGCATGATTAAGTTATACAGTTTAAGGAACTACAATAATAGAGACATTTACTGCTTTTTGTCTTCTTCCCTTACCATTATTTCTAAATACAGAGCACATTCAGAGGCACAGGCTCTAGGAACACAAATCAAGAAGTAAAACTTCCAACAAACATCTTATGAATGGTTCTGGCTCAGAAATCCTTGTTTGCAAAAAAACAAACAAAAAAAAAAAAGAAAAAAAAAAGTACTTCATTTATTTAATCCAAGGCACACTTCCTGTAAATGGGAAAATAATTAATGAAGAAATTACAAGTTTCTAGATAGGTTTATCATAACTTTTATCATTAATAGCTAAAATGTGGTAGAAGTCAGAACAACCTTGCCCTCCAAATTCATTACTAGATATGATTGAAACCTGTCATTTGAGTTTGCATACACAAATCACCTCCACCTCCACTGTTTTAGCATGGTGAGGTAGCACAGTTTGGAATTTAGTGTTTTTACAAGGCTTATCACATGTGACTTATTTTCCAGCATGGTTTTTGTGCACATGAACTGGATTTCTTCTGAAGAATGCTAAATTGGTAGCTCTTCTTAACCTACACACTACATACAGTCACAATCTTAATTGGGACCCGTTGGACCAAACTGGTGATTTGTCTTTTAGAGAAGTTCAGATTGCAAATGTGATATGGACATTGAGGAGGATTGAATCAGTCCAGAGAGTACTGAATTAGCCCTAACCAAGTCAGAAATACCATTATACAATTTATACAGTGTACATTCTTGGAGTCCCAATATGAATTCTCATTTACTGTTTCTATTTAATTGATTAATTAATTTTAATTTATTAATGTCCATTTGTATACATTTCAATTTTCATTAATATTTCTATTTCAAAAAAGTCTGTTTCTATTACAATGACTTATTTGATAATGAAACATATCCATATTATTTAGAAATTTGGTGTTCATTTTGTTCATTAGCAATGTCTGACAGGTCAAGAGACTAGAATAGTTTTGGGAGTAGTACTGCAATGACAACATAGTCTTCAACAAAGACTAATTAGTTTCATCTGCATTCGAAGCCTTCCTGTGTGAACGTAACTGCTGCACTGTGAGCTCTGATTCCTGTATTTAAACACTTCAACAGACTTTATTACCTCTCTTCAGTTCTCAGGCACCCAGCAAATCAGACTGTTACTGTCAGAAGGTCTAACTACCATTCCATAAAGAATTAGGAATAAGGAGGGAAGAATGGCATGCCTTGAAGAAAATTTTGCATTTAGTAAGCTCTTTCCTCATTACATCTATCATAAGTCATGACATTGCTTCTAATTTCATAAGAATTATAGGTAAGTTTTATATAAATGTTCCAAATACCTTTACTTTTAAATGTTGAGTTCACCTGGCAGCATTATTGTGGAATCTTGTGAGTGTTTTCCCACACCTTCTACTATGTAAAGAATATCTCTCTGATTAGTTCTGACTTTTCCTCACTGATAACTACAAGTCTTTACGGAACAATGAGAAGGCTGTGAAGGCCTTTTGCAGGCCATATTTTTCTATGCATTCTAACTATTACTGGGACCAGTGTAGCAGAGGGAAGAATAGTTCATCTAAAAAGAATACCTAAAAAAAATAGTTCACCTTCAGCTTTCTAGAGGAGAGATTACTGGAAAGTATCACTAAATTATTTTTGTGATAAATTGCCTTTTTTTTTGTTCTTGTGGCAGACTTCACAATTAGAACTACATTTTAACCTTTGTGGTAACTACAGAGAAAAAAAGAAACTAGTACTTGCTCTTGATCAGAACCAGGGAATTAATAAGGCTGACTTATCCAATAAAATACCCTGTGACTAAAACAGCAAATAACAATGGTCACTTTTTCTAAATACCATTGAGCCTATCTGATGCTGCAAAGCAGATAAATTTCTTTTTATTTCCAGACAGCTTTCAGCTAATATTTACTTTTAGTTTGATTACTTACAGGTATTACAGTCTTTTAGGACAAATGACAGGATTCTGTGCAATCATATATACAGTTGTGTCATCAAATAGCTCTGTCTAGAAATTTCTGACAATAACCTAAATTTTTCATGAACCTAAAAGAAGTGAAATTGTCAATAAAATAAAATAAAATAAAATAAAATAAAATAAAATAAAATAAAATAAAACACATTCTCTGATCTAATGAAGTCTTCTTCCATTACTACATGGCAAGAAATCTCATATATCAATTCGCAACAGACATTACTGTTGCAATGGCTTGCCACTACCAGTAGAAGCTCAGGCAAGCTGCCTTTGCCCAATTACCTGAAATAATTTGTTTCTCTTAGCTGCTATAAAGTACACCATCGCCTTAATATAAACTTTCTTCTTTTAGCTGAAATGTGTATTTCAAGAGTGCTGTCCAGTATGAGAGCAAATGACAAGTAATGGACAGGCCATTGTCCTACGAGATTCTTCAACTACTGTGACACAGAAATCAAAGGTCTGATTAAAATCTTCATAAAAAACTCTATGATATCACTGACTTGTAAGTCTTCGTTTTTATCAAGGTCTTGTTAATCATACATTTTGTAACTTCTGCTCCAAGTAATTTAATAAGTAATTTGATTTAGAAATGTTCAGTAACTGTTTTTCTTCCGCCTGATTTCAAAAGTGAGGAAAGGAAACGGAATATAAGACAAAAGGACACTCTTGAATGAAAATATCAACAGCATTCAGTGACTTTACTAATAAATGAGTTATTATCATACTGTAGGCTTACTTATGTTTGGTGAATCTTCCCTGCCTAAAAATGTAAATTATGCTTTTGTGTCAATAACTGGACAGCTGAATAGTTACTTATTGTCTGAATACCTTACAGATCACTTCTCTGGTAAATGTTCAGACATCTATTCTCTTTTCATATCTCTTATGGATAGAATGTCACTCATTCAAACTTTAAAAGTTAGGTAGAAAGTCATATCCTTCATTTGCTTTATTGTAGTATTTGAATAGCACCTTTCTAGGAAAGAAATCAAACAGAAACTCAAAGTGAATGGGATATTGCATTACAGACCTACAACCCTTTGGTGTTGATGCATCATTCCTTCCCTTGTGTGATGTATTCTCATAGACAGATAGTGAGCAGGAAGCTCTTGGAACTGACTATATTCAATGTCTCTTTTTTCAAAAATCTGCATACAAATTTTTCTTACAAAAAAACCCCAAACACAGCAAGCTGTAACACCAAGAGAAAAGATTTAATACCATCTGGAATGTATGAAGGAGCAAAATGATAACTAGCTGTTAATCCCAGGAACAAACATTACTTGTTCACAGGATTAAGCAAACAGCAAGAAAGTGTAATATGCATTACATTTGCAGACATGCCTCTGATTCTCTAGTGCTCTTCAGTCAAGTTTATACGGGACTTAGGATTTGCTTTTAGGTAGAAGCATCAGAGATCTTGGAAGAATGACACACAAACAGTCAATAAGGACTAAATGCAGTCAAACTTTAAACTTTTCAAGCACATTTGCATAACCTAAGTTTATGTCTAGGAACTAATAAAATTATAATTTATGTAATTGTGTTTATTTAAACTGGGAATTGAACTTCAAAAAAGAGTAATGGATCAAATGCTTCTTTTTCTTAAGTCAAGTTCCATGCATGCCGGAAATACATATCACCTTTTTTTCTCAGAGTGTGAGAATTCAGGAGAGATAAGAAGTTAGAGGGTTCAGCAATAGCCAAGAGTAATGACTAGAATGTATTGTAAGATCTGAAATTAAATGTATATCTAGCCACTGAGATTTTTCCAAGGAATCTAACAAGAAAAAGATACAGATGGTTTTGACAGTAATACAAGATGTGTTCTGCATTCAGTGACTGTTTTAAAAATTGAGTCAGTCACTATAAATATAAACAAGTATGCCTTTTGGACTTCATCTATTAGCATAAACCACACATTGTTATTAAGAGAGCTTGTAATGATGCTACATGTGATTGTAATGGAACATCCTTAATGGTTGCACTACAAATCCCTGAAAATAAACACAATACCTATAGATTGTGAACACCTGTAGGTAAGCATCACACTAAAGCTGTGGTGGCATTAACTGGTTAAACTGTGCCACTGTGATGCATTAAAAAAAAATAAATAATTGTTCCTCATCTAAAAGCAGTTTGGTTCATCTCATCTGTGCTAAGTGCTGTTTGGTTACGCAGGCAAGATATCTGCCATTTAGTACCACCTGATAGACTGAACTCAGTGGCATGGTTTATTTTGCCCCAGTCTGTGCCTTAAATTACCCCTGAACCAGCATGGGCTTCAGGGTTTCACAGGAGAGACTTTCATTCTGTTTTCCAATTCTCTGCTTTAATAATCACATTCTTCTGAGATAAATTGTGATTGTCATACAGATGAGTTCTTTCAATGTTTCCAGTGACAGGCAGCAGTGTTGCTACATTCATAAAGATCATGGAAGCCCTTTACAAGTTTTTCAAATATCCTTCTCAACTCTGAATTTCTATTCTTCCATCTCCAAGAAGACACTGATCATAGTGGAAGAGCTACTAAAAAACATAAAGTGTCCTCATCTGGAACTGAGAAAGGGACAAAGGGAGTCACAGGCTCTATTTTTATCTAAATACATGAAGGTCCAAATACTGAAACAGAAAATCCTGTGTCCTAGAAATTCTCTTCGCACAACAGGAGACTTCCAAACAGTAGGAACAAAACAGCAGCAGAAAAAGTCAAAGGATTCATTTAGAGCTTAATTTGTATATAAGTATTACCTGCACCAGTAGTAGATACAAGTTTGGGTTTGCTGCGCGCTCCATCACCTTTCGTCGTATAGGCTGTCACAGTGAAAGAGTATGTGGTTTCAGGCTGAAGCCCAGAAATTATCATTTCCTAAATGAAATAAAATAAAATAAGGACAATTAATTTAAAATAGATTGTTTGCTAGGAGAAAGCAGAATCCTTTAGAAACCCCCTCGATATTACACTTTTGAGCTACTGGCTGCAATAGCAAGCATCTGAGTGCACCAACAGACTGTACTGTGTGAAATACTTGATAATACAAAACATTTCACTCACTTAAGCAATAAAAGACAGCACACACCTAAATAGTATGCCTCAGGTAGTTTAAAGCAAAAGGCCAAAGGCTTAGTCGTGTAAACAGTGAATAAAGTCTTCTGAAATACCTTGCCTGAGGAATACTACTAACAATGTGAAACACATGCACATGTACATATGAGAAACTCAGTTCACCTCAGCCACTGACAAAGTATCACTGACATAGCTCTAAAATAGCTAGTAAGAAAAATGGTGCATTTATATGCACACTTTGTAAATAATGATGGTTTGGCTTGACAAGAAAGCCTTGTTACTTTCATAACACTTTCACTGCAACCTGTGTCACTGGGTGTACTGCACTTTTAAATACCTGAAAGGACTTCAGAAACAACTCACTCTTCAGATCTAAAAGAACTATGTAAAACACCACTAAAAATCTGGTCAGAAGATACATCTGATGGCCCTCAAATGACAGCAGCTACAAAATCAGTAATTCTTCAGCTAGTGCAAAGTAACAGCAATATCAAACTGTAAATATCAAACCAAGGGGGTATCTTTTTACATGTGCACACACACATGTAGAGGCACACAGAAGATGCTGAACAGTGTACCAGAAATGTACTAAACTTATGTCCTACTAGAAGGACAGCAAGAAGAGTAAGTCTAATATCAGTAAATCTCATATGCAAATATAAAGGGACAGTATTTGAAGGTAACTGATGGGCTCGGAGTCCCCAGCTTCCAGCATGTAACCACTGGACTACTCCTTTGCATTTTCACATGCCTGAATGAATTTACACTAAATTTCAGTGCTGCCAGAGGGATGGTGTATCTATACATCTAGAAGAAATGTGCAATCATACATCCCTCAGATCCAACAGCCATGAAAAGTTAATATAAAAATCATGGGCCAGACTATTCATAGTATATGGATTTTTCAAGGTAGTGGATATAAGCTTAGTAAGGATGGGATTGGAATTCAGCACTGTATTTATGGTCAGTTATTAGCAATATAGAAACAATAGAATAATGATCAGAATGAGTAGGCAAAATAGCTCAAATAAAAAAAAAAACAAAACAAAAACCTACAACAAAATGAAGCAACACATAACAACCCACTACCACAAGATCCCCTTCTTAGACGTTATCTCAGAATTGAATTGAAGATCTAAGATCAAAATCAGTAAGAAAGACTTCACATCTTTCATAAGAAAACTGCACCTGATACTACCAGAATTAAACTGTAAAAACCAAAAAAACCCACAAAACAGAAAGACTTCTGTAGATATTAGCCTCATCTAAAACAACCAGTACTTCATGGTCTAAGAGCTATGACTGCATGTAGTGCTTGAAAGTGTGGCTTGGATACAGCAAACATTATTACTTAGGCATAAACACTGCAGGGCATCTGGCTTTCCTGATAGCATGTATTTATTTTATCCAAAAGAAAGCACAACTGACTTCTACTTTCAGTTACACAAAACAAAACAAAAAAAAAAATTACCTTAAAATGAATACAGAAAAATACAACTATTGGTATGTAACTCTGAACCCTGTTCTATTTTTCTATCACCTTGTAAAGAAGAAATTGTGAGGCAAAGTTAGTGACAGCCATCAAAAAGATGAAAACACAAATCAGTGCTGTACATTTCAGCAACATGCTAAACCCCACAACAGACAAGCAACAGTAACCTTACTCTCCCTGGGAAACAGAAAAAAAACCCCAGAAAACAAAAAACAACAAAGCAAAAAGGTGTCATAAGAGAGAACCTTTGATGTTAGGAGCATGCGTTTGTGCAAACGACAAAAAAACACCCTGCAAAACAAAACCAAAAACAAACCCAAAGAAAGCACCAAAACAAACAAAAAATCCCCCATACAGTGCTACAAGCAAACAAGCAAGACAAAAAAATCCCAAACTAAACACATAATGTTTTTCTGCCCAGTCAAAAAATACTTACATGTTCAGTAGTATCATCATATTCCCACTAATTAACAGTAAAGGAAGTTGAAAGGGAAAACAAAAGAAATAAGGAGATTTGTAGCCTGGTTGAGATAAACTTTTCTTCTTAATAGCAAAATGAATATGAAAGATGTCTGAAAAAGTCATGTACAGTTTAAATTACTCATGTAGAATCACATCAAATTTGGTTAATGAAATCAGGCCAGACATTTTAAATTCCATTTCTTCTTTCCCTAAAATTCGGCTATTTCTCTTTCATTGACAAATAAAAGTAAGGAATCCTCTTACCAAGGCAGAATTAAAGGCTATCTGGTTTATTTAATCATGTTACCAGGCTATATGCTTCCTCAACTAATTCAATGCATTAAATCTTGCAACCACACAGATATTTTACCATCAAGGTCTTCATACTTGCAGAACCCTTGATAACAATGTACCATAGAAGTACAATAGGCAGGAAGGAGTGGTGGCAATAGAAAAGAGCTGACTATCCTGGGTGAAACAATGGCTCCTGGGCAGGTCAAAGCTAAACCTGACAAAAGAATACAACATTTTCCTTTATGATACTTGGACTCTAATATCTCATCTAGGCTCCAGTTACTGGAGCGAAGTACTCCAGTTACTTCTAGTGTTTAAAATCATTTAAATCCACTACCCCTGAGAGGTTGAAAGTAGAAACTTGTGAAAGTAAGAGGAGAACCAAAGCACACTAGCATGTCCTTTTCCATCTCCTCTCCCTTTTCCCTTTCTCCTTCCACTTCCTCATCTACTTTCATCTTTGTCTCCACTGAATTTAAGCTGTAAGAACACCATGTTTTCCAAAACAGAAGAGTAAGTACTGGCAGGTAAAACTGCAGCAAAGTCCTCCAGAACCAGAGACAATCTTTTGCAAATAGGGTCATGAGCAAAATGGAAGTGCAGGAGACCTATTCTCCAAAAACGACTTTGCAAAGCTGAAATTTAGAACTAAGACTGGAAAGAAAAAAAAAAAAAAAGGCAATCTCCCATTTGTTTACGCTGATAAAATGCTTACAAAACAGATTTTACTCTTTGATTTAGGTTGATATTTTCTTTTTATTTCCAGTCAATCCAGTCATAAACTGTGAGCTAGCAGTGAAGCAGTGAGACAGATAACGGGTAATAGTTTCCCATAGGATGACTCCTTCAGTGTCAGGAGCTTTGGAAATCTTAATTTCTACATAATACTGGTATATCTCAATCAGTAAAATCCTAGTTTGAGAAGCTTTTTAAACGGGATGTTTTCATCCTCTCATAATCTCATCATCTCATAATTTATAAAACAGATGGGAAATTTTGCAATATAAATAACCACATACCTATTCAAACTGAGTTGCTCATTTTAATAAAGCTCTTGATATGAATAATGGAAATTATAATACCTCAGTGGTTTCTAAAGTTACATTAAGAATATTAATTTCTTATGAAATATGTACTGAGGTGCATACAAGCTAATCACAGAAGCAATGTCATAACAGGCTAACACAGGCTTCTGATGATTCCAGGCTGAAACAATGAAATAGGAGACAGGTGGATCAGGCTGTGCACAGGTTACTACACTGACTGTGACCTGGATCAGATCACCCTGATGCTTTAGAACTTCAGACTATAAGTACAGGGTGAAGCCTCCAGGTTTAAGGGAATCAGAAGAATGACATAGCCCAGCATTTAGTTGCTAAATAGAGAAAAGAGGGCCTAGTTTTGGCCCAAGAACCTCTAAATGCAAGTGTTCTAAAAGAAGTTTTTAAAATAGAGACAAAAAGTTCTAGCTGGTAGACTGATAAACAGAAAGAAAAAAAAAAACCCTAAACAGCAAAGGCCATTTCTGGGTTGCTCTCTGCTAAATGAAATGTTTTCACTGTGACCTAGAAAAGAACAGAGTGCGCCAATTACCTGTGCATCCGCCAGCATGATGTCCTTTAGCATGGGCTGACCCTTTGGCTCTCCATTTTCCATCCTCACATAATGGACCTGGTATCCTCGTATCTGACCGTGCTGCTTATTGGGCACAGGCGAGCGCCATGAGACTTTAACAGCAGTAGAGTTGACAGCCTCTACCTCGACTTTGCGAGGAGGACCACTAGGAACTGGAACAACATCATTGGACAGAAGAGAATTACAGGCACCTGTCCCACCCATGTCTTTTGCTTTTTCTTAAAAAAGGGCAGACTCACTATGTTGTCTTTGAAGAACACAAATCATTCAGCAAATGAAAATGCTCAACCAATCTGCTCTACCTTTCAGTGAAAAGATCAAAAAACATGACTGATGCAAAAAATGGAAGAAAAAGGAGTATTAGAGAAATAGAAAAACATGTAAAAATGTACAAAAGCCAAGGAAGATGCTTTGAGATTCAAAGCATTATAGTACAAAGAGATATTTTAATCATTGAAATAATAATACTGTAATAATAACAAAACCACAAAAGGTTTTTAAAAAGTTTCTCCCTTTTTTTTTTCATTTGTCAAGTCCTATGTTTATTTTGGCTTGGTTTTTTCCTCAGGATAAAAAGGAGGCTGATTACAAGGCTGTCTTCTGTCACTTTCAAGAATGGAAGAAAAGAAAATGTGTGGAGCATCAGTTTTCCAAGATCAAAAAACAAAGCTAAAAAAAAAAAAGGCAACCAAAAAACCCACAACCCAAAAACCCTCAAATCAAAAAGCACAATATGAAAAAAGAAAGCAGTTAAAAAAAAAAAAAAAGAACCAAAAAACCAAGACCTGAAAAAAAGCTAACGGACATAACTGTTTAAAAATGACAATGACTGTAAAATCAAGGAAAAGGCAGAAAGTGTTTTCCCAAGAGTTATTTTTAAATTAAAGGAGGAGCAAGAAAGATATGTATGGGCTCAAAGGAGCAGCAGATTCATGTCACTTGAAAAAAATTATTTTCTGATTAAAAAATACAAAAATACTAAAGAGAAAAATGGTGTAGAAAGAACAGTCTTTGATTAAAAAGCTCAAGGGGCGATAATATCTGGTTACTTTTAGGAAAAAAGAGGAGCAGGAAAAATTACTGTTAGCCTACACAAAAGACAGCAGATGACAGAGTCATAGAGGTGCAAACTGATGTAGTGGAGGCAACATACCATCTTCATCTGTCCGAATCAATACTGCTAAGCTCTCTGGGCCAGGTCCAACATCAGTGTGAGCAGTCACAGAGATCCGGTACTCAGTCCATTTTTCCAGCTGTTCCAAAAGGTACTGGGTACTGTCCGAGGAAATTCCCAAAATTTCATGGGGCTTGACATCTTCTCCATCAATCCCAATGTACTTGATGGAGTATGCAGTGATAATGCCATTCTGTTTTTCCACCGGTGGAGGTTTCCAACTTACCAAAATGCTAGTGGAGCTGGGGCTTGTGCAACTAATGTCTTGAGGAGGAGCTGATGGCTCTAATTTCAGTAGTGGGTTAAAGGAGGATTTGAGTGGAAGGATAGAAGTGATTGAAAAAAATGAACAAAAGAAAAAATAAAAATAAATAAAAGAGAACCAAATGAAAATAATAAACAAACAAAAAAAAGTAGGAACTCAAAAAAGCAAAACATCAGATAATCATATGCACCTTGGCTTATTAACATGGGGAAACTGAAAATGAATAGACCAACTAAACAGTGAAAAAGGATGTAGGGGAAATATATGAAAATGAAGCCTCAAAATAATATTACCTACCTGTAATTAAAATTCTTCTTGAAATAAAACAAAAACGTGACACTTCTACAACTACTGATCTATCTTTATAATCCTTGCAATTAGTGCAAGCTGTAATATTTTAAGTAACACGTGACATGTATTTACTTACAAATTTGGACATATCCCCTTCAAGTGGCTTTACTTTCCTTAGGACAGAAAATCTCTTTTAAAAGAATTCCTAAAAACTTGCAATAATTGCTAGAAATTGCTCCATAGGTTGCCATTTTTGCAGCCTTTCCACTCTCATAATTACTGATTTTTTTTTAATGAGTCTGCCTGACACAATTCAACCATAAATTACATTTACATTGAAAGCATTTACTGAAACATTTATTGTAGCTAACATACTAGAGCATGCAGTGCACAGATGAAGAAAGTCTTAGTCAAAGATTTACCTACCAGGAAAAAGTGACAGGCTTGTTGATTCTGACTGCATCTTGTACTTACCCTAGATCAGCTGTCAGTTTTATATTTTTAACTCCTCTTGGAGACACCTTTGCTAGCAAAGAATTAATCCTACCAGTAATGTATATTACTTCTATAGAAAAAAAAAAATCTACTCCAAACAACGTGTAAAGAAAGCAGGTATTCATTTTACAAAGAGAGTTTACAAGCTCAGCACATCAGAATGAGAGTTTCTGAAGAAACTCATTTGTTTCATCTCCTGTCACCATCACCAATCTTCCAGAGCAGAAATGCTCATCTTTACTCAGTAGTTTTCAAAGGAGTATGTTAGCATATTTACCTTTTCCAAGCTTCAGAGCATTTAAGCATGTATGTCATTCCACTGCTTTCAGTGAGGTAAATCAAGTACTGAAAGTTAGGTATGCATTTATGTGCTTAAATGCACTTTGACTTAGCACAGTCTATGCTTACTAGCAGATCATTCAGAGCACCAAAAAAAGGACCTACTAGCAGAAGGAGGGGATGTGAACTCCTTTCCTGTTTCTGCCTCCTGTCTTTTAAGAAAAACATAAATTTTGTGTGCAAGACCTTTATCCCCATTTATATCCCTCTCTCCACCTTTTCTTCCCGTTTCTTAAGGGAAAAAAGAAACAAACAGATACTTATACATACTTAGAATAGTCACTTCAAACAAAATTAAAACAACAGAGAAAGCCTAGGACCCTGCTGTGACCTACTGCATTTACACATGTATCTTTCAGTTCCCTACAGCTCTTCCTACAGGGATCAATGGCTTTTTACTCAGTATGGTACGTTGCTCTTCCGAAGGGAAGATAGGAGGGAATTTACTAGTATTTCGATGAACTAGAGGAGGTGGATTGGAGAACACATGAGAATTATGACATCTGGGGTTGTTTTATAGACTACTTAAGTGATCGAGTACTCAAAACAAATGAATCTGCTTCTACCATTAACTTGTGCAGGAAGTAAAATACATGTAAAATGTCCCTTAAAGGTCTTTTAGAAAGGAAATAAATCCCTGTAGCATCTTCCTCTGATACCAAGATGAAAGGCAGTAGCACATTCTGGTGAGTATCACTAATCAAATCACAGAAGTTTATTAATTTTTAATCCATTAAACTCTGAAAATGCAAAATATTCCACTTACATAACTAAGGATAATTTGAAGGCTACTTTAACCAGTTTTAGTAATGTATATATGTTTTTCTTAATTGTACATTTTTTGCAAAATAAATGTAATCTTTGCAGCAAATAACTTGGATCTGACCACTGAAATCAACTGGATTTCAGCACTATCAGAAGACATAAGGCTGAGAAAAATGTAACATATTCTTCAAGAAGAAATGGCAATATGTTTATATATGGAAAGTGCAGCCTTGGTCCCTAGATGTTTGCTTTGAATGCAGTCTAAGCAATCTTCAACCAATATAAGATAACGAGCATTCTAAATAGCTGAAATGGCTCGCAGAATAAACAAATACCTATTTTTTAATCAAATTATTCATTCTAAATTACTAAACTGAACAGTAGCCTTGCCACTATCTCTGAAACTAACCTTGTGTTGTGTAAGTGTTTTTTATGTTAATCACAAGTGCCTTAGAAATGCTTCAGAAACACATTTAGCTTTGCTTAAAGGTGAGCAGCACTGTGTCTCCAGTCACACTAACTGATATTAATATATAACACTAATAAGGAGCAATTGTATAATCACATGTCATGACTGCAAATTAAAAAGACTCATGTCAACTGAGAAACTGAATTTTCTGTTTTGAATAATCTTACTTTAAGAACAGGCAATTTAATTTAAACAAAATACAAATAGAACTGTACTAAGTTCTAAAATGACACATTATAATGCAAACTGTCAGGAAAGCATAACTTATCAGGCAAGAATAACACTTCTGGACATCATCGCTGAATAGCTGATTGTTTTAGTTAAGTCTTAATTTAAGTGTTTTAAGGTGTATATTTTACAAATATACAACAAATTTTTACATCTCATTTGCTGGCAAATAAGATGAGTTTCATGATACTGTTTGCATAAGAGTCCAGTCAGAAAACTGCTTTTCTCCAGGTGGAAAATGATTGAACACCATAAAAAACCCAGACTAAGAAAACTGAACAAAATCAGAATGATAAGATTCTATAGAGGAGTTGTTAAGAAATATCTGGTATAGTCTGAAATACTCAACCTGATCTACTCTGCAAATTCAGGGAGATGCTGCAAAAACAACCTAGGAAGTGTGCAGGGGAGGCGGAATTTTATTGGTTAAGGACTGTTATTAATGTACACCTATTGCACGATACAACATTTTGCCTTATTATAAGATAAAATTTCATTTTGCCAACATTATATTGCCTCCTTAGACACTGGTTTACATAGGTTGCTTTTTGAATCTATGTAAACTCCACTCATATATTAAGCTGATCACAATACACCTCAAAAAGACACATTTTAAGCATACTTTGGCTTAAAAGCAACATGAATACTGTATTTTGCTTTTTTCTCTGTTGCTGCTTCCCTGGGCGACTGAGATTAATCTCTTTAAGAAAGAGAGGCAAAGAGAATAAATATTTCAAGGAAAGACACCTACTTGACTGCATGGTTCTCGCTGAGATTTCTGCTGTTGAAGCACCCAGGCCTTGAGGAGACCGTGCAGCCAGACGGAACAAGTACAGGCTGTTGGGCCTCAAGCCTTGCAGGCGATACGATGTGGTAGGTTCAGTGGAAACTCGTTGCTAAAGGTAGGTAATAAGAGAGTGTCTTTATTAGTATTCAGACACTCTAAATTCCGCCTATTGCCTATCAAAGAAATGCTTTTATACTCTGATAAAAGCATAGAGAAAAAATTAAATTCAAGAAAATAAAGCAGAATAAAACCAAAATGGAATACATTACTTTTGACAAACATACATTAAGAAAGTATTTTTAACATCAACAATTTAATGGGTAAAACTCAGAGCCACAAACATAGCTTGACTGAGGAACAAATAGCTTTATACAAAGTATGAAAGTCTTTTCAGACAATACCACATAAACAAAGCCTTACCTATAGCTATCTTTTACAACAGTGATTTTATAGTGTAATTGATCTTGGGTTTAATCTTGTAGGTAAATTGGTGTTCAAATTATTAAAACCAAATTATTCCAGGGTAGCTTATTAAGCAGTGCCCTGCATCCTATTCGGAAGTGCAGTATGGATCTGGCCCCCTTCCACAAAACAAGCTTATGAATTCTCAGCGTATGTGTGAAGCTGCCATAAACATAAGCTCAATTGTAGCATCAGCAATGACTTGAAGATGCAGGAGAAACCAATGAGGCTGAAACCTTCCTGTTGCCATCTGAGACTCCTGGCTTCTTTCTTTTCTCTGTGACACCTGATAATACCACATTTGCCCTACCAGAAGAGCAGTTTATTCTAAGTTATGCTACAAACACAATAGAGGGCCACAAACTGAAAATTCTTTTTGAAGTAATGGTACAGAAAAAGTCTCTTGAAGATTTTAGTCCTTAGAAAGAACCTCCTGTTTTCTTCTCAATTATTGTTGAAAGATAAGAAAAGCTCAGGAATTCTTACACAATGGCACTGAGAAAAAAATATCTAACGCTGAAAATAGATTTCAAAGTTCAAGCATAAATTCAAAAAAGGCTTAATGGGTACATAAAATGGCCCCAAACATTTTTGCTCCTTTATAGATGAACCAGCTCAGAGAGCCATAATCAATGTCTGAAACGGGATGGAATTTCTATGGAGGACTCACTGCCATCTACAGCAAAATTTCACTGGCTGGTAACCACTGACAGCATTTTCTGCTGTTTACAGACTTTCAGTCTGTCACTACGCTAACTGCTAGGCTAAATATCAAGGCATTTTCACTAAAGCAAGTTACTAACCATGAAATTTAAGCCATTGCTGCATTTTATGTCCAGCTTATTAAAGATCATTAAAAAGATGTACAATCTTGCCACTTACTTCCTCCCCATGCTCCCCATCTTTGTAAACCAGTTCATAGCTGGAAATGGTATCAGAGCGTGGAGGTGTCCAGGAAAGCAATATGCTTGTTTCAGACTCAGGTTCTGCTTTGAAGTTCAGTGGTTGACCAGGCACTAAAGAAAAAGTTGAGCAGTGTTGCCAATTATTTAATTGGATAACTCAATATTTTAAAATCTTTTAAAATGTTATCTGAATATGGCATGCAATATTACTTGTACTTATCTTACTGAACTTAAACAAATTGAATCACAGTACTATGAAATAAATTTATGTCAGCACAGAAGAAGAATAATGATCCATTTAATTCACATGTTAAAAATTATCAAGGATTTCAAATAAATATTTTTGCAGTGTAAATAATGCAAACAGAACTGAGATGCAATTGAAGACATCCCTGGTGTTGAATACCAGCAATCTAATAACCTATGTGTGAAATGGCAAATATACATGTCTATATATTTTTGTGTGTATGGGAAAAAGCTAGTAGAACCTATGATTAGCTGAAATAGCCTAAAATAAAGTGTTAAACCTATTACATGCATTTCCAGATATGACTTTTTTTTTGCTCAGCTCATAAATAAAAGATAGTAAACACATTCTGGTCTTTAAGAACACACCCACATAAATTGGCCAGCTTGTGTAACCTGAGGAAGCTATAACCTAGTGAAGAGATTCAGCTAATTTCTCATTAAGTGATATATTTCCACCCTTTAATGAATGGTATTTTTAAGACTATAATTGAATTTCCAGTGACAACACTTTCTAATTGCAAGAAGCAAAATGCAATTTTGATTGCACTAGTCAAGAACATTCTCTGTTGTTTTATCTTGTCCAATGGCCACAGAAATTATCCACACTAAATGTCATCCTTATTTACTTCCTCAAATATAAAGCAAATAATAAGGTTGATTGGGAAAAGAAAGCAAAACATTACTATTGGATTGTATACAATAGTTTTGGCACCCAAGTTCTAAAACATTACTTCCAGTTAATAGTGCTGTTGATAAGGCATGAAACCATTTTCCACAGTATTTCTAGCTGTTCAAGAATAAAATGTGACATGTTCTGATTTTTTCAAGGGAAAAATAAAAAGATGTACTTCTTAGCACATACTGAGAACAGGTGTGAGAAGTAGGATGTGACAATAGTGATGGTTTCACAAACATTTATCAGGGAATAATTCTATTACAGCATCACAAGTATGTTTCTTTAGAACAGTAGACCTAAAAGCTCCAGAGAGCAAACTCTTAAAATAATTCGGTATTTTGACTTCTGTCTTCCCCAGACTTCTACAGAACATCAATTCAAGGAGAGCACTGCCTTTGTGTATTCCAGTACAGATTTGATATCTAATTTTCAACAGTCAGAACCTTTCTACATGAGGTGCGTATTCAAGCTCCTGGGTGGATGTTGGAAGTCTTTACTTTTTTTTTTNTTTTTTTCCCTTTTTTTCCTAAATTAAGGAGAGTAACAGGAGACCAGTTCTTTACAGGAATAAAAAGGGATAGAACTAATTAAATGTCCTTCTAAAAGGTATCTGGTCTAAAAAGAGGCCACTGTGTGGGTCCTGCAAAGTGCAGAGGGGAAACAATCCCAAAGCACAGGGAGCCATTACAGGAAACATCAACAAAGTATTTTTGACAGATTCTAATTTTGCAAGGAGAGGCTGCAGTGCTGGAGATGGTTCAGCTGGGAGAAGGGATGGCTCTCAACAGCACTCCCAGCAGTGACAGAAGGGATGGAGGAGATGCAGCCAGGCTCTGCACAGAGTGTGGCAGATGAGAGGCACTGGCACAAGTTGAAACGTGAGAGGCTCAGGACAACCCAGAAATGCAGCCAGGGCCCAAGGAGGTTGGACCATACCAGCCCTTTGGGGGTTTTACACCTCAAGAAGGTGAAGCCTTAAGAAACTCAGTCTGATCCCAGAGCTGAGCCTGCTCTGGGGCATTGGCTGTGGCTGGACACCTCCCCATATGATCATCCTGCCAGCCTGAATTGTCCTGTGATGCTATCATCTGTACTTAATGTATGGATACGTGAATTGTAGAACACAGCCAGGCAGTAAGAGTAAATGATCAGTCAAGTGACTCATATGAAGGCTGGTACCATCTGTTATGACAAATATGGCAGCAGATGGAGAACTAAGGGTATTTCCTGTCTCTCTGCATGTTTTAAGACCCTCATTCTCCCAGTATTCCTTGTAAAAAACCCAAACCCTTTGTCATCTTATGTCTGCAATTCTCAATCTTTTTATAAGACAATTTGATGGCTAATTGGACTTTTCCAAATGCTGTTTGTCAAAATAATATCTTGCTTCAAAATCTAGTCTCCCCTCAGATTTTTTAACCACAGTTAGCCAACTCTGATGCTGAAAACACTGACAGAAGAAAACGTGACAGGGAAATCTGCATTGTTCCAAACAGATAAAAGAAGATGAAGAAGAAAGAAAACAAAACCAAAATAAACAGAAACTGAACACACTTTATTGCTGATAAACTCTGGTATGGAACTCAGTACTTAAGCCAAAGGAAAAGCACCAGTTAAGGAAATGGAACAGTTAGCTTTTAAACTGTTTAGGATTTATGCCTAGAATGCACAACATCTGCTCAAAAAATCTTCAGTGGCACATGGGAGCTAAGCCAAGCTAGAGCTGACAGAAGCTACTGGTCTCCTTCAGAGAGAGAAAAACCCTAGAGAAACTGCAAAGTGTTGAAAAAGAAACTGCAAGTGGACTTTATACTCTCGCTGAAGTGTTTTTAATTTCAAACATCAAATCTAACTCCATATTAGTGCTGTACATGGGCAGCTCACTAAATGGGAAGGTTTGGCATAAGCACTCTCAATATTGTCCACTCTGCTTTAAGGGCAGTATGCTCTACAAAAGTACATTAAACCCCCTAACTTCTGTGTGCTCCAAGAGCATCCCTTCCAGTACACACATTGAGAGACTACAATGCAATAACAAAACAAAGAACAAAGTCCACAACTACTTTTTCCAAACCTTCACATCAAGTTCTACATTTTCACTGGCCTAGTCCTCCACGTTTATTGCTGGATAACCAGGAACAAACACAGATTGCTGGACTTCGTCCTGCATATGTGGTTCTATCTCCATCCCTGATTAAAGTGCCACAACAGGATCACAAAACAGGACCTCAGAAAGGCACTTTAGCTCCCTGTACAGCTCCTCAGCTGGCTGAGGTAACCAGAAAACTACCCCAGGACCATGCTGGGTTTGCAAGTGATAATGGAAATAGAGAAGAGTCTCCAGGATAGAAAGCGCCCCATGACATTTCTAGGGTGAAATCCATACCTCGAGTAAAACTCAATGAGTCCAATAAGAAGTCAGCTTTGCAAAGGACAATAGATCCACTAAGAGAATTTACAATCAATAGGGAACCTAAAGGGACCAAGAGTTTATGCTTCTGATTTCTCTGAAAGAAACATGAAACTCTACAGGGGAGCTCTTAAAACGGAAGAACTACTGTGCTCCAGAGTAACAACACATGTATTTTTTGAAATAACAACTCCTAATAGAATATAATTAAAAAATAAAATGGGTAACATACAAAATAAAATGGGTAATATGTGCATTGTGCTCTCCCGTGTCTCTCTGCTTCAACTGAATTAACCTCTTCAAATGAGTCTGAAGATAGCTGAAGCTTGCAGTTTTGCAGTACCAAACAAAGAACCACAGTACTCAAAACAATTTACTACACATTTTAAATTTTAAAAAAGCATAGCTTATTATGTGAAAAGTAATCAGAAATCCATAAATCGCTTTCTTCAAATAATACCTCTAACTGACATAGTGAGAGCCCAGAGAATAAAATAAACATGTTGATCAGTCTTAAAGACAGAGTCCACCTAGTCTTGTCTGAATGACTAGAGAACGGCAGTGAAGAGATTAAGTATCATTGCGTGAAGGTAAGATCCTCAATATTGAGCTCATCATGTTAGCATTTAAATGAAGTAAACTAGAGACTAGGACACTTAACAAAAGTGCATTGAGTGCATTGAGAGTAGGGGAGTTATTCAGAAGCTGAAATAGTCTTTCCTGAACCTGACCAGAAATATCCATTGACAGAAATTTTAAAATTTAAGTCCGTTAAAAAGCTATCCTCTACCCCACCTCAGCATCAGTACATATAACCATCTCAGAGGTGGGTGCCACAAGGATGGTGTCAGACTCTTTTCAGTGGTGCCCAGAGATAGGATGAAGAGCAGTGGCCATACACTAAACCACAAGAAGTTCCACCTCAACCTGAGTAAGAACTTCTTTATATTGAAGGTGGCAGAGCACTGGAACAGGCTGCCCAGGGAGGTTGTGGAGTCCCCCTCTCTGGAGACATTCAAAACCCATCTGGATGTCTGCCGTTGTCACCTGCTCTGGGTGACCCTGCCTTGGCAGAGGAGTTGGACTGGATGATCTCCAGAGGTCCCTTTCAACCCTAAATATTCTGTGACTCTTCCTGCTTTCTTGCTTGGAGCTGAGTTTCTAGCTACATGCTCTCAACTCTTCTCATGTGGAAGTCCACTTCATGAATGTGGACATGCTTCACAAATACACTAGGCTAGGACTGTAGAGTTTCAGAGACATCAGGTTTCCCTGTTCATGTGTTCATGAAAAAAGATTTAAATGTGTGGTAAAGTGGCTAGCTTGCTACAACACAAAACAGTACTCCCTTGCTACCAACTCTTCCTCTGAACTTCCAATTTTTTTTACCCTAAGAACTCCAGAAACATTAATTTTGTTTAATCTGACTCCATTTATATGCCCTGTCAGATACTTAACTACTGTCCTTTTTCCTATGTTCAAAACATTAGCCTTTTATAACTGTAGTAAACCTCAGTAAACAGTATGCTTTGTATTTTAAAAATTTTCTAAAGAAGCAAATGTTTACAGGTACACATTCATTTCCCTGAATATTTATTCACTTTTTTCTCTCTCTGTCCAATAATCCGCTATCCAACAGACTTTGTGCATCTTTCTCCTGTCTTTTTTACCTAAGCTCAGAACAAAACCAAGATTCACTTAATTCCTTCAGCACCTATCCTTTCTTTGCAGTTTAAAAATGAAATGAAATTAAGTGAAATGAAATTAAACCAAATCCAGACAGTTAAAACCACTAAATTTTCCTGGTACACAGAGGATAAAATATGTTGCTCAGAGTACACATTCTTCTGATCAGTATAAGCCAGAAAGGAGTTATGAGAAGATACTTAGGAAGTGTATCCTGAGCAGCTAAACTGGACACAAACCAATTTTATTTTCCACCAAAGTAT
>VYXC01008463.1:58448-71319 GCA_013397175.1 Platysteira castanea | reverse complement strand
CTAAGGAAGAAAAAAAATGATCTTTTTTTGCTCCAGTTGGACAAAAAAAAAGAGGAAGGAAAAAAAAAAAGAAGAAAAAAAAAAGAAGAAAAAGAAAAAAGAAGAAAAAGAAGAAGAAGAAAAAGGAGAAGAAGAAGAAGAAAAAGAAAAAAGAGGGACAAATGGTACGCTGTGACTGGGCTATGGCCAGGAGACCTGGATATGCTTTCTTTGAAGCATATCACAATTTTTTTTTTTTTTTTTTTTTTTTTTTTTTTTTTTTTTTTTTTTTGTAATGAGCAAATGAAAAGGGAAAAGGAAAAGGCAATGTGAAGAAAGAAAGGTCACAATATGAGAGTCACTGATCATAACCAAACAGGACAAAGGAAAACTAAAATCAGATGATGGACATTTCCGTGGGTTTTTGTTTTGTTTTGTTTTTGCCTTCAGGAAAACAAAACAAAACAAAACCAAAAACAGGACAAAGATGAGAGGTATGAAAGGACAGAAAGAATGAGTAAGATCATTCTGTGAACGTTAGTTCAGCACTCTTACCTCTTATTGGTGTACCACCTGGGTGGATAATATGAATGCAAATAAGATTAGAAAGAAGAAGCATTAGTACGAGAAGAAGGAGGCTAGGGCTTTGGAAGAAGAATCAAATTAGATTTACAGAATTAAATAAGGTCTTAAGAGAAACTTGAATTACTATACTGTTAAAACAGGAATATATTAGATAGTATTATCAGGTTATAAAAGCAAGTTGCATCGTACCACAAAGGGCAAAAAGGCTATAAATGGCTGCACTGCCATTCTCAGAGTAGCATCTGAGTTCCTAGACGTTTGGTTATATAGGGTTAGGTATGTATCAAATATGTCTCAAATACTTAAAGGAAACTTTACAAAAGTGTACTTATGACATATTTTAGGAAAATATTGGAAATTCTATTTAAATATATATATATGTATTTATCTATATATATATAAAAAGAGGATACACTGAAGTCTATCTCAAAACAAACACTGTAGTTTAGGCTGAATTATGGCATTTACTATTCTAGATCTATGTGATACATGTGTACTGTTTCTTTTAGGTGTTGCTATGACTGATAAGACAACATTTCTGTGGAGGTGTGCGTGTGCGCCACTATAGGGATCTGGTGACTACACTGACTGTTAGTAAAATGCATGCCATGCATTTTAAGAATAATAATACTAATCATATAATAATTATCATAATCATAATAATCATAATATTCTGAATATGGAAATTAGTGGGGGTGAAGTGCGCTTCAGAACTAAGCACTTACCAATAGATTCTGGAGATTTAAATACGGAGAGAAGAAAGACAGCATAAAAATATTATTATATTCCTTATAATTTGGTACAAAGTTTTCAGTTAAAGCTTTATATACTAAATCATCTATGTCACATGTGAAAAAATCTTAATTTACATTAACAGAAGGTTAATTTACACAGTTCTGCTGACAACAAGCAAAAAGTCAGTTAACAAGACGATTTAACATCACAGGACAGGTCAAAAGCTGAGAATTCTGGGAAGACACGTGATTAAACAACTTAGATTCTACAACGATATCTACTACAACTGTCAAAGAAAAAAGCTCATTATATCCCAATGATCTTATTTTGGGATAAGCTTTAAACTTGATAAGTTTAGAGATGTTTTTGGATTTTTTTTGAATTTTTTTGTTTTTAATCTAAAGAGAGCAAAAGAATAAACTAGGGCAGGAGGAGGGTGAGAGAACTGCTGGGGAGGTGCAAGGGGCAAAGAGAGAGAGAGAGCAGCAAAAGCTGGAATCTACACCAAAAGCAGACTTCTGTAGATCCAGAAAATATAGGATTCATAAAGCTTTAGCGTGGGCGCACACTACTGTGGCTAAATGTGTTGGAAAAATGCTCAGCCAGCAAAAAAACCCCAACTTTATTTCATAGATTACCCAAAGATTTCTTTCCCTTTTTTTTTTCAGGTATAAATCTGCATGGGAAGAAGTACTGTGCTTTATGTATTTGTGAGAGGAAAGAAGATGTGTCCAAACTGGCTAATCTTTGGTGAAGTCAAATGTGGAAAAGACAGCACAAAACACATTTCAGATTTTAATTGAAGTGTCTAATGCAGGTTTTGGTTTTGATGAATATAACCATTGGTACTCCTTGCAATTTCTGAATGAAGTCCAATGTTGAAATAAATTTGTTAAAAAAAATTAAAAGGAAAGAAGAAAGAAAGAGGAGAAAATGGATCCATCAACTACTGCAAAAAGCAGTAAAGAAAAAAATTATCAAAAAATACAGTCACAGCAGTGAGCAATGTGGAGTAAACAGAAGCTGCAAAACACATAGAGACAGACTCTATAGAAAGCTATGACAACATCACAGACATGGACAACACACTCAGTAACACAGAAAAGGAGAGGAGAAAGAGAAATTACTACCTATAAATAAAAATTTTTAAAAAAGGAAGAGAAAGAAAAGAAAGAAAAAGTGAGAGAGAACAACTCTGGGCGTCGGTGGAAACAGTAACAAGACCCTACCTGAGCGTAGCTGCTTGATGCGGCCATTGTTGTTGCTTGTGTCAACAGGTAAGAAATCTTTGAACCAAGTTATTTCAGGATCAGGATTGCCACTGGCTGCACATAACATGGTAGCTGTACGAGTTCGTTCAACCACCTTCAACTGTGGGCCCATATCAATGGTCGGAAAACCTCGAGGGATTTGATCCTCTGAAAAAGAAATGTATATATTGAGGGATTTCATGTTAGTTGTGTACTATTGCATGGAAGCCCAAACCGCCATCCTGCTTAACACTGTGATCACCTAATTGTTTGTACACAAGGAACTGATTGAAAAAAACAGATACCCAGGCAGCATTTTTGGTTAACTTACATTGATCTGATACAAAATTAAAAGTTCATAAAAAATGGCTATAAACTTTATACTTATGAAATCAGAAGAGATGCACTACCTAGCATGCAATCATTAAGTCATAATATGGTACTGAACAACACTGATGTTGCCCCGCTTGCAAGAGTCCTTACTATCTTACGTAAAATACTGAATTACCATGTCTTTCAACAATAGGCAAAACCCATTCTCTTTACACCTGAGAAGTACATAAGGAGGGATGATCATGCAGTATAAGATCTGGCCAGTGACTCAGAAGACCCAAGTTATGTTTCTTGCTTCTATCATTATCTGCTGTTGCTTTTAACATCTATTGCCCTTGTGCTTTGATTTTCCATCTGTAAGATGGACAATATAGTGCTTTACAGCTAAAGGGAAGTGCTGTGAGGGTGAACGCATTATATGACTGAAAAATGCTGAGAAATTCTAAACATTGGAGCTATGTGGATAGCAAAGTTAAAGTGGCAGGATACTCATAATGATGTTGAATAGATACAACAGTGTCTATTAGAACACCCATATATGGCCACAAATCCTCACATTAGTGTGGTTAATACTGAAATATTAAAAAATACTGTACAAGAGTCATTAGCCTCCATAATATGACACCTGCTAGCAAGTAACACTGGAAACACCGTAGGATCAGGAAATTTCTCAGAAATCAAGTTAGCATAGCTAAAATAATCTGTTTGAAATACACAGCCGTGCTGCTCATTTCCATTACAATGGTGTGAGAGACGGTCCGGAGACCCTTCATCTGCCTCACGACTGTCTCCACGTTGCCAAGGATGGAAGACCCCTAAAGGCAAGGACCCTAGCCTGGCTGAGATGGGAAATTTGCTGCAGATGTTCGCTGGACCAAAGCGTTCCTATGGGAACCCAGTGCAAGGACAATGGACTGGACATGGTGGAACTGCCTGTGCTGGCAGGCCTGCCCCAGCTTGCTCGGGCAGAACAAGACTTGTCATTGCCTCTTCTCTCTCGGCGAACCAGTACTCCCACCTGCCTGGCCAGCCGCCTGGGTAGCCAAAGGCTATAAAGACACCCCCCGAATCAACCAAACTTCAAGTACTCCCCACAGAAGACGACGGATCTACATGCGAACAGAGGCATTGAGGACCGCATCTCTTCTGCTGGTAGCTAATATCCCATCCCCCTCTATTTCTCTCTATCCTTTGTTTCCTTTCAACTCCCTTCTATCACATTGCTGTGTTGCTGGCACTCAATAAAAATGCATTGTTTTTTGATTAAACCTGAGATCCCCACTGTGTGTTTTTGCACTCTGAGATTGGTTAACGAACCATCATGACCCCCGCTTTCACAGCGGATAGTGACGAATGGTAGAAATACTTTTATTGCAAAATAATATTACTTCCATTCAAAAATGAAAATCAAAAGTAATCAAAGAAAGAGGATCAACACTAACTATAAGACAAATGTTATCAAATGTCTTGCCTAGTCATTACTGACATCCAAATGATTAGAGGATAAAACTAACAGGATGAATTGTTCAACATCAACTCTCTCTCATTAACAAGTGTCATATTTTCAAACAGGTCAGGTAAGTCTTCAGACTTTTCTGAAAAATGTATAGCAAGCAAGTACAGCCTACAGATATTTGTAGTTCCTGGGGTGTAATGTTGCTCATGAGCTACTTAATTGTTTGCAATACAAGTGCACATAGATAACCATTGAATTACAGAATATTTTAAGACCTTAAAGGTCATCTACTTTCAAACCCTCTGCCATTGCCAGGAACCTCTTGCACTAGACCAAGTTACTCAGAGATACATCCAGCCTGGTCTTGTACACCTTCAGGGATGGGGGATCCACAACTTCTCCGAGCAACCTGTTTCAGTGCCTTGCCACTCTCACAGTAAAGCTCTTCTTCCTAAGATCTAATCAAAACTTACCCTCCTTCATTCAGCTTAAGGCAAATCTCCCTTTTCCTATCCCTTTTGAAAAGCCCCTCTTCAGCCTTCCTGTAGCCCCCTTTAGGTACTGGAAAGCTTAACAAGGTCTCCAGAGCTTTTTCTTCTCCAAGCTGAACAGCCCCAACTCTCTCAGCTCTTCTTTGTAGAACANAGGTATTCCAGACCTCTGATCAACTTGTGGCTCTCCACTGGACTCATTCTAACTGGTCAAAGTCTTTCTTGTGTCTGAGGGCCCAGACCTGGACACAGTACTTCAGG
The DNA here is from genome assembly GCA_013397175.1 of Platysteira castanea. NCBI lineage: Eukaryota > Metazoa > Chordata > Aves > Passeriformes > Platysteira > Platysteira castanea. The sequence continues at coordinate 66,229 of VYXC01008463.1, read as the reverse complement.
TGGGAATCTCACAAAAAAAAGAATAGAGGGGTATAAGCATATCCCTTGAGCTCCTGGACATGCCTCTTTTGATGCAGCCCAGGATGCAGTTGGTCTTCTGGGCTGTGAGTGCACACTGCAGGGTTCTATAAAACTTTTCATTGACAAACAACCCTCTCTTTCTCCTCAGAGAAAATCTTGATCCATTTACCACTAAGTCTGTATTTTTGCTTGGAATTACTCCAACACAGGTACAGAACCTTTTCCTTGGTCTTTTTGCACTTCCTCAGGTTCCCATGGGCCCATCTCTCAAGCCTATTAAGGCCAATCCATGTCCTTCAGTTGTGTTTACCACACCACACAGCTTCGTGTCATTGCTAATGGTGCACTCAATCCCACTGCCCATGTCGCTGACAAAGATGCCAAGTAGCACGGGTCCCCATGCAAATCCCCGAGGATCCCCAGCTGTCACTACTTTCTAACTAGACATTGCAACTCTAGGAGTGCAATCATCCAGCCAACTTCTTATCCACCAAGTGGTCCACCTGTCAAAATTCATGCCTCTCCGATTTAGAGACAAGGATGACGTTTGGGACTGTCAAATGTTTTGCACAAATCCATATAGATGATTTCTGCTGCCTTTTCTCGTCCACCACTGCTGTAACCCAATGGTAGAAGGTCATCAAATTTGTCAGGTGTGATTTGCCTTTAGTGAAGCCATGTTTGATGTCACCAATCACCTGGTTATTTTCAGAGTCACTTAGCACAGGTACAAAGAAGATTTGCTCCATAACCTTGGCAGGCACTGAGGTGAGACTGTCTGGCCTGTAGTTCCCTGGGTCTTCCTTATTTCTCTTTTTAAAATGGGGGGTCATGTTTCCCTCTTTCCTGTTGGTGGGAACTTCACCGGACTGCCATGAGTTTTCAAATAGGATGTGTAGTGGCTGCATTCTTTCATTCCAACACTCTAGTCATAGGAGACATCCCTGTGTTTCCATGATGCCAGTTAAGGCCATAGTCCTGCAGGCATCCACACACCTCTAGTACCATCTGTTTATTCCCCATGCTGCATGTGTTAGCACAAACGTGTTTTAAGTTACTCCCCAGCGAAGCTGAAGAAGTAATTTTCTATCTGGTGTGGCTGGAATGTCTTGGTGCTGTCCCTCAGGTGCTCTGCTGCTGACTTGCATACCCTCTCCAGGCTCTGAACATCTCTTTCTGGCTCAGCTGTCTAACTAGTATTCATGGGATGGCAGGTTGTCCCACACCTTATCACTATTAAACCTGATGATATCTCTCTCCCCTTTTCCATGTCTCATTAAAGCCCTATCAATAAGCAAGCTCTGCTAGCCCTTTACCAAAAAACCTCTTCCCCCTTTGAGAGAACTGAATCCCTTCTGCATTCAGCAAGCCTGGGGCCATGTAGGCCATGCCATTATCAAAGAAACCAACAGTTTGGTGACAACACTAGTCATGGAGCCATGTGGGTCCATCTGCTTCTTTCAGTGTTACCACCTGCAACTGGAAGAAAAGAGGAAAAGCAACCTGCACCCCTAAGTCACCAATCATCCCAGGGCCTTGGTACTGTGAACACAATTCTCCCGCAAGCTTCTGTGGCTCTTCAGAACTGGGATTTCTACCAATCAGCTGATAAATGTCAAATCATTCACCAGCCATAGGCTCTTCCCAAAGAAAGGGATATTTCACGTCTGCTTATAAACACAAAGCCTTTGCTTTGGTATTAGCTGACAAGATCTGACTTGTGACACAGAACAGGATTTTTATGACCTGACCTTTCCTACTTGGCTTATACAGAAAACCCTAGAGTCCCCTTTGAAAACACCTAAGTGCACAACAAAGATAATCTAACTTGAATGTTAATACGATAGAGTAGTACAGAGCCTCCTTTTCTTATTTTTAATAAGGGCAATTAAATTCCATCCATCTGCCTTATGCATAGAATCTCTTTGAATGAATGCTCTTCATGAAATTTTCATGAGAAACATCACGATGTAAGATTCAAATACCCAGAACTGTTATATTTGTGACAGTTGTGGCTTGTATCCAACCTGGCTCTCAGGTATTTGGCAATAAATCCAGATATTCAACATCAAATGGACCAGGGAAATAATGACATTTCTAATTGGAGGGCTTATCACAGTGGATTTAGTTTTAAAGATGTTAATTACCTTTTTTTCCTGTAAGTTTATTCATGATTTGTATGTACTTTAGTGATACCAAGTTTGACAGATCATCAAACACTCCACGAAACAGTGCTGAGCATCAAATTGTTGAACAACTGCATCTCAGCCACAGTAAAAAAAAAGAAACTATTACACAATTTTTATATATTGGTACCTCTACAATTTTATGTGAGGTGGCCAGAAAAATATTTTTTACTGATCATTAATATGCTCATTAGGTTCTAAACTATAGTATATTCTGCTCTTCCCATGTAATATTCAGTTCTAGTCAATTAGTTTCCAATTCATCAACAATTTAAATCAGACTTGACCTTCTCAAAGCCATTTGGTACTGTCATTTTGAGAGGCCATTAAAGGTCAGATTTCTCTGTCCTTGTGGCTTAGTGACTTATACATGTAATACGTATTTTGTTTAGGATGACAGATACAAGAGATTTAAAAATAGGGCACATTCTTTGAATTTGTTAGGTGTCTTAAGGGTGCTGAATTTCATTATTGGCAGTAGAAGCATGCATTTAATACTGCACTAGTATAATTTCCAATCGCTGCATGAACTCCACAGAAGTTATTTTTCAGTGTACGATCTGAAACACTGAAGACAATTACAAAGAGAGGTTACCAGATGAGCCCTTAGGAGAGAATGTTACAAAATGACATTGCCTTGCTTTATATCATGCTTCTTAGTATTTCTGAACTCTCTGTATATTCAGTTTAACAGTGCTCACCCAATGCATGCAGAACTGTTGCCCTGGTTTTTGCTTCTGTTTTAAAACATAAAGCCTTCTGTTTTAACCTTAGAGTCAGAATTCTTTCTCACACAGTTTCATGTAAATAATAGCCAATGTTTACTTAACAGTATTTTCTGTTTTTCATTCCTTTTGTGATAAGAAAAGTTTAATGAACATCTTTTTTCTTCAGTGGGATTGAAAAGAAAGTGACATGTTCTCCAATCCCTTGTGGAGTTGAGAATTGTGTAAGACGTGACATATGTAAATAAAGTTGCCTTTTCCCTCCTTTCTGCTAAACCTAGCAGGTGTGAGAGTGTCTTTGTTGTGTTTTCCCAAACACACAGAACGGACAACAAACAGAAGCTGGAAGCCACTGTGTTGCTAGAAAGTTGTGACCTTCTTGCCATTACTGAAACTTGGTGGGATGTGACAGGAGTGTGACTATCGATGGCTACAGGCTCGCCACAAGAGACAGGTGAGGAAAGAGAGAGGCAGAGGGGTTGCCCTCTACATCACGAGGTAGACTGAGTGTGAAGAGCTGTCTCTGAAGAACAGTCATGAGCAGGTCAAAAGCCTGTGGTAAGAATCAGGGACCAAGGCAACAAAAGGAACTTCGTGGACGATTTTAAGTACAGAGCCCTGATCAGTGGCAGCCTATTGATGAAGCCTTCTTGCTCCAGCTACAGGAGGAAGCATGCTCGCTGGCTCTTGTCCTGCTGGGACACCTCAACCATCCCAAAATCTGCTGGGAAAGCAGCATAGCAAGCTGCAGGCAAGCCAGGAGACTCTTGGAAAGCATAGGGGATAATTTCTTGAGCCAGGGAATAGACAGCAGCCCTACCACAGGGGATACAATTCAGGATGTGATGGGCACCAGAGTAAGTGAGCTAATCTTGAATGTCAAGACTGGAGGGAGCCTGGGCTGCAGCGACCATGCATTGGTGGAGTTTGCAGTCCTAAGGAATATGGGCAGGTGAGGAACAAAGTTATGCCCGTGAACTTCAGGAAAGCTGACTTCCAACTCTTCAAGGAGACAGCCAGTGGGATCCACTGGGAGACTTCCCTCAGGGACAAGGGAGTGGAACAGCGCTCGCAAATGTTTAAGGAAGTCTTCCAAAGAGCTGGCAATCCCCAGGAGCAAGAAACCAGGGAAGGAAAGCAGGGGAATGGCAGGGCTGAGTAGGGAACTGCTGGTCAGACTGAAGGGAAAGAAGTATATGCACAGGCAGTTAAAGTCAGGATGCGTGGAGACCTGAAAAGAGTAGAGATGAAGTCTGGTTGTGTAGGGATGAAGTCATGAAGGCCTAGGAGAAGCTGGAGTTGAACTTGGCAGCAAAGAAGTGTTCAAGCTCAGGGTGGATAAGGCTCTGAGCAACTTGGTCTAGTGGAAGGTGTCCCTGTTTATTCCAGAGGGTTTGGAAATAGATGATTTTTAAGGTACCTTCCAACACAGGCCATTTCATGATTCTATGATTCTATGTTCTGTACACAATGTCCTTGCTGCCAGTTTAGTAATTGTTTTCCTTCCAAGAAACTTGTTTGGAAAAAATACATTAGCCTTTACATTTAGATTTCAATATAAGTATACCTAAACCAAATATAAAATACGTAATTTTACATGTTGCTGTGTTTGTCCTAGAGGTGAGCTTGCCCTCATAAATGCAACAGCCTTTAGGGTAGAGACTCAAACTCAGTGTTTTGCTGTGAATAGTAATTTTGATGGAGTGGTATCTTGAAAATAGCCACGAGTTAAAATTATGCTCTACTGCTCTACCAAAAAAAGAAACCATACTTACCTTTAAGTGGTATTGACAGAAAAAAGCATAGATGTGCCACAACTATAAATTATAAACCCTGTTCTGCTCATCATTTAACTCCATTTCCTCTCATCTTAAAGAAAAAAATGTGCTGTTGCAATCTCTTTTTTAAAATTTTTTTAAAACGATATAATTATTTCGTAAGATTTCAGGAACTTCCCAAGCTACGTTTGAAGGTGCANAAGCTGGAGTTGAACTTGGCAGCAAAGAAGTGTTCAAGCTCAGGGTGGATAAGGCTCTGAGCAACTTGGTCTAGTGGAAGGTGTCCCTGTTTATTCCAGAGGGTTTGGAAATAGATGATTTTTAAGGTACCTTCCAACACAGGCCATTTCATGATTCTATGATTCTATGTTCTGTACACAATGTCCTTGCTGCCAGTTTAGTAATTGTTTTCCTTCCAAGAAACTTGTTTGGAAAAAATACATTAGCCTTTACATTTAGATTTCAATATAAGTATACCTAAACCAAATATAAAATACGTAATTTTACATGTTGCTGTGTTTGTCCTAGAGGTGAGCTTGCCCTCATAAATGCAACAGCCTTTAGGGTAGAGACTCAAACTCAGTGTTTTGCTGTGAATAGTAATTTTGATGGAGTGGTATCTTGAAAATAGCCACGAGTTAAAATTATGCTCTACTGCTCTACCAAAAAAAGAAACCATACTTACCTTTAAGTGGTATTGACAGAAAAAAGCATAGATGTGCCACAACTATAAATTATAAACCCTGTTCTGCTCATCATTTAACTCCATTTCCTCTCATCTTAAAGAAAAAAATGTGCTGTTGCAATCTCTTTTTTAAAATTTTTTTAAAACGATATAATTATTTCGTAAGATTTCAGGAACTTCCCAAGCTACGTTTGAAGGTGCACTGCCAAGACGATGTATATACAAAAGCTGGATCCAAAGTGAGAAGAAGATTTCAAAAGCCATTTACAATGGCTTTGACCCTTCGTGGTAAACCTGCATGTCTTATATACAACACAGCTAAAGAAAGGGAAAGATGGCAAAATTTTTCTAGGATTTGTGCAACAGCTTCTTAACATTCTGGCTACTTTTTCTGTAAAAGGTTACTTTCAGATCATGAGTAGGCCCTGCTGGCAGCAAGAAGAGTGTTTGCTTTTAGAAACAGATTGAGTCTTGAAGTATTAAATTTTGTATATCTACCTTACTGAATCACTCTGGCAATCACCATCATGTTTTAACAAGGAAGACTGAATAGTGTGAACAGTCTTCTGAATTACAGTACAATACAATGATATTACTATGATATGGATATGAAGTACAAATGTGAAGTATCCAAAGCAAATTGTGACTACTTTGGTTTTGGGTTACGGAGTATAAAGGCAAGGTAATAGCACCGGGACTCAAGGCCCGACAATTGTCAAGAAAACTGGCTAAAATGTTTGTTAAGTATTTAATTTCACATTAACTATTTTCACCATTGAAACACCCAGGTTCCATAATATGAATCTAGAGTTCATATTTAAATGTAGAACAGAATATTGACCTGTAGTTAAATCTGTGTAATCTGCCTAACTAAAATACATACTCAGAGTGTTTGACTGTGCCTCTTAAAAATACTGCTTATGTGAACCAATTATTCTTACTGTGCAATGGAAGATGGTTCTCCACTCTATTCAGGAAGGAAAGAAAGTAAATCTATTTCAAGATTCACTGATAGGTTTGCCACAGGCAAATTTTAGTCATTCTGTAGCTCACAGAATAAAAAGGCACACATGGAGCATTCCCAGAATGCATTATAGATACTGGAGATAAACTGCCACAATAAAGTTTATTATTTCAAAGAACAGTGTAAATAAAGCCTTTATTTTCACTATTCCAGATGGCAGCAGCATATAATTTGCACTGTTTTGACATCATGACTGTATTATTCAAAATCATTCTTCTTCCTCCTGAACTGAATGCAGGATTGAGAACAGTAAAATCAAAGAGACTAGGGGAGGAACTAAAATCACCATTTTGCAGTGAAGTTGGTGTTCTGTGTTATTATTGAAGAACTATGCATATAAAGGAATTGAAAAATAAAACCAGAGCCAATTCTAATTACACATAAAAACTAAATTGGATTTAAAAGATATAAAGCATCAGAGAAGTGCCAGTTAATAAACATTATTCATATTGAAACATTTTACAAGGCAAGTTTTTGGCAAATAAAAGTAATTATGAACACACAATAAATTATTTTGTGGGATCCTTTGTTCAAAGTTGCTATAGAGAGATGTATACTTCTTCTTAGTGGTGCTGTACATCAATAAAGCAGGGTAATGGCTACACTAGAATAATAGATCTTGGTATTGGTTGGGAGTTCTCTTTAATTTCATACAATTTTACCACGCAAGGAAAGTGAATTAGACATTGGTAAGATGATCAGTAAAAATTCAACACAAGAACAGCTGCCCATACCATCCCATCAAAACCCATGTATTTCAAAATATGTTCATATACTGAAGAGATGTGCAAAGCACTTTTAATACAAAAGAAAACAAATTTGTTTAGTGGCTCTGTATGCAATTACCCTGCAAATTGCAAAGTAATGTCTATATAACAGAACATAGAGCCACTTAGACTGAATTATCATTTGTATGAATGTTGAAGCAGTAATTTCACATTGCATTAAGTCAGTTAACATTCATTGTTATTAGCATTTAGCTTTAAATAAGTTCTCAGTTTTAACAAATGACTGTGCTGAGCCTTTGAAATTAGATATCTTCATAAGGACATGAAAATGTAAAAAGGAATTTACACCTTTCAGCATTTCTCAAAATCTGCAAAATTAGAATGCACATAGCAAGCTTTTCCCAAAGTGACCTGTCTCACTCACATGAACAATGAAACACCTCTCACTCTGCTTCAACAATGACATTCTGAATAACAAGAATTAACATTTGTAGAGTCATCACTCATATAAAAACACAAGGCTCAAAATAATGGTTTATTCTCAATTTGTATACAGGAGTTTCACAGCTTAGAGCGAAGCATATCATCTGAACATCAATGTGCCCAAATTTGGTTATGATTGAACTTTTGGATG
>VYXC01008463.1:29248-58363 GCA_013397175.1 Platysteira castanea | reverse complement strand
ATCCAAGCTTTCCTACCAAATGTCCCTTATCTAAGGCAATGAAATAAAGGCAGAGAATGTGGTGTTTTAAGTGCAGGGTATCATATATTTAGGAAAAGAAATGCTAAACTCCTGAAGCAAAGAGGGTACAGCATCCCACATACTTCCATATGCAAATATTCACAAGGAAAAGGTTATACATTTTGCACAAGTGAATAAAAGACAAGAGGACTGTAAACGGCAGCAATATGAATTTCCATGATCACCATTTCTGATTTAAGGCTTAGTTTCCAGACAGGGTTAGGATTTAGATTACACTAAATCGGGGTTAAATTGGGGCTTGCCAAGAATCAAGATTAGGAAAACAAAGAAGCATGCTTGCTCTATCTGGTCAATATTTTAAACATACTAGTATTCATGCTTTTACATCCTCCTGACTTTTATTTGAAAAAATAAATGGTAAAGTACAACAGCAGTGCAATGTAGGCAGTCTTTGCCTCAAGCTTTACTTTTTCATATCACATACAGCTTTATGGTGAGGTAAATAATGAGATGAGTGGCAGGATCATGTAAACACCAGAGCCCACTTTTAATGTTAGTAGCCTGAGTATACTGACTGGTCCAGAACACATAAAAGCATTCTTTTCTTTTTCTTCCTCTCCTTTCTACTCATCAGTAGCCTGTGTTAAAATATTTATACTAGTAAATACATATGACACTTTCTCTAAGTAGTTACCTCGTACTCACTATTAAGTATAAAGCAATAAATCATCGCAATCGAGTTCCAACATCTCCATTTGAGAATGCAGTAGAAGCATCTTGCTTTCTTGCTTTCAAAAGAGCAAGAGAGAGAAGAGGAAATAGGAGCAGTCTGTCAAAGGAGTTCTCAAACCATACAGTCTGCCTTTCCCTCCTTCCCCCTCATGGCCGTTTCTGTTACTGATGTTACACAGCTTCCATGGAATTGTTTCCTCAATGCCATAATCTTCCTCAATGTTTTTTAATGCAGCCTATGTACTCTGTAGCCCAAACTGTCAACTATAAACTATACTAACTGCATTAATGTCACAGCTGCAGAATTTAAGAACCTGAAAAAGGAACTTGTCAAAACCATTAACTTTGTTGAAGTATTGTTTTTAAGGGAGAACAACACTATTTTCTGCATTTCTAGATCGGCACCAAGCTTACACATTTTAGAAAGAGAAAGGGGATATTTTCACTTTGCTAAGTGGTTAGAAATGTGCCCCAAAAGACCTACTGTTTGGCTCCTTAAAAGAAGAAAACAAGGAATGAGGATTATAAAATTTTATCCCTGGAGTTCTAACAAGAGATGTTTCATTCAGGATGTAAAAAGCACTTTAGGTGCAGTGAATTAAACAGTAAAGTAGTGTCTATGCATTTCAACTGCTTTTCTGGTGTCCAGCACAATGCACCCCTACAGATGGAACAATTTGAATGTTACTGCATTATTTCAATAAATAGCAAACCTAAGTATGAAAAAACTCAATAAAATTGCTATTATTGCTGAAGAGATAGAGAAAAAAGAGATATGCTGTCAGAACAGAAAATGAACTCTGGAAAAATGCAGACGAAGAAGATATCCCCTGAAATTCTGTACTACTCAGTGTTGTACTAATGCTACTCATACAAAATATGAACCATTTTTCTACATCCAATGCAGTATTCATCTCCATTGGTCTCAACAGCATGCTTACAACATTCATAATGCTTACACGATTACAGACAGATGATTGTAAAAATGGAACAGACACAGCAGCTTACAATTTTTATGTTTTCTTTCCTTGTTTTATTTCAGGTCTTTCCTCCACTATGAACATGAGTCTACCAAAGAAGAAAATGCTGGAAGTTGTAAGACATGAACTAGTGCCCTGTATCATGTACTTCTAATATTTATAAAAGACAAAATTCAAAGTGCTGGTAAATGTTAAAACACATGGCCTGTATGAAGCTTTAACAGAAGAAAGAAAGTAGTTCCTTTATGAGTAGATGGTGCAGTTATTCTCTGATTGCTTGGCTATGCAGGGAATGGGTGTGCTCTAGACTTCACTCTTCATATGCTTGAATATGAGGGAGGAATCCCTCTCACTACTTGTGTGTGTCACCATCTTTGGCAACATTCTCTTTTCTCTCACAGATACTGAGAAGATGCCTATCTTCTAAAAGGGATCTGTTAGCAGAGAAAAGCAGGTGTAGGAAAAAGAAGACAAGGGAGTAGGTATGAACTGCTTTTTTTGTTTGGGGTGAGTTTCACCACTTTAAGATTTTTGTCCAGACAAGTATTCTACAGGAGGAAAACACCATTGACTTCTGTTCTGGAATGATACAGAAGAGCTTTCTCTCTAGCGGAGGACACACACTGCTTAAAATGCAGCTTTTCATAGTCCTCTGGCAAGTTCAAAAATCACTGCCAATAAAAAACCTCTAACGAGCATGGAATCACACAGAATTTTGTATTAACACTTTATAGTATACATGTGGCTGCGGCAGTCAACATTTCAAGGTTTTCATCTCATAAAGACTCAAAGATTCATGATGTCAAACGTTCATTTTGTCTCCCAGATCCAGTGTTTAGAACTGCCTGTGCCTTTGAGTTCTACCTGAAATTTTGCTGCTGCCCTAAGACAAAGTAAGTGGGAATAGTCTGTGATTGAACATACTTCATGATATAATAGTGAGTGCTGCTATTAGAGATGACAGATAATGTTTGTACTCTGAGTTATTGTGTGGAAGAAAATGCTCAACACCCAGCATGCTCTGAAACATGGCAGAGGCCCTGCCTTGAGCTTGCACAGAGGTGATGCAAGGCAGCACTCCCTTTCATCTACAAGGAACTTGCTCCTGTCCTGTGCTCCTCCAACACATTTTTCACAATAATATTCACATGGTCTTGAAAGAGGTATTGTGAATCCCTGTGAGCTGAATGGAGCACACTCAAGCAGGCTCTCTGGAAGACTTAAGGAGAGATATTACTTTAAACATGACATTTTCACATTTGTCTAGCAACAGCAGTTAATATTTCTCATGGAACTGTAAATGAGGAGTGATGTGGGAATTCCTTTATAAGATGTTGAACATAGAACAATACCAGATTTACTCAGCTTTGCTATAACTCTTGCTGCAATTTACTTGACTAATCCCACTACAAATTATATTGTCAGTAATTTGAAACAGGATCTTGGCTGGGCCTAGGAACATAGGATGTCAAAAAGTGTTTTTTTTTTAAAAACTCCTTTACATGCTGAGATCAAGGTTCACAACTCTAAGCACATCATAATTATTTTAACAACTTTTTCATTATTTTAAATAATTATGAAATTCAGTGCTACCTCCAAAAAAGGTAATGAAATCAAAATCCACAATGGGTAGTGTAAATTGAAATTTATCAGTCTACAGTCTGAGTGACTATATTTAAATCATAAATAGAAATGTGGTCCATAATATTTTTAAACATTTGCATAGTAAAAATTAAACTGATTGTATCTATAGTATAGGCAAGCTTTTTGTTTTCACAATTTCTGTTTAAGATAATTTTCTCACCAATTTCTCAACAGCTGATCAAAGATCATCAATCATTCCTGACCTTTTTATATTAAAAGCCTTGGTTGTTTCTTGTTGATTTTGCTTTGGTTTGTTTTAATTTTTTGTAGAAGAAATTTCTGCAAATGAAAATGATAATTAATTAACCAAAACCAGTGATGTTTCGGTTCCAGTGGAATACTTCACTAGCGTGGACATAAAAAAGCAGCTGTTCTGTGTAGCTGGAAGTCATGAACCTACATGAAGGCTGTGATAATGTTTGAGTAGTCCGGTGTGATTGCCAGAAGGGCCGAGAGTCCTCACGTCAGGCGGGGCGCAGGTGGGTGGGGGAAGTGCAACAGAGAAAGAATAGAAGAAAGTTTCATGTTATGTCAGTTTTTTGCCAATTCATCACAAACTGTTTTGTGAATAGTTAATGAAGTCAAACAGCTGCAGAGAGCCAGTTCCTGTCTTTGAGCACACATAGTGTGACAGAGTAAGCTTAGCACAGCATTGTGTATGTCAAGCCCATCAAAATCAGTGCAATCACAAAAAATCTCCACACCAACTTTGTCAACAGACTTAACACATGTTAAGTTGCATGAAGAAGGTACAAATGCAGAAAACAACGCTTGGTAACAGAAGATGTGAATCTGCCCAGTGGTGAATTAAAACTTAGTGAAAGGCCCTACGCCACAGAAGCAATGCAAGCAATTGACTGAGGGTTATATATGACTTCAACAATGGAACTGTTTCTCTTTGGATTTATTAGTAGTAACATCTGTCATCCATTTTACAACAATACGAAACTCATTTCTTTTAGAGAAAAGAGATTGAACTATTTTTCCTGTAGGCTGGAGGGATAGTCATGAAGATTATTATAGGTACCCCTTAGAAGCTATTGAGAACTGGTCAGATGTTACAGTAATTGAGAAATAATTTCTACCACTAAACAAATACATAGCAATAAATCTCAGACCACACAAAAGTATTTCAGTATTCCAATATTTTTTGTACCTGTACCTGAAGAAAACTTAAATATCAATCTGTGCGTGCTACATAACTTTCTCCTTTTATTTTATTATGGCACTCTACTTTGAATAAGTGATACAACAAGCTGTTCCATTAAATGAAATATAAAAGGGATTCTAAAAAGAAGGGCTAATTGGTTTTGCCTTTTCTGTTACTTCCAGCTCCTCTGGCATGTGAGGAAAATATCTTGCAAATATATAGGTAGCTTTTTGTGTGTGTGTTCTTGCTTGAAATATTGAGCTTCTGGAAAAGTTTTGTTTAGACTATTTATTCTGATGCACCCTGATGTTGATCCGTTCTGATTTTTAACCTTTAATATGACACATTTAAGCATTCATGACCTATTTCAGGTATATGTCCAAAGCCCCACCTTAACATCTTACTGTCCTTTAAAAATCCAGTAACAACTTCAAAGACCACCAGCAAGAGCTTTGAGAAAAAACAATCTCTTGAATTTTGGTCCTAAAATGTCTATGCCTCTACAAAGCAACTCTATGCTTCTACAAAGCAAGAGAAAAAAAATCTTTCTCTATTATCATTTAGGCCAAAATTTTCTAATTCTCTAACTCTGTCTAATTTAGGAGCTGGATTTGCACGAACATCGGCATTATGGGTATGACAGCTGAAGAAACATGACAAAGTTCTTGCCAGAACACACTGAAAATCTCCTTTTGCACTAAAATGTCTGAAAGATCTTGGAAACTATCAGGAAGTACCTCACAAATCTCCATGTGTGTTGCTGATCATGCTTAGCAGCAGATAGGAAAACTATGTGAGCTTCTGTTACTAACCGAATTATTCAAAAGAGAAACAAAACAACAATCTTGCAAGGTAATGTCCTGCTGAAGCCTTCAAAGACTGACAACAAACATACTTAAATGTTTCTACCAGTTTTAAAGAAGCTTAACAGAAACACCTTTCTCACAGATAAAAATCTAAAAAAATACTCCCCAAAACTTAATGACCACCACATGTAGCACTCGTACTTTGTGCTTAAATTTGGACACAAAGTATTTTATTCCAGAAAAGGAGATAAAAATTCCTTAGAAAATATCTTACTCTATATTAAAAACCAGAAATGAAACCAACTATCAGCTGCAAGTTATTGGTTCCTGTTTCAAACTTAATCTAGGACATCAGAAACTATCAAGGGTTTAAAAGTTAGGATACACCACCTGCAGTTTTGAGGACTATTTTTCTAATGATTCTGTGTCAGGAAAAAGTGTATATCCGTTATATATCAGGAAAACATGTAGTGATGCTAAATTAACTGATGCACAACACATGCAAGGCCAGTATGTAACAGTGTAAATTATGTGATTTCTTCTGAGTATGTCCGATTAGCTGTAGAAGTCTTCTGAGATTTTATTCTTTCCTACCTTTTTCACTACAGGGTAAAAGTTCTTTCCAATTAAAGTAAAAAAAACACAATAGTTATCATTTGTCTAACATGATTTTGCAAGTGCTTCAGAAAGCAGACTTTTCCATTATAGTGAAAAATGGGTACAGTTTGATCTTTATAACTCCATAAAATTAGAGTAAATTTTAAAAAAATTTATTATTAATTTCTTATTTTCTACACTATTTAGTATTATTCAAATCACTGCACATTGAAAAAGATTATTCAAAATCCATTTGCATCATTCTTTAACATCACATAATAGCAAAAATTATGAAGAAAACCCTCTATATTTCTTAAATCTAGGTACTCTGTTCAAAACAATCATATGCAGAAAATTATTTCTCGATTGTCTTCCAATGAAGTTAAAAGTTTTTCATTACATAATTTGTCTAACTTAAAGACACTGAGTAGTCTCATTGAGGAAACTGACTGTAATGGAACTATTTACATACTTAAGCATGTTGCCAAAACAACTGTCACATTTTCTAAATTCATTGCCATTTTATTTCATAAGTTATTGCATCTCATGTTTTCTTTCTACTCCAAAGCAAACAACATCATTTACAAATTTTCCCACACATGACAAATATTACATTCTCTTTCTCTCTAAGTGAAGTCAACTTGCATGCATATCCCTTGTCTGCCTGAGATCCATAAAGTATTTAGATTTCATGCTGAGTAAAATAAAAATTTAGACATGCATCATCAAGAATACCTCATTTTATCATGATATTCGGAATAGATCGTACGCTAAGCAAACACAGCATTGCAGAGAAATTAATGATTATTGTCTTACATCGTGGAAAGTACAAGGAAGCCACTTAGCATTTGTTCTTATCACTAGCCACCAAACTTCTTAGGGCCTGAACAGGCAGTCTTTTTATGCAAGCAACACTGAAAATTAGTTACTAGAAAACCAAGATAAAAGAGCAAAAAGTAATTTCCAAGTTGCTATTTTGGCAATGCAGGTGAACTAACATACACACATGCAGTAATTGATTAAAAGTTCCACGGGATTTCATCACCACTCATGGCTAATAACTATGTTTTAGATCACAATAGTATGCTGAGGCAAATAGAACTGAACTTTAGCACTGTACCAAAGTACTGAGTATTAGCTAAATGGTAAAATTACCAATTACCACTACCACTTGTTGTAGCAGCTACATGTTGATAGGCCTACTATTTAGAGGTTATAAGACTGAAAGCTCACAGCTGGAGGTTGTAGGGAAGTAAGGAAACAGCTACATTCTCAGCCCATATGAGATGTTTGTTTAATAATTATTACAATAAAACACGTATGTTTTCTATTCTCTTGATGTGTATATAATACTAACTAAAAGGCAGAGAAGCAAGAAAAAGAATACATGCTATAAAACCTAGAATTCATATTTAGCACATGTATTTCTGGCAAAACCAGGACAGTATCCCACAGAATGATCTAGAAATACAATAGCACCTTTATTAGCACTATTGGAAGTGTTGAACAGAGACATTCATTTCATATTGATTTTATTTTACTATATTCCTAGTATTTTAATGGATTTCTGTTGTTCTATCCACACATAAATTTATGTTGTTATGTCGTAAGGTTCTGGTTTGCCTTTCTGTACTTATCTCTACCAGTAGTATAACAGGCTATGTTTATTTCTTTAAGGCTATGGAGATGAATGCTCAGAAGACACTTACTGACTTTTAAGCTTTGGTCTTCCTGGTATTTTTACTCTAGAGACAAGTACTTTAAAAAATCTTTTTTCCTTTTTCTTTCCCTCCCAATTTTCTTTCAGCAGAGAAGTCTTTCAGCCAGTGTTTAGTCTTCTGTTCAAAACCACCTCCCTAGAGAATTATAACTACTTGTCAATCTCCCGAAAGCAAAGATAAGAATTCAAAGCACTCCTTTCATTTAGCTGCAAAGTTAACTCCTTATCCCCCTCCTGTTGTTAAACTCACTGATGCTCTTTAAATTGCTGATGCTCTTGGCTTTGGTTAATTGCCTAGAGCCACGGTGTCTGTAAGGCAGAGCTGGTACAAACAGTGCCAGTGCAGTACCCCTCCCATTCAGCTACACAGTGCTGGCACAAACTTTATGCCAGAGTGCTCTAGTGAAGGGTCTGAAGGTAGCCCATGCACTGCCTGTGGCTAACACTGGAGGAAATTAAAATTTAGGAAGATTTTATTGCAGGTTATAAAGTTATGGTGTGGATGGATTGCTTTACCTCCAAGATGACTGCTGTCCCAGCCTTGGTATTACTCTATCATGTCAGATAAAGGCTCTACTTGCAGCAGTGAGTACTAGAAGACCAGTAAATGAGATTTGGTGGTAACAATACTATTCCTGAGTGTGACAATTTACTTTTCCAATTCTTAGCCTACCATTTATGATGAAACTCCCACATCTGAAGTTGTTTGAGAGATGTCTGCATGTGTACTGCTTTGCAAGATGTAGGTACAGAAAACAATCATGATGACTCCCTGCTTTCTGCCTTTTGTAAGATGCTTCTCATAGGAAAACGGACAACTAAGTTCACTCACAATTTGGTGGGAGTGTGCCAGCCTACTACAATATACAGGATAAAAGACTGTGGGTAAAACTCCCAGAAGAATTTTAGCGTGCAATTTTGAAAGAAGAAATGCTAGAGATGTAACATCTGCAATATGACTATGAATCTGTGATACTTGTGCTCAGACTCAAAACAGTGTAATGATCACATCTGCATGCAAACTCCAGAATTTAAATGTGATGAAGAT
Source organism: Platysteira castanea (assembly GCA_013397175.1). Lineage (NCBI taxonomy): Eukaryota > Metazoa > Chordata > Aves > Passeriformes > Platysteira > Platysteira castanea. The sequence continues at coordinate 49,665 of VYXC01008463.1, read as the reverse complement.
ACATGTGGTACTTAAAAATTGAAAAACAAGCCTCGGTTTCTTTCTGAGCAGTGAATGCAATAATCACTCCACAGATATTAACAGTCATTTCATGCTTTCCAGATTGAGTAATGCCATGTTTTATTCTGGTGTTTTTGATTTACTTAAAAACCCCCTAGCTTATACTAGTATATTAAGAGCAAGAGACGATTTATATTTCTTTTTGTATACCAACGAAACTACTAAGTGCCAAGCAGTCACATTTTATTTCAGGGATTATTAATGAACAACTTTGTAATACTGTTAAGATTGAGTCCCAGAAATGAAAAATTCCCTTAAATCCTATTCTACCATTTCTAGAATTATTTCTTAACTTCATTTTCACTCAAGTGAGCATCAAATCTTATGGGAAACGCAAAATCTTAAAAAAAATAAATACAGAAAATAAATGTTTGGATACATCTAGGCATGGATTCCAGCTTGTGAACTTGAAACTGACATATGACTAGAATAAAGAAATGCATATAATACTCTAAAGTCCTATAGAGGACTCTACAGAGGCCTTAGTAAATACTTTTAGAATGTCAGTAATTCATTTTAGCTAATGGCTAATTAATTTTTTTTTATCATTTCCACAGAGAAGCATGTTATTCTTAAAACCTTATCAGAGATTTAAAAAAACCCAAAGAAAGTCAAAATCTTGTCCTAGAAACACATAACACTTGAGGCTGCCTTCAGAGAGCCAAAATTCCACTTCTATGTTTTAATGAAGAAAACTGGAAGCAATGATTACACATTTTGTAGTGACGATATATAGTTGAAAGAAGAGGCTTCTTTACGAGGCACACAGCCAGGACACTCCAACTTAAACACATATCAGTTTCATACATTCTGCTGTTGTGATACAAGTAAGGAACAAGTCACTGAATGATTCTGGGTTTGGGAAGCAATATTCAGATTATATAAGGTATTTTGAGCTTCTTAACAGTATGGGTCTGTGACAAGGATGTCGGCTTCTGTATTTCCTACTCATACTAAGTAGCATCTTTAGATGCTCTGTGGACTTCTATGGGACTGTTTTAAAGTCCAATATCTATGAGAAAATACTATTTTAATAGGCAAATGACCAATAATTAATCATATCCTGATATAAATTTAAAAACAGTGGCTACAATTCTGCAACACAATCTGAATTTGTAGCAAAAGACAGTTTGTGCACTATGGAATTCTCTTGGAATCTAGCAAGCAGCTCTGCAGTTCGTTTTCAGAGCCAGCTGCTCTTTCACAAAAAAGGGTTCCATGTTCTTTGTGTAACTGTTACTCACACACATGGAATAAATCTGTTCTGCCCAGGATTTTCACTCAAATCACCACTCAGTATCTCTCAACAATATTCTCTTTCAAAATATCAAAGGACAGAAGGGCTGAAGAACCTCAATTTTTCCCAAGACACAGACACTGGCCACTAAAGGCAATGCAATTGGCAAGTAAGAACCCTTGAATGTCTCAGCACTCCCTACCACTTTCTCAATGCTTGGTAACTCTTGCGATACCAGAACTAACACTGTTCAACACCTTTAAAACCCTCTACTGTTCTTGACCATTCACTCAATTGGATACCACACCACCAATCTGGAAATAAGGAACTCATCCTCAGAGATGTTAGAAAATGTGTTTCAGTAACTCATGGTGCCAAATTTAACATAAACTTTCTGGCATATGGATTTCAGAGGTAGCCCTACATCCACATGGTCAAAGGTAATATAATTTCACTTTGATGATGCCAAGAGCTTATTGCTAAAAAGATATGCAGATGTCTTGTGGTGTGGCTACAGCATCAGTGTTTTGCATCCTGCTGGGTATACTGAGGACATCTCTGCTGGGGAAGGAGGTGAACTACCCAAGATTGAATTTGCAAATTTTTTAAATAGCTCCAATCTTCTGGCTAAGTCTAATACATGCCTTCATTCTCCAGTAATATCTCATCCTTGCTTTTGAAGGAATTTCAGTAGAAAAACTCTGAACTGAGTACTCGGGTTTTTAAGGGTTAGAGCTTCAGACTTTATACTCAAGATTCTGTTTTGATGGCTGTGTCACTGGATTTTTTTCTATATACGTACAAATCTGTATAGTAAAACATCTTCTAACCAAAACCCTCTACAGAACACAGTATGGTGCTTCTCATCCCTCTGAAAAGAGAACAAAAATAATGCAAAGTTTTTATTAATTTAGAGAAGAATCTAACGTTGTTGAGGACTGCAATTTTGAGCATGAGAAAGCAGCAAACAAACATATTCACAAGAATAAATAAAATAGGCCAGTGTTACAGTTTTCCTTCCCTTTATATATTACCCCATGCACAGAATAATTAGTTGGCAATATACTTCCAGTTTTATAATACACGTGCAGTGTCTAGCTCAGCACACTTAACCTCTCTGATTATATCTTTAGTGAGAACTTCTCTTCATCTTTAATTATCAGTATCATTCATCTTCTGTAGATTCTTTAGCAGACTTTGTGAATTAAATCAGAATCACTACATTCCCCTGTACGATTAAATAGAAGCACGTTCTGATTTTATCCTTACTATGGTTCAAGCTGCTATCACTACTCACAATAGTGATCATGATTTTTAAGTTTGAAAATGCTGTGAAAGCTAACCGTGTATCAGGTTTTACTATCAGCTCTTTTAAGAGATTGTGAGACATCCAAATTCAGTCCTGAATCAGTAGCTACACTGATAGGCACAATATAGAAACAAGGGATGTTAATATAAAGAATCTGCTATAAAAGTAGAGTTTACTGTAACATTTAGCATCTACTATAAAATTAAAATGTTTTGTCAATAACAGTGAAAATAAAATATTTTGGTATTCATGGTCAAAATACTTAAACACACTTCACCTCTCCACAAGGTGACCATATACTTTGTTACATATTTGCATAAAAGGTTTTACAAACTTATTTTCATATATGAGATTTTAAATTACTTGTCTGCATTTTTTATTGAGTAGGTGACAGAGATTTTCTGTCTCTAGCTTCTGAAAAGGAGAAAATAAAATGGCAGCTGCTTGGAAAATATGCAGAAGGAATACAGCAGGGTTCCTCCATAACCATGGGTAACCTGAAAAAAATCTGCCAGGACAGATTTGTTTTTCCATTTTTCCTATGAGAAGCTACATTACAAAAAATACACCAAAATCTTCACATGGATTATCGTCCATGTTATAATAATGGTAAGGAAGTAAAATAAAAGTTTAAAGTGGACTTTCTTAACAAAAGAAAAGGAGTAGTGGATTTTTCAGCTAAACAGAAAATCATCAGGTCACAGAGTGTATTTGCTTTCTGTACTGCTTAGGGAATACCGAATCAAATCTCTTTTTTATTGCAAGATGTGGAAAAGGTAAACAGAGTTCAGAAAATAGCAACAAATTAGGGAACACCTGAGTGAAGTAACTCATTGTGCAAGCTTGGAAGAATAATGTTAGAGCTCTCTTAGAAGATAGTTATAATAAATAGCAATTCGGGAGAAGAAGGATGAGCACAAAAGTAGGGCAGGTGTGGGATGACGGAGTCTTTCAGCCAGTCATAAGCAACATCAAAAAGTACCTTAAGTGAGGAAACATGGTCCTTTTACTAAGTCTAATTTAATTCAACAAAGTGTGTGTATACATATCAAGAAAAGGTGCAACACAAGCAGTATTTACTTAGTGGTACTATATAGAAGAAAGATTTAAATATGGGCAATAAATGATAAGTACTTCACCAAACTGCAGAGGCCTGGCTAGATTCAGGAACAGTCTACCCTTGGAGCTGATGAATGTGATTTATCTGCATAAACAGGCCCTACATTTGCATTTTGATGTTTCAGGGTATTCCATGATTTTGAGTCAAAATATGCACATTCCTAATATATCTGTAGCTGACACCAACTTTCCCCTCCTCACCCTCAAATCTTCTTTTAAATCACACTTTGAAAGGGTCTCATGATTTTTTTTTTAGTCTGGGGATTTACTTTCATTTATATAATTACTTTTGCATTGTGTTTATGAGTACTTGTAATAGCACATACCAGTGTGAGCAACTCCATGGTCAGGACAAGTTGATTTCAATACTGATGTCATATAATGCTTTCTGGGCTATGAAACTGGATGTTTATATGCAGTGAGTGTTTCATATCTAGATTAATAGCTGCCTTTTCTCTAGCAGCTTCTATCTATTCCATTGTTAAGGTTTTGTGGCAAGAACAGTATCACCACATAGACTTGTAGAGCGTCCAGCACAATGGTGCGTCAATTTTGATTGGACACACAGAAAGCTATTGTAATACAAATACAGTATTTGTTGATTGAAAGATTAGATAAATATATGAAAGCTGATGAGATTGTATTATTCTCTACAGAGATTTTGAATCTACTGCTCTGTTCTTTTAAAAAAAACCCCTGAGTGCTGTTTGTGACAATGGAACATTTTCATTCATTCCACAGTGGAGCAAATGCAAAATAATGACTTAATATATGATAAGAGTATGGCCAGTGAGAATAGGTCTATTTTGGTAAATAAATTACTTTGAGCTATCACATGCCCCAAAGTAAATCGACAGCTGCAACAGTTTTCAGTAAGCCATTAGTGTGTGCAAAGATAAAACGATGTACTTTTGCAGAGACAAAAGGCTGGTACAACAGCCAAACCAGTTGATTTGTTAAAATTCAAGACTTTATGCAGACTGCTAGAAAAACTGTTTAACTTTACCTTTCAAACAGAGAGATGAGAATCTGACACAATTTAAATGGCTATTTCTGGGCTGTCAATCAGAGCAGGCCAAGAGATGAACACTGTAGCTGCAAGTTATTGTGAATTTGCCAAATGTAGACATAGAAATTAAACTGCTACAGTACTCCAAGATTGGGATTACAGAAATACAAGAAAGAAAAGAAATAAAAAATCAGGAAAATAAGGACATCAGTGATCAAACATCTTGTCATAAAAAAACCCAAAATGTATCTGTCATTCTAGTCTTTCATTTGTTTTCACTATGAATGATTAAATAAAACACAATTATCTATTGAACAATGGCCTTCAAAGCAAGAAAATGAAAATCACCAACATTTGTAGTAGTCTAATTCAGTAGTCTAATAGTGCTTCATGTTTTGTCTTACAGAAACTAACATAAATATTGCTATTAATACTGTTCAGCCAAGAAGCATTGCTTTTCAGCAGGGTGAGATGCAGAATATTTTTATTAAAAGGAAGATTATATCACAATAATATCTTGTCTATTTGTTTTGAGAAGTGTCCTTGGAGATCAGAAGATTGAATTTCAATTAAATTACACTTTTGATGCTCTGTAGACATAATCAAATGTAGCTGACTCTTATTTGAAAAGAAAATATTCTTTCATGTACAGATTTGAAAATGTTCATGATCATACATAATGAAAAAACAACTGGCAATGGGAAACACCAGCTAGGTCAATAATCTGCTTAATTCAGGATTCTTCTCAATGATCTATTTTAACTTTTGGCTTTTTTTTCTTGTCTCATTATTACTATTCTTGGCCTGTGACCCCACGTATATTCTGTACTCCTTCATACTTCCCCATCCTGAATCTTAGTGATGCATATCCCCTGTGTTTTCTATAGTGATTATTATTACATTTTTCAAATTAATGAACACTGAGTGTGTAAGCATCTTTAACGAGGAAGAAACTCAATTCTGTTTTGGCTGATGTGCTTTGTTGCAACTTCACAGCTCTTATGACAGGGGAATTGTAAAAGGAAAGGTTAGACAAGGAATGTTGCTAGTAACTCTGTTAAGCAATCTGTTGACTCTTTTGCTTCTATTTAATTTGCTTTAGAATAATTAAACGCTGATAGGTCTTTTTAGAATAGTATTATGAAGGGGATGCTTAACCAGAGACTTAGATTTAGATTTATATTTAATTTTAAAATAGAAGGTACATATTATGACGGAAGTATGAACTACAAAATTAACACTGAAATCTCATTAATACAAGTTTTGATTAACAAAATATTATCCAAAAAGAATGAAAACAAAACAAAACAAATTGTTATATTGAAGTCAGATTATAAAAACAACTCATCTGTAATATAGGTCCGCCTGTTATCACCATCCCATTTAATTCTTGAATAGTAAGGTTTTTTAAGTTCTTATACAAGTTTCACCCTTCTTTCTTCCTTGAAAAGCTAACATCTCATGTGAATGTCACCACTTTTCTCATTCTTTGTGTGTGTTATGTTTTCTGCTTTAGCTACTTAAATAAAAAGCTATTTTTGACCCATGAGTTGGCCTTTCAAAATTCGTATGTTTGGCATAAAATTCAGCAGAGTTAAAATGGACAGTAATCTACTTGGAAAAACTTTGCATTTACTTCTAATTTTTTTTGTTACAAGTTTACATATAATTCAGTCTGATCCATGAGCTTGCTAAGCTGTATTTTTTCCACTCCTATCCCATGTGTTACTTAAAATATTAGGGAACTAAGAGTTTCAGAAAATCATCAGTTCTAGGTGGTGCAGTTACAGCTGAAGAACTGACAGCACAGTAGATCTGAAGACTGGTAGGGTGAAAGTAACACGGAGTTTGGATGACTGTTAAAATAGAAAATAAGAATTATTAATAATAACAAAAGTGTATCCATAATAATACTGATTTTAGTATTTTAATAGTTATTACTCTTTGTTCAATGACACAGACCTAGCCGGTGATGTGTTGAGTTATACAGTACAACCAAATAGTTCTCTTACCTTCTGGTGGGCATTAAGACAGTACTTTCCTTGTTTTATCTTGAGGAACAAAAAGTCTACACTAGAGCCATCCTTTTGCTGAAGTGGACTGTATGTAGCACCATCATGAAATATCACTCAGAGGCCTGTTATGGGAGCTGAACTTACAACCGAATGATCTGTTGAGAAATGTGGTAACACCTGAGGCAACAGAGCAATGCAGACAGGTTTCAAAACCACAACCGGTGCATTTCAAGAGTTTTGCCAAGGTATCACAGAAAAATCACATCCTACCATGGAGACCTCTAAGCAGAAAATTCCCTGATAGAATTCTCTAAAAAGGCTGAGCTTTTTGCTAATCGTATGTTTCAAATGTAGAACTATAAGTGTACATACAGCATTTGTAATGAGTGATTAATGTTAATTTGGATAATGGTCTCTGCAACATTCCACAAAGAAACAGCATGATATATTATTTTCTGTTGTTCCATGTCAGCATCAAGGCACCCATGTGGAAAGCAGATATAAGGTCACAGCACCATTCTCACATCTCAGCAGTTTTCATTAGCCATGAAGAAGTAATTTTTATTTTTATTAGGTAACTGATGAATAGCCTAGGACCACCCAGATCTTTTTAAGATTTATGTCAGTGAGGCAACAGAAGCAGCAGCAGTGGTGACTGAGGTTAAGTCTGGGGGTGACTGTTGGATTGTGCTGTACAGAATAATTCCTGAGCTCAGGGACACCTGATTAGCATCCCAAAGCCCCTGGAGGGCTTGGGAGCTCTTGCAAGCCAATCAAGAATGGATGGGGTTCTGTCAGGAGCATCCACAGGAGATTCAAACAACTCCAAGAAGTGCAAGCGAGCAGGAGCGCAGTGAACAGAGCAGGCACAGTAGGGGGTGGCATGGCAGAAAGACGTGGCACAGCAGTTTGCAAGGCAGTTCACAAAGACAGGGCACAGAATTTAGGGAGTGAGTCATCATCCACCAAACTAAAAGTGGACTAACTGCGGTTTCCACTCAGCCAAAAGCCACTGTCAGAAGGAACAGGGTGACCCAGACAAACCTCACACATCAACACACAGCTGTCCAGGTCTCCAGCTGCAGGGAGTGCCTGAGCTTGTCACAGGTAACAGAGGGCGGTGGAGATACCTGTTTGCATTGTGAACAAGTGGATGATCTGCTCAGCTTGGTGGTAGAACTGAATGAGGAAGTGGAGAGGTCAAGGAGTATGAGGAAGTATGAGGAGTAGTTCATTGAGCTGTAAAATGTGTGCCCTGGTGGACTATCTCCAAGAACAGGTGGTCAGGCTGCAGGAGACAGTCAAAAGACTGAGAGGTATCAGAGAGGCTGAGAGAGAACTGGACAGTGGGTTCCAATCCCAGTGGTGAGGAACCACAGCCTGCTCAGTAGAGGTTAAAAATTCACCCTCCAGTACACATGAACAGCAAGGAGGGAGGGAATGCACTGACACAGGAGGTTGGGAAGTAGTGGGGGAAAAAAAAACCAAAACAAAACAAAAACCAACAAAAGTAAGAGGAAAGACACAAATAAAAGGAAAGGCCTTCCTTCAAAGCCAGACATTTTCCCCCAGAAACGCTCTGTAGCTCTGCAGGCTAATGAGACAACACATCTGGCACACCCCCAGAAGAACAGCCAGAGCTAACTGGAGCAGCCAACCTGCTCCACAAATAAGGTAATTAACCACTAGTTCAACCAAGAAAAGGTGGCATGTGGTAATTGTGTAGAATAGAACTCTGGCTGGGGAATGATGGAGACAGCTGAGAGCTTTTGGGTCAGAATTAAAGAGAGGGCACAGACAGAGGATGTTATAGTGAGCCACCTGATCAGGACGATGGTGTGGATGAAGCCCCTTATGGGCAGATAGGAGTGACCTCATGCTTGCAAACTCTGGTCCTCATGGGGGATGTTCAATCACCCTGATATCTGTTGGAGGGACCACACGACAGGGCACAAGCCATTCCAGAGGTTCCGTGAATATGTCAACGACAACTTCCTCACACAAGTGATTGACGAGTCAACAAGGAAAGGTGCCATGCTGGATCATGAACCCGCCAACAGGAAGGAGCTGGTGGAGTACAGTGCTCCAAGGCAGCTTTGGCTGCAGTGACCATGAGATGGTGGAGTTCAAGATCCTCAGGGCAGTGAAAAGGATGTGCAGCAAGCTCACTGCAAGCTCTCTGCCCTGGACTTCAGGAAAGCAAACTTTGGCCTCTTCAAGGACCTAACAGGTAGAGTCCCACGAGATAGAGCCCTAGAGGGCAGTGGGGGCCAAGAATGCTGGCTGATATCCATGGATCACATCCTCCAAGCTCAGGAGTGATGCATCCTGACAAGAAGGAAATTGGACAAAAATGCCAGGAGGCCTCCATGGATGGTAAGAAGCTGCTGAGCAAAGTCAGAGCAAGAAATGAAGTTTTCAGAAAGTTGAAACAGAGAGAGGCAGCCACAGAGGAATACAGGAAAATTGCATGGGAAGCTGGGGATTAGGTTAGGGAAGCCAAGGCCCAGTTAGAACTGAGTCTGGCCATGGATATCAAGGACAACATGAAGGACTTCTATAGATATACTGCAAACTGAAGGAAGACTAGAGATAGTATGGAATCTCTTCAAAAGGGAACAGAAGACCTGGCTACCCGGGACAAAGAGAAGGCTGAGATTCTCAATGACATCTACACCTTGGTACTCAATGGCAAGTGCTCCAGCTGTGCTGCCCAAGTTGAGAAAGAGACTGGGAGAGGGAAGACCCTGAGTCCTCTGTAGCAGAAGATCAGGCTTATGACCTTCTAATGGACCTGAAAATGCAGAAGTCTGTGGTACCTGATGGGATTGATCTGTGGATCCTGAGGTAGCCAGCAGAAGTTGCTAAGACACTTTTTGAAAAATAATTTTGGAAAAGAAGTTTTGAAATTTTTTTTAAAAAATAATTTTTGAAAAAAACGGCAGTCAGGTGTAATTCCCAATGACTGGAAAAAGGGAAATATAACCCCCATTTTTAAAAACGACCAAGTAGAGGAGATAAGGAACTACAGAACAGTCATCTCATATGAGTAAGACAAGACCATGGAGCAGATTCTCCTGGAAACAGTGCTATGGCACATGGAAGACAAAGAGGTCATTGGTGACAGCCAACATGGTTTTGCAAAGGGGAACTCATCCCTGAAAAATTTGGTGACCTTCTATGACAGGGCAACAGCATTTAAGGATAAGGGCAGAACATCTGATGTTTTCTACTTGGACCTATGCAAAGTGTTTGACACGGTCCCGCATGACATCCTTGTCTCTAAATGGGAGGGACNTGGTGACCTTCTATGACAGGGCAACAGCATTTAAGGATAAGGGCAGAACATCTGATGTTTTCTACTTGGACCTATGCAAAGTGTTTGACACGGTCCCGCATGACATCCTTGTCTCTAAATGGGAGGGACACGGGTTTGATGGATGGATGACTCAGTGGATGCAGAACTGGCTGGATGGCTGCACTCAGAGTAGTGGTCAACAGCTCACTGTCCATGGGGAGAGCAGTGACAAGTGATGTCCCTCAGGGACTGGTACCGGGGCCAACACCATTCAACATCTTTGTAGGTGACGTGGGCAGGGGGATTGAGTGCACCCTCAGCACGGTGGCTGACAACAGCCTGTGTGGTGCAGCTGACACCCTGGAGGAAGGGATGCCATCCAGAGGGACCTGGACAGGCTTGAGAGCTGGGCTCATGCAAACCTCCTAACGCTCAACAAGGAGAAGCACAAGGTTCTACACCTGGGTCGTGGCAATCCCAGACACATCTACGGGTTGGGAGGGGAAGTGATTGAGAGCAGCTGCTGATGGAGAGCAGCCCTGTGGAGAAGGACTTGGGGGTGATGGTTGATGAAAAACTCAACATGAGCTGGCAATGGGCACTCACAGCCCAGAATGCCAGAGGTGTCCTGGGCTGCATCCAAAGCAGCACGGCCAGCAGGGTGAGAGGGGGATTCTGCTCTCGTGCATGTTCAAGGCTAGGCTGGATACGGCCTTGAGCAACGTGATCTACTAGGACGTGTCCCTGTTCATGGCAGGGGGTATTGGGACAATGATTTTTAAGTCCCTTCTAATACTTAACATTCTGTGATTCATTTTATGATTCTATGAGTTGAAATTTACTAGCTAGCTTTTAATTTAGTAGTAGCTATTAAGTATATATTAAGAAATTACGTAAAATACATTTTGTAAATCTCTACATGCTATTTGTTTTACAGAAAATAAAATATTGATACAATGAAGTTTTATGATTCCCCAGAAATTACATGGTGGGTTAGTAGCATGACTGACAATAAAACGCCAAAGCCCTAACTTTAAAAAAATCTATGCTCTCATCAGTGGAAAAATCCTTCCATTCATATATTTGCAATCCTACATGTAACCCTTTTAAAAGTAAATAAATACTATCACTTTTGCTATTCAACAGTAGATTGTAGACTCAACATTCTGTTGCACTTACTATATCTGTCACTCATTTAAAGAAATTCAAGTTTTTCAGGTAAAATCAGAAACATATGCAGGACTAAAAGGGACTATTACTGGAACTGTCAGCTGCAAGTATCAGGCAGGATTGAATAAAATCTACTTTGCATCTGAAATGAAAATACTTGCTTGGCAGAAGGCTTACACTATTCAGCATCTTACTGCATTGCTAAATCCTTCCCTCTAAAGTGCACCACAAACTTTAAAATCTGTTAAACTGCAACACCATGATGTGTGGCTGACACAGATAATAGCAACCCTGTGGGTGACAGTCGACTGACAGTCAATTGACTGCTGTCGCCCCACGGTGATGATTAACACAGGGGAACCAAACTGAAGTCCCCTCGAAATGTCTTTAGCCACACACAAACAAAATCACATTAAATTCTGCGAAGACCTGGGGCTCTGGAAACTTCTATGAAATGAATTATGAAAAAATTCTCTTGATTTTATGCATAGCATAGAGTGACTGTAGATAAAAAACACATTCTTTCAAGTATTTTGGTTCAAAGCCTGCAAAGCAGTGTCTGTTCTCTTTACTGGTGATGTCTCAAGAGCAGTAAAGTTTCTGCTAGTTCCAGGCTCTTCCTTATTAAACAGCTGGCAACTACCATGGACTAAATTCTTCTGAATTCAACTGACCTGTTCCAGATGTTTATTCCAGGTATATTTAATCACTTCTGTGCAACTACAATTGCATTTCATTTTTGTGCACATTTTGTATTTAATTTAATACTCTCTATTAGAAGGTATGTTTTGAATCAGACTATGGTATTTGTATGGCAGAAAGAAGTAAACCCATTTTGTCACATCTTTTGAGAATGTAACCTTTCTGGGTGCAGGTAAGGCAACAACTCTTAGACAAACTATTAACTCTTAAGACAAACCTACCCACTCATTCCTGTAATAAGGAATGAGTGAGTAGGTTTGTCGAAGAGTTAGTATCCTCCATTGTTTGTAATATAGAAATGATAATTTGGTGAGGTATGTATCAGCAACCTGCTTTATGAAACATTAATATCCCTTAAATGAAATGGCCAGAATAGGCTGCTTGTTTAATCTTGCTTACATTTTCAGTTTTGCTACTAACTTGTTCAACAATGGACAAACTCTCACCCTCCTAATTTCTCAGCTTTTCAGAGAGACAATACATTTCACCTCAACATAGCCTCTAAAAGGCTGAAAAGTTACTGGAAAAGCTGTTTAGATCAATAAAGAAGCCTCCAGTGTGAAACTAATGCCCTAAGAGGAAGTTTTCATTCCACACATCAGTGTTCTCTGTCCTTTGTTACATTTCACTGTCAGTGGGTCTTCAGTGCTCATCTGAGAAACCAGTGGATGAGACGGCAGATGTGTATGTGATCATCTGTCTGTTTGGAGAGATGGCTAACAAGAACTGGATTTGACACAGTTCTATCAAAACTGCAGCTTCTGTCAAGTGGACACCTGTCGGTTAGAAACTGAAATATGACTGCAAAATGAAGTACACACTAACTGTTGATCATTCAGTTCAATAGTTACATCCCCTCACCAAATTAATAGTAATTAGAACAAGCAGCTTTTGAAATTGATCTGTTCCCCACTTCCATTTTGTTACCAGGTTTTTCTACATCTTATAGGGAATTTGTTTCAATTCAATGTCAATGAAATTAGAACTTTTTGTCAGGTTTGGTGTTCTGTTCTTTTGAAGGCTGCATTAGAAGTTTGGGATTGCACCTCAGTAATTTATTAGCTGAACCCCTGTTTTAACTTTACCAGCAATCAGTGAAAAGTGATGAATACATTCAGAAAAGGTTCAGTCAAGATGACTGGAATTTATTTTTTCTGAATTTTGAACATTCTTAAGAGCACTGAAAGCATTCTCCTTTACAAGACAGCAATAGAAATTACACAATAGGAAAGACACCATGCTCCAGGGGATATTCAAACCTGCCATATTTCCTCCCATTATGTTTTTTCTTCCCTTAGGCAAAAATGTCTACTTGTGATACAAAACATAATCTTTACAGATTTCAGTACACCAAATGAAGGAAGAATTAGATTAATTAAATGTTAAGTTAGTAGTGTAGTATTTGTAGCTGCAATTTCCTGGAAACTTGGCCTTATTGCATTTATTTATAAATAGATCAGCTTTGCTTAATTAACATGATATTCCCACAAAGCAACATAGAATAGAGACTTTACTCAGCCATGAATGTAAGTTTGTAAAGAAACTTTAATGAGGTGAAGAATATTATTAGTTGATGAAGAAACCAAGATGATTTACTAGATTACTCTTTGTATTACTATCTTAGACAGACTAGATGCCTTCATACTAACTACAGATTACGTATACCTGTATTGTCCTTGCATTTGCAGACCAAGCTTTTGTGAGTGTGAGGGAACACCTGAGATTTTGCTTTCAGTCATGTATGTGGCTAACCAGAGGCAAAGAACAAACATCCCTTATGGTCTGCCTTCCAGTGCGGGTACCCAGATCAGAACTTAGATTCCATATGAGAAGTACACAGAATGTTCGTGCACGTGTACATTTATAGCTACACACACATAAACGCTTGCCACCTGCAGAGGTTTCTGTATTCACTTTTCCCCTATGACTCCACGGTCATTGTTTTACTTCTGTTAAAATAAGGAGCCTTCATGTTAACAGCATGTTTCTACATCCCTGTTACATACAGCAAACACTACAAAACTTTGCCTCACTAAGACAATAAAAAAACCACTTTGAATACTACACCCGAAGGATTTAATGAGCTTAAAGTTTTCTACGCAACATGCACAACACTTTGTGCATTAGCTGAAAGTAGAATAAAAACAGTCATTTAAATTTTAAACTTAAGAGACAAGTTACCAATTTGGGACACTTTTTTCCTTTTTAGTTTTTCTATTATGGCCACACTCACATCCAAAATGTTTCAGATATTTTACAATACATATCTGAATAAAACCTGGCTATGATTAGAACACCTTCTATATTTCAAATCCCTTTAGGATGTGAATACCAGGAAATAATTTTTAAAGTGGCAGAGAGAAGTGGGTTTGTTTTCTTTTTCTCTTCTTTCCAAATTATCACTTACAAAAAGGTGGAAAATGAAACAATTTATTTTAAAGTTTATTTTACATAAAACAGAGTACTATGCATATTTATTTTCTTTACATAAAATGCAGCACATCCATGATCACTCAGGAGAATACTTTACTGGTCCCCTTCACTGTGAAGGTGTTAATTACAGTGGCAAATTCAGCTGTACATGAAACAAGCGTGCATAAACCCGTGAGGGCTGCCTTTGCATCTTGCCGATCTTTGCTCTTTCAGAAGTCTGGTTGAACTCCCAGACAGGGATCTCTGGGAGAGAAAAGGACTGATAGCATAAGTGGCACATAAAAGTTGATAGTGGGTGGACAGGTAAACCATGCTCTAGAAAGGAGTGGCTGAAGATTTAAAAGAACTGAAGGAGTTACTGAGCAATCTAAGGTACTGTATTTTTCTCTAACCCGACCAGCTCAGACAGATTTCATCAGTTCTTTCATGACCCAGTACTGGCTTCAAATGTTGTCTCTATGTAACTATAATGGAGGTGGACACATACCCCTGTAGAAACTCAGTTTCTGCTGAAGTCTGTATAAATTCTGGCTGAAAGCAAATACATGATCAAGTCTTAGCTAAGAAGTCTGAACAGTCCCATGGAACAGCACCAGGCATTTAAGACAGGAAATCCGAAACCCATCTGATACCTTTACTCAAAAGCGTAAGATAATGAAGTAGGAATTAATTCAGGGAAATCCTATGACCTCTATTATACAGGAGGCCAGACTAAATAGTCTTACTAGTCCCTTATGGCTTTAAAACCTACGGACTCAGGAGACATGAGTCTATGGATCTGCAACTGATTCACTGTATAACTGTAGACTGCCTTTTCTGTTTCTCCATGTGAGAACATGTATTATTCCTGATTCCACTTTACAAAGATGCTGTTAATCAATGATGGTATATTGTTTTAGGCAAAAGAAAGATTTTAAAGTAAATAGTAATAATAGTGCATTACCAAAAGACACTTCAAGAACGTAAGTCATGTATGATAAAAGAATAAATTTAACCTTCAAATTTTCCACTTTTTTACCAGCGGTATTTTTTCCTACAGTAGGAAACTGGTAATAGAGAAACTCGATGGGAAGGCCTTCAACCCCTATACAAGTTAGCACTGAGACAGACACAGTTAAGTTTACGCCTGACAGAATCTCACCAACACATGATTGCTGCATTACATATGTGTAAATTCTCTAGACAATGGGTAAGATGGCCTTCAGCACCAAGAACATTCAGGACTAAAAGCTCCTCTGACCAGCTGATCCACAACTGAACAGAAAGAAGATTTTTAATATCCCCTAGTCCTCACAGGAGCTACTGTGTTAACAGAACTTCTCCACGTCTGTACCTTCATAATCAGGAACAGAAAGCACTAATTTATAAAAGAAAAAAAAGCACCATAAAAATCATGGGGCAAAATCTATGAATTGAGGGTGGCATTCCCAAATACCCACTCAGTTAATTCTGAACACTGTAGAGTTTTACATGAGAAAATGGGTTAGAAAACTGAAAACACTACTTTGGCCTCTGGCAAAGGAAGGCTGTGATGAGTATCTGTCCCTGACTTAACTGTTCCAGGTTCTTACTTCAGTTAGCAAACAGATCATAAAGGTATTATGACAGATTTGTCAAACTCCACATTTTTTAGCCTTTTCTGAAATAAGCTGTTTCATAATATCTTTCCACTTAAGGCTCTAAGTTTCTAGGTTTTCTTGTTTCCAAAAAGAAGTCTCAAAGTGTAAAACAGTTCTACCCATCAATAATATTAAGTAATTTTTTCTCAATGGAAATTCATTGACAAAGGAGGATATATTTTTCTCCATGTACATTATGATAGAGATGCATACTGTAATTCAGGTAGGCTTGTTAAAACTTCTACCATTACTACCAGTGTCATGGATCCTAACAAGACAAACAATTTTGTTGTAGCAAAAGACAGTGTTCTGCAAGTGGATTGGACTTACAAACAAATAAAAAAGCGCCTATAGCTAGAAGTATGGTATAAATATTTCAGCACTAGAGCTAAATATAGATTAAAGGATCTAATCAGTGTGAGATTCTTTTAACAAAAAAGCTTTCAACAGGGAAAAAATGCAGCAGTAAAACACACAGACCTTATTGCTGTAGTACACTGCAGAGTCTAAGTTATGACAATAAATATATTAGAGGGACGTAGATTAATAATAGCAACAAAATCCTTTTTTTTTTCCCCAATAATAACCCTAAAGCGAAGCTCTTAAGTTTACTTCATAGCTATTGTTGTTTTCCAAATCTCTTTTCATCATTTATACTCTGATGTGTTCTTTTTTTTCCCTTTTAACTCAGTGTTTTGATGGAATCAATACAAAACTGCTCTTAACATATCTGTCTCTGACCTGTGTTTGTTTTAAGCTATATCATTCATAATGGTGATCGATGGGTAATGCTATTCCTCTTTCTCCACAAAAAGCATGGAGCATAAAAAGTGCATATATTTTATGCCCAAGGTCAGGATAAAATTAATGGATAAGAGCTAGATAAAATGGAGTTCAAGCTGAATGGGCTGAGTGCTCTCTACAGGGTACAGCCAAGGCAGGCAGTACAAAGCCCATTATACTCAAATGTTCTTGAAGCATTTCAGAAGTGAAATTGTTTCCACAGGCTAATGCATGAAAGTATGAAGCATTAACTTTTCTGTTTCACAGATAGCCTACAGATATTGGGCAAGTGTTCCTATTCAGGATTTTATTTAGCATATTCCATTTATCAATCTTTACCTTAAGCCATAAACCCATTTGGTGTTTATGACTAAAGTTGTACAAGCTATGTTTATTTGTCATTAGTGAACTTTACTTCATAGACTTTTCGGTTCATGCTCTCCCAAGATCCTTGTCAAGATAACAAGTGAACAATATAGCCTTTAAAAAACAACCATAAATACTGAAAACCCCATGAAATACAATAAATTAAAGAATGGAATGAATATGTAAATATATAAACTATCACTTACAATCAAATATCATTTAATAATCAAGAAATGATTACATGAACACTTTTTTTCTACAAATATAAATTAAAACTGGATTTCAATTCAACCAGAAGACCAAAGGAATCGTAGAACAAATGACAAAAATATAACTCTGTTAGAGCACTATCTACTCTACTATTATGAACTTAGCTACCTAATATTTTCCTTCCTTACCCCGGTTATTCTGTCTAACAAAACCCTCCCTTATGTCAGGAAACTTGCTCCATTATTAGAAGAGCAAACTTTCAACAGGGTACACACTTTACGTGAATGAAGTATGTGGGAAGCAGCTGAATAGAGACACATGACACAGGTTCTGCAAAGTACAGTGTAGCTATTTTAAGAAATAACGTAGTCATGCCATGTGCATTTATTAAAAATAATGTCCTAGGGTTTTATCTGAACATGTTTCAGTGTTCATGCCCTTCTTATAATCTAAGTTTAAGAGAAAATGAAACCAAGAGCAGCTGAGCATAGATTTACAATGACAATAGCACTACTGACCATATCATCGTTTTTATCTGTTAATAATTTCCTGGAAAAAGATCAAGGTAAAAATACAACACTGAGCATCAGATTACATAACAGAGATATTCAGAAAGAAGTTGAATTTGAACATGGCATTATTTTCCCTCAGCCTGTGCCATTAGTCCTTGCTGTTGATACTCTGCTAAGGCAACTTAGCTTCTAGTGCAAAAAAGGGAATATGAGGCTGCAAATTACCTATATAACTAAGTGTATGCCTTGTTATTTACCTCCAATAAGATCCCACACTGTATTGCTGAAGTAAAATTAAGTGGGAAAAGCCTGTAAACAGTCCAGTATTGGAAAAGCAGGATAAGATAGCCTTCTTTCTTTAAAAAGAAAAAAAAAGGTGGCGGGGGTGGAACCTCAGCAACATCTGTGTGCTGCTTTTGGCTAGGATAGACTTAATTTTCTTCACAGTGGCTGGTAAGGGGATGTGTTTTGGATTTGTGCTGAAAATAGAGTTGATAACACAGAGATGTTTTTGCTATTACTGAGCAGCACTTGCGTAGTGTCAATGCCTGCTTCTTGCACTGCTCCGCCGGTGAGGAGACTGGGCGTGCACAAGAAGCTGGGAGGAGACACAGCCAGGACAGCTGACTCCCTCTGACCACAGGGATGTTACAGACCATGTGGCATCATGCTCAGTATATAAAGCTGGTGGCAGAGAAAGGAAGAGGGATGACCTTGGGAGTAACTGTGTTTGTCTTCCTAAGGCACCATTACATATGACAGAGTCCTGCTTTCTTGAGGACGGCTGAACACCTGCCTGCCCACTGGAAGGGGAGAATCAATGCCTTGATTCGTTTTGCTTATGTGCATGGCTTTTGCTTTTCCTATTAAACTGTCTTTGTCACAATACCTAAGTTTTCTCACTTTTACTCTTCCAGTTCTCTCACCCATCTCACTAGTGGAGGAATGAGTGAGAAGCTGTGTGGGGCTTACATGTTGGCTGGGGTTAAATCACAACACCCAAACCCCCAAAATGCAAACAAATAAAAAGGCAAATTCTGTAACTGCAGAGATCAAACTATGAGACGTGCATTCACAGTATTATGGCACTTCAGCCAAATATTTTAGCAGGATATAACTCCAGAACTTTCACATGCCTTCGCTGCTGCTATACTGGGCTGCGCATCTCAAACATGCAAATAATACACTTATATACTTGGTGGTGGGCTTGATGGATACTCAAATGCCTCCATTGTATCTAGGCAGAGATGGTTGTTTTCTGCCAAAGCACAGGCTTAAGTTTATCAGGTTCAGACAGATATTTATGAACAGGGTTTTATTTAATGTCAAAATGTATTTATGTGCGTTTTTTTATCAGTTTTTGGTCTGTGCTTTGACTACTTGCTAAGGTAAACTGCAGGGCAAAATAAAATGCTAATGATGCAGTTGAACTTTAGTCTTGGAATTCTGGATAATTTCTGACTTAAGAAATCAGAAGGGCAAAATGGGATGATACACTCATGTTTCTCACTGCTGTGAATTGGTCTCAGTTCATTTAAGCAATCTGTTTTACTGTTTATAAATTAAACATTTTCAGCAGGCCTCTAAATAATGAAAACCAACTGAATTGACATAGAGCTTCTCGACTATAATCAGCTGTGCCTTCTTTATGTTACATGGCCATTACTGTGATACATTTTATTTATGCCAAGCATTTAATGGTAATTGTTTATTACTGTGATTAAATCTCAACGAGCAAAATCAAAATTTTGTATTAGTTGACTTTGGTATTTGCATTACTCAAAATAATTTTAAACATTCTAATTCTTTAAGTATGTTTTTCCTGAGAAATATTGTAAGAACAGTGCTAAGGTGTTCTTTGCAATGTTACAGAACCCTGCTGCACTCTCCACTGCATTATGATGACCTTCTTATACAAGAACCTTACGGCAAATTTAGTTTTCCCAGAACAAGAAGCTTTCACCAAATCTTTTGGATTTCACTCACTGCAAATAGAATACAGGACTGTTCTGGATTCAGTTTTTCATGTGTCAATTCACTTTCACCAAAGGGGTATGCAATATTCAAGGCCAGAGCATGAAACAGTCATCAGGCAATCATTTCTAGAATATATAATGAAAGAACTCATAGAAGAAAATAGAAATAATGTGAATTCCCCACTACGATGCAGGCAAGAAAGGCATGCAGATCTGGAGGACCCTGACTACAATCTTGAGTGCCATTCCTTCAACTGACAACTTAGGATGAAATAAATGTGTTCAAAATGATTTCTGAAAACTAATTTAGGATGACAGAATTTAAATGCATGCAAAGTCAGTCAATACATAATTTCATTAAAGAATGCCATTAACAGGAACTATATAATTCTTTACATTTCCAAGAAATTTATTTAGATAATGAGCATTATATTATCTTTTCTTGTTAATTTAATTAACAATAAGTAAAGGTATTGCCCTTGTGTTGTGGTGGCTCAGCCCACTGCTGGGCTGTGGCCAAGGAATGGCAATCAGGCTCTGGTCATCCAATGGGCGGATTTCCCCGCCCTGGAGGATGGGTCTGAGGGCGGTTCTGTGGG
>VYXC01008463.1:8669-22790 GCA_013397175.1 Platysteira castanea | reverse complement strand
GGTCAACATGAGGACTGCATTGCTCAGACTTCAGGTGATTAGAATTTGCTGTACAGCCTGTACTACCAGACTGAAGCCATCAACCCCAAGACCCCAGAGGAGCACTGAAAATACGAGAACAACACCAGAAAAAAGGGGGACATACCAGGAACTGTTTTAGTAAAAGATTTAACTGTATCATTATGTTTAAGAATTTTTGGTATAGCAGTATTTGGGCTTTGGGTTTCTTTGCCATTCTGTCCTTTAATTTTGGTCTAATTCAACTTGTTTTACAACACCTACAATTTAAATTACGCTAACAGCAAATTATTGTATTTACATAAAATATCCTTTTCACATAAAAGACCCTGACCTTTCTCTTGAAAGGACAGATCTACATGGATAAAGCAGAAAACAGTAACCTAG
This sequence comes from Platysteira castanea, assembly GCA_013397175.1. Lineage (NCBI taxonomy): Eukaryota > Metazoa > Chordata > Aves > Passeriformes > Platysteira > Platysteira castanea. The sequence continues at coordinate 22,385 of VYXC01008463.1, read as the reverse complement.
GAAAATATTAGTAGAATTTGCTCTGAATACATTTGGATAGAATACATTTGGANATATAAAAATATATATATTTAATAAAAGTGACACCTATCAGTAAACATATTTTTGTAGTCCTTATACTTATTTATTTCATACATTGCATATGAAATAAATGCATTGATTGAGAGGCAAATAAAATGGAAATGAGTGAATGCTGTAGTCCAGTGATGCTGATGTGGTTCTGCTACTAGCAGGCTCCCAATACGGTTTGCAAAGCTTTAGCACTGAGGCTTGCTCTGCCTACACATGTGGACTCNTTTAACAGGTGTTTTTTCTACTAAAAATGAAGAAAGAGTGTTAATAATACAGAAATATGAGAGAATAAGTAATGAATTTTCCATGCCTTTCATGTTCTTCACCCTGATATTTTTTTACTTGTAAATAAAATTAGTAACATCTCTAAATATAATGCTCCTTTAACCCAGCCTCTGAACATATCTCATTATGATGAACTCCANATTTTCATGTTTTCAGCTGTAACAGAAACTTTTCTTCTGACAGGTGGCTATCACTAACTTGGGTCACCTTTACTTACCCTCTGGATGTTACAACTGCAGTTTTTATAGTCATAGCAAGAGGTTACTTTGTGTAGAATGAGGTATTTATGACCCTGACGCCCTGGTATACATGGAGAAATGAAGGCTTGGTATGACAGCAGAGGCTTTGAGAAGTGGAGGTACTCTGCAAATGAGCACCATGGGACTATCAAAAAGAGGCCCAGCCTGGCACTGGTTCTCCAATGCTCCGATGCTCAGTTAAATTGCTGGGCAAAAAGGGAAGAGGGAAACAGCATCTGGCATACACAAAAGGCACGGTATGCAATAAAATCATATGTAACATCAACCTGCACATTCGTGAAGAAACAGAGAAATGTAAAACTGTGCTAGCAGACATAAAAATTACTCCAGGTAGATCCTAGAGGGACGAAGAAGGGTCAACATGAGGACTGCATTGCTCAGACTTCAGGTGATTAGAATTTGCTGTACAGCCTGTACTACCAGACTGAAGCCATCAACCCCAAGACCCCAGAGGAGCACTGAAAATACGAGAACAACACCAGAAAAAAGGGGGACATACCAGGAACTGTTTTAGTAAAAGATTTAACTGTATCATTATGTTTAAGAATTTTTGGTATAGCAGTATTTGGGCTTTGGGTTTCTTTGCCATTCTGTCCTTTAATTTTGGTCTAATTCAACTTGTTTTACAACACCTACAATTTAAATTACGCTAACAGCAAATTATTGTATTTACATAAAATATCCTTTTCACATAAAAGACCCTGACCTTTCTCTTGAAAGGACAGATCTACATGGATAAAGCAGAAAACAGTAACCTAGGAAAATATTAGTAGAATTTGCTCTGAATACATTTGGATAGAATACATTTGGAAATCTAAAATAATAATAATAATTCTTTGTTGCCTTTCGTGATAAAAAGCAAGTTCAGCAAAAGAACCTACATGCTTCTGGATTGCCTGGGGAGAGCCAAGGATCACAGTAAGACATTAAAAAATGTTCATATGTTTTATCAAATTTAACAGGTGTTTTTTCTAATAAAAATGAAGAAAGAGCGTTAATAATACAGAAATATGAGAGAATAAGTAATGAATTTTCCATGCCTTTCATGTTCTTCACCCTGATATTTTTTTACTTGTAAATAAAATTAGTAACATCTCTAAATATAATGCTCCTTTAACCCAGCCTCTGAACATATCTCATTATGATGAACTCCACAGAAAGAAACACAGAATTGTAGAATATCCTGACTTAAGGGGACCCACAAGGATCATTGAGTCCAACTCGTGGACCTGCACAGGACATCCCAAGAGTCACATGATGTGCCTTGAGAGTGTTGTCCAAGCACTTCTTGAACTCTGTCAGGCTGGTGCTGTGACCACTGCCCTGGGGAGCTGTTTCAGTGCCCAGCCACCCTCTGGGTGAAAAAACTTTTCCTGATATCCAACCTAAACCTCCCCTGACACAGCTTCAGACGATTCCCTCAAGTCCTGCCACTGAGCACCAGAGGGAAGAGATCAGTGCCTGCCCCTCCTCTTCCCCTAATGAGGAAGTTGTAACTGCAGTGAGGTCTCCCCTCAGTCTCCTCCAGGCTGAACAAAACAAGTGACCCCTGTATCCTGTTCAGGTTCACCTGAACTTGTTTCTTAATATGAGGAGTTACAGTTCTTCACTTGGGCAAAAAGAGGTTGAAAATACAGTTTAGAAATGCAAAAACCCTCCGTATTTTCCAAATCCAGTTGCAAAGCAAATAAAACCAAACTGGGAGAAATCTATACCATAACACAGTAACTCAACAGCCAACTCCAAACAAGTAAGGAACTCCTCACAGGTTACAGCTGCTTCAGTCTATAAAAACACACTTCTAAGTGAGCAAATTTATTCTGTTTCTAGATGTGCTAAACCTCCGTCTTAGCCCAGATGCAACTTGACACCCATGATGTAGCTGACGCGTGCTAGAGAATGTCAAAGAATGCATTGTGCAAAGTTACCTTCAACTTGAAGCATATGTTTTACTACCAGATTCAGATTTCTTCTCCATTAGGAAAGGATTTAATTTTTAAAATACTAGAAGCATATCAAATAACCACCTCACCTCTCACCAGCAGAGCTGCTCCCAGGATACTATATATGATGGAGGAAAGATCTCCAAGATAGGAGAAAGGTGACAGCAGGAAAACACTTTTACATGCTTACAGTAAGCAGCTTTTTAGGAGAAACTTTTTTCATTAGCATGAATGGTATGTATGTAACAAGAAACAGCTATTTAATATTCTGCTTTCCATGTGCAAAAGTCTTCAGATGGCTTTTAAATTTAGAGTGTATTTCCATTTCATGATGTGACCCATATGACCACACCTCTCACCACTATATAGGATGTTTTTATGTCTAGAACTCTTGCCATCACTCTCCATCCCTTCAGGATTACAAGCTATTTGATTATGCTGGTTCTTTTTCACAGGTAAGTAATGTCATAGAAATGTCCTCTCAGCTCCTCTCTTCCTTTTGCTTCTCCAGGGCAGGTTTTTTCCCCTCAAAATTTCTAGGTAAGTTTACAGAAATGGTCTCATTTCTCTGTGACACTTAAATCTGTATTTTAATGGTAATTCTTAATATAAAAGAACTACACTGCCAAAAAGTACTCAGAATAATGCATGTGTATATTAAACTATATCTACAGCTACCATAGAACAGTTACTAGCTTGTGTGAAATACCACTAGACAACATAGGTTTTACTGCTATCAATAAAATTTCTTATTCATTATGTGATACAGCAGAGGCCATCATTTTTAACTAGCCTGACTTTCTCAGTGTTGATACCGCTGTTGTGGATAAGATCAAATACAAAGCTTTCCTGAATATATTCAGACTTTTTCTTTGCACCTTTTTTGTCCTTTTTAGAATAAAGATGACAAGTTTATCTGTCAAATAGATACTATCCTTAATAACATCGTACTGTCAGCATACGATTAAAAACAGAGGATTATACTCGATTATACTCTCTCTAACACCTCCATAAAAGGCTTTAACTCTTAAGTCTCGTAATATATAAGATTTAGGCTTCCTGAACAGTTCAAATATTTTTTTGAAATATAGTACATGGGAAAAACTCTCCATACTTTTAGTTGTTCTGCACTGAATACTCATTTCAAGATTACTATTAAACTAGAGGGGAAAACCAGAAATTATATATAGTACAGACTGACATCTGTTAGTTGATGACTGCATCACTGACTTCAGTGTTACTGGTTAAGACTTTCTACTTTGGTTTTGACTGGTTGACAGAAAACCTTCAAACTGACAGTATTCAACAGTTTTATTAACAATAGTGATGATGTCTCATGTCTCTCTTATAAGAGCATTCATGAAGCTGCAGAACCCACTTCTTAGTTGCATATGTGTTAATATTTTTAATGAAAAAACATTATGGAACATGGAAGTGAAGACATAACTGACAAGCTTTGCAAACTCTGTCTTGGATTACAGAGGAAGAATCACAGATTTTGCTGGATTGTAGCAAGGAGGACTTGGATAAATGCACTAAAATTCTAAGTCTAACTTGGAATATGAAACAAAGCCTTTAAACTCAAAATTTTATTTCACAAGAGTGTTTTTCAGTACTCCCACAGAATGTGGCATGATTTACAATCTTCCCAATTGTGTTTTTACCTGCAAAAATTATTTTTTAAAGTATTTTGTATTTCTCACATCCTCATTGAAACCTTCCTTACCTGGATAGCTACAAAGAGTTGCTTATAATGGAAGGAGCAAGGCAAGGAATGGATGGAGTGCAGTAAGAAAAAAATGATACAGCACATATCTGGACTACCTTATTTCAAAGAACATAAATAAACAGACAAAGCCTAGAAATGCCTTTATCCAATAATTACAAAACTGTTTTCATTAATATTTCTTTTCATTAATATTTCTGCTTCTAAAATGCATTCTGATAATCCTAAAGACATTGTGTTCAAGCTACTTAGCATTTATGCTTTAAACTTTTAATTTCCTCTTAATTCACAAAAGCCAACAGTATTATAGCTATGCCATTTATGATCACAGCCCTGTGAGCCTATCTCTCAACCTCTGAAACCTTTACTTTAGAAAACACACTGACATTAGGAAGAGAACACATTAAGTCAAAGGTAATTCTGAATTATTTTCTTGTCAAGCTTTACATTTAAATGGTAAACTTTACTGTCAGAATAACTGTAAAATTTAATCACTATATTTAAGTATCATTAGATGGCTACCATTGTGAAGGTGCTTTGCATTTTCTTCCTTTAGGCTGGTTTAAGTTAACCACATATTTTAGCAAATAATATTGTACTTGTGAGCTGAAGATAGGTAAAGTTTATTCACAACACTGATAAGTAGTGTAAATTGAGATGCACAAAACACCAAGACATAACACTAAGAAAATAGCTTCTAACAGACTTGAGGAAAAACTCATGGTGACTTCATTCATCCTTCTTCTCATTTAAGCTTCTCTGTCTTTCTCATACAATTCCAATACATTAAGGTCAGGATCAAAATGAAGGTTGCGCAGAGTTGCTTTCTCAACAGACTAGTCAAAAACTTATCAGGGCAAAGGCTGAAATAAAAAGTCATGCATTGTCAGCTGCATCTTCAGTGCATATGTTATCAGCTGCTCTCCTCAACTGTGTGGTCATGCTCAAAAAGAGCACTTCACGTTGTTCCTACTACCCCACATGTCAGCTGTTATCCATACAATGAGAAAGCAGCAGACATTATTAGCAGTTCTGGCATGTGAAGCATTTACTGACGCCTTTCCAGGCTTTTAAAACATCAAAAATTTAGGGGGTTTGTGTACAGGATGAAGGCTTTCATTTCATCATATTTTAAAATTAATCACAAAGCCAGTAAAGAAAACCTTGATTTTTTGTTGTTTGTTTTTCTGTCATCTGTACCTCAAAGCTTCATGTTGGGAAGATTCATGAATAAAATGAAAGGGATTGTTTGCAAAGCAGTCAAAAAACATTAATTTGTAAACTGCTGACTGTTTTTACAACTGTTGTTGCCAAACAGCTGTTACTGAGAAACAAAGTCCTGTAGGGGCAAAAAGCTCCAGTAATCACTCCTTCTCTTAAAACTGCACTATTTTGTAATGTCAAAAGAAAATATAGATCATAAATAATTCTCCTTTGCTGCTGGTTTTGTTTGTTTGTTTGTTTGTTTGGTTTGGTTTGGTTTGGTTTGGTTGGTTGGTTGGTAGGTTGATTGGTTGGTTTTCTGAAAGAAACAATTTTTTTGGCAGTGCTTCACTTGCATTCCTGAAAATCGACATCTCTGGCAGGAAGAAGCACAAGCCACTAGTATTTAGCATAGTACCGATGCATATCAAATGGCCAGAATAGGTTAATCTGACCTGGGAACAGAGATCAATGATTCACAAGAAAATGTAAAAATGATTTAATGATGATTATGATGCAGGAGAGATGTTTTTCCTTTCTTTCTGCAAATGATGGGAGTAACTTCATTTTTAGGAAAACTATGAAACATAATCAATTCACCTGATATTAAAAGCCCCAAAAGGCTGAGAAAGTCTCATAACTCACGTTTATTACAATTTACAAATCATCCAGGTATCATTCCTATAACATATATTTGATACATGTATGCTATACATACACTTGGTATTTTTAACTCAGTGCCATCAAGCAAAGAATGCACTTCCTATAGTTTCATGGCACTGTGCAGCTCCTTAGCAGCAGTAACACCCCACATCACATATAAGGCTCATGTATTGGGAATCCTTGTTCAATATAAGATCATACCAGACCTGTATTAGACTGGGTAACTTTCTCTTTCAGTATTAACTGGTACTCCTTAGAAGTTCTCTAGAAATAACACCAGGTCATTGAATTTTTTAAAAATAAATAGTTACCTATTTTTTAAATATAAATATAGGTATTTATTGTGTATGACTGTATTTGTTTGCCTATCAACCACACACATTCCAGAAAATTCATGATACTAGAAAACCTGACCACAGATATGTTCACCTCCTTTTCACTTAAGATATTAATATTAATTTTTACTCAGAATTTGTATTCTGTCTTCAGATCTTTTTCATCTTGACTCTTTCTTGATCTCCTTTCAATTTAAGGTGATTAATTCTTCCTCTTCGATGTGTTATTGTCTCCCAGGACACTGACTCTGCACAAGAATTGTTCCTAACAAGGTTAACAATCCAGGCAACACCCAAACTAATGGATGTGAGTAACTAACCAGAGCAAAGTCTATGATATTTAATGGACTTCTCCTCCTGATTGTGATCAAGTAAAGCAGAAAGTCAGACAATATATAATGGAAGAGACTCATTTCACATATTAGCTTGAAACAAATTATCTTCTCCATGTAAATGAAACCATTTTTGTTATTTACATTACTAAATGCAGTGACCGTTTTTCCTATTGTAAATGAAAGGATAATTTAAGGAATATTTTATAAATTCTACCTTTCATACTGAGGAAAACAAACACTATGTTTACCAGCATGAATTACCTTTAGAAGCTCCACATTTCTTTCACTTCTAATTTTATCTGCAATGATTATCAGCTCTTAACTGCTCTCTTTTATGTGTTCTTAGGTTTCTCATAAAAAACTCTCAACACAAAGCCCACCATCACTTAGCTTCTAACAAGAAAAATCTAAAACTTTGCTTGTTTCACCAATAACCCTCATAACTAGCTGTTTTCTGTGATGTTCTGTGTGGCTGTACTTCAGTCTCATCATTTTTCTAAATCTTTTAATCATCTTCTGCTGCTTCCCTCTATGCTTTCCCCCCCTCTCCATATGCTGCAGAGCAAGTTCCCTGTCCTTAATGAGAGACAAAAACATCTATGTCAGAAGTCTTTACAGATTCGTATCTAAAACATTTCAAAATAATTACACAGATAAGGTGTATTAAAAAAATCCAGACAGTATAATAAACTCTTGCTTTATGTTGACTCTCAACGGTCAGCTAGGACAAGTCAGAAATACCACATTTAGCAGTAGCAACTATGTACCAAAATATTAGCAGAATTTTAGGACTCAAAAGCCTAACACCTTAATTTAGTATATTCCACTGAACCAGAAACTGATGCTGCATAATGAAGATATTAAAGGTAATTTTAAAGATCAGCATCACTGAAACCACTACAGTTAGACCTACATCTTCTTGACCCAGAGGGTGCAATGTAGTTGAATTCTGGACTATCAGATAATCATTTTAACTATAATTTTAGCTAATTTCTTCTCAGTTTCAATCAATACAAAAGTTCAGTGGAACCACAATAAACAGAAAGACAGGGATTAAGTAACCCAGATCAGTTTGGCATCTCTCCTTTGAAAGGTCACAAGATTATGCTTTTGGCCCACAGGAATTCTAGTAATATTTGTCTTCAAAAATCACTGCAAAAGAGATTCTTTCATCTCAGCATTATGAAAAAATAATGCAAATTCCTTCAAGAACACATATATTCTTTGCACAGACCTTAGAAAAGTGATGGGCAAATGAATGAAGAGGTAACAATGCCCAGATCAAAAGTTCTCTATATTTACCTAATACTTTTGATACTGAAATCGAAACAGAAACAACAGCTAGCACAACTGAAATTGGACAAAATGCAGTAGGCAGGCAGGGGCCTGCTATTTGCTATGAAACACAAAGCTACTATGTGTTATTTTTCCAGTTATGTGACAGAAGTGCTTGTCTAAGAGTAGATGGGAACAGGAGAAAAAGAGATAAAAAACCTATTGAAAAAAAGTCTTTACTAATACTCTAAAGTATCCAGCTCATCTTTAGAAAAAGCAGATTCAGTGTCACAAGAAAGTTGTCATCACAACTGAACAGCAACCATTTTACCAAGAGAAACACTTATTCTCCAGAAAAAAAAAATCAAGCTTGGGTGACTTCCAAGAGCCTTGAAAACCTTGGCATCTAAGCATTTGGCATTTGGGTCTTGGCAATGGTTAATCAGCCCTTGAAGTTATGGCGTGCTGCCATTTCCCAGCTCTTGGACAAGATGAACAATTTGGATTGTGTTGTGGGAACACCAAGATCATAAAATTTATCTAGGCAGAAAGGATGTTTTTTTGACTTATGGACGCCTTTCCAAGTGCTTATTTCATTGAGAATAGTTATTCCAGGTCCAGGTATAGTAATAAAACTCAAAAATCTATAACACCGTTTTAAAAATGGTGGTAAAAGTGAAATTGGACAGATGGAACAAAGACAAAGCTGGCAGAAATCTGTGTATACTTCTTCATGATTATTTTAAACAATACTGAGAATACATACCAAGAAAAGACTGGGCAAGGACACGAAGAAAGAGATAAAGACTGGCAGAGGCTCACAGTAATACTGTTAAATAATAAATGCATGCTGCTAGTCACAGAATGTCATATTTTTTAATAAATCAGAAGATGCACTGGACAAAAGGGTTTCTGGGTGTCCATTATTGTTGCATCTAATAACTGTGTCTGTATTTTTCTTTATTCGGAAGTACATGAAGACTTCTTGCAAGCAAAGCATTGTAATTCTATTGTGTAAGACACGGAAAATGTCCTTTTGATTATGAGTGCTTTTTGTATTGTCCAGTACTGGCCATTAATTTTTTCATATTAGAGTACATTGGAGGATAATCAATCAGCCTGTAACTGTAGGTTGAAATATATCTATCAATTTATCATCTGCATTTTTAATTTTTAAAAAAATTTATTATTTCTGTATTAAATAATATTGAGAACTGCACCAGAGTTCTCCTTCTTGGGAAGTGGCAAAAGAGTCAGTCCTGTTCAATTCCAGGGATTTATCTTCTGCAAAATCTCCTGATTGTATGTAATCTCATGGGAGAATATTAAGACCATCAGAATGATGGAGCACACTTCAGAGTTAACTAATCTCCACAGCAAACAGGTGCAGAATGTCCTGAGTTGGAGGGGATCGACATGGACCATCGAGTCCAACTTCTGGCCCTGCACAGGACTACCAAAAGAACCACAGTGTGTGTCTGAGAGTGTTGTCTAAACATTTCTTGAACAACAGGTAGAACCAGCACTTGGATACTGGGACCTGTAGAAGCTCTTCCTCAGCTTTATGAATACAGGCTGAGAGAGCTGAGTCTTCTCAGCCTGCAGAAAAGAACACAGGGAGACTTTATAGCACCTTCCAGCACATAAAGGGATTTTACGAGAAGGCTGCAGAGGGACTGTACACAAGGGCACGTGGTGGTAGGACAAAGCCTTAAGTGAAGGACAACAGGTTTAAATTAGATATTAGAAAGAAATTCTTTACTGTAAGTGTGTGAGGCACTGGAACAGCTTTCCCAGAGAAGTTCTCTCTGTCTCATCCCTGGGGGTACTCAAGACCCAGCTGGATGTGGCTCTGAGCATCCTGATCTAGTGGGTAATTCCCTTCCCAAGGTATGAGGGGTTGGAGCTAGATCTTTAATTCCCTTCCAATATTAACCACTTATTATTCTATGGTGTCACCAGCATGCAATGGGTGCTAATATCTTCCTCCTGTGAAACACTGTGGGCATAACTCACACTGCACAGGCAGAAACCGACTCTCACATACCATATCAGCATCTATGTAGCTGGCTGTAAAGCATACTGGCCTTATGCTATGTTTCAAATTTCTAAAGATAAATCTTCAAGGGAATCTGAAGTATAGTTTAAATTTTTTGAGTGTGCAGAACATGAAAAAACCTAGGCAGAAACATTGATTAACAAAGTTTACACCAGAATAGGACATACAAAGCATTTTGCACAGTAAAAGGAAGGGAAACATAGAATATTGGGTTATTGTCAGATGACCAGATTTAACTCTACTTGGTGTGAAAAGACTCTTCTGTATGAAGCAGAAACATAGGGGTCCATCCAGTGCAAGAAATCAAACTAATTTTGACTAACAGTTTAAGACATGGTAATGAGGACTTTAAAACTCACCCTTTAATGCCCTGGGGAAAGGTTCACCCACTAAAAATTCTGTAGACCTTTATCTAAGCATTTAACAAAATGTTTGACCCAAATCCCAAGTTCCTGTAAGGTTGTGCTGCTTAACAGAATGGCCTGCCAAGATTCTGGTTTCTGTTAATTACTCAGAAAATATGGCAGATCTAGTCAAAGAAACGATGGGATAGGATGACTATTTTCATACAGGACGACATGTTTTTGTTTAAACTTATCAGTTGGATGGTGGCCTTCACTGCAGATATTTTCTATATGGCTCTTGATATCAATCTGTTATTCTACTTTTCATACAGAAACTGAATAAATGAAGAGAAAATTTACAATTACAAAGGAAGTAGAAATAAGTGCAAAACATTTTTTCTCTATTACTCTACCTGTTTAATGAGTTAGATAAGCTAAAGGTTTGGAAATAATTATAAAATATACTGATTCCAGAACTTTACAAAATATTGAACTTCAGTCAGCAAATTTTCTGTCTTGGTGATAAGGTAGTGCCTTCTTATGAATTTGGCCATATTTTCAAAATAATTTATAAAATCTACAACTGTGCTGGTGATACACAGCCTAACACATTTTTTTTAAAAAATATGTTAAATGTTTGAATATACTGACATTTATACTGTCATACAGAGACCAGGAATGATCAGGTAAGAAGAGGAAAGTCTAAACACTGTTCTCATTTTGCTGCTAAGTAACGCTTCAAAATTAAGTGAAAGTATTCCTTCCACTGAAGATGCAGTCTTTACTCTCTGATTACAAGAGGCAAAACCTGGACCAAAAGTTTAGTGATACTTCATTTCTTGAAATTGCCATATTTAATTTCTTTCCTGATGTGACAGTAGAATTTACCTGAGCTCCTCCCTTTCTTCCTTCTCTTCCCCACAGTGTTTAAATATCAAAAGAGGAAAATAATTTTAAAAATTTATCTAGCTACAAACTAGCAATCTAGGAGATACACATTTTAAAAAATGGCAATATCTTTCAGAAGCAACTACTACCAACAGGTCTGCACATTCCACATAAAATTTTAAGCAAAACTAAGTACCAGGATCTGTGAAAATATCTTGTGCAGCATGAGAATGTGAGCTAGTCTTATAGCAGCTGGCACTCTTATATTGTTCTGAAGCCTCTTTCAAAGGAGGCTTCTTATACAAAGGAAATATATAGGGAAAAAGATCTATAAAATATGAATACTCTCTGACTCATTCTGTCCCCCATTTGGGTAACTTACACCACTCAGTTGTGTACACTTGCCTCACAATGACTTTAAAGGTTCTTCTTAATTGACAAGTTCTTTTGTATGGCAGCAATGAAAGAAACACATGACTATAAATGCAAATCTGCATGTAAAAATGCAAGCATCAGTATCCAGAATACTGTATATTTGGACTTCACTAGGGGAATTTCTCTAACGTAAAAGAAGAATTGTTCTGTAGCTTTCTCTCTAAGTCTTTTGTCTCAGGATAGTGTGGTATGGTTTTGCAAGACGGAAAAAAATGTTGTAGGTCTGAATCTTGTTTGTCAAAGAACAAACAATTTCAACTCAAGCTTCAATGCAGTACACGGTACTACTTTAAACAATGAAGTCTACACCTTGCGTTGGACTTATCTACCAGAACAATGATGTGTCCTTAGCTCATCAACCCTAGCCTTCCTTAAAAGAATGTGCGTAGTACTGTGGTGAAAGCGAAGTCATCTGCTGACTTCTGATTTCTTGTTTGTACATGAAAATCCAATGACCTGTGACATATCAAAGGCAGAGTCACTGAGACATTACGACATTTAATAAAAAATTAGGAAAGAATTTATTCTCCAAGTATCTTTTTTACTTTGTTTTTAATATTCTCGTTCGATTTTCTTGCACTAATAAGGTTATTATCTGGTCACCTTTAAAAATCAGATATTGAAATGGACAAAGTAAAAGCTACGGACTTACTCCAAAGGGGTACTTTATCAGATTAAGTAAAAGAATAAAGTCTGTATGTTTAGTAGACCATGTAGAGATAGTCCAGCTTCTTCATAATGGCTTTGTTTAACAGGTAACTCAAAAACATTTGAATGCTTAATCATAACATCTTCAAAGAGTTAAAAAGATTTCAGAGCAGTCTATTTGATTCCACATCATTATAAATAATATATGGACAAAAAAACCCCAAACCCCTTCTTCCTCTTCATCAAATGCAGTAGGGGGTAGAAATCTTTTTTTAAAATAACTATTTTCTCTTTATCTGTATTGCTAATTACTGTAATGAAGAAGTCCCTAACTCTCAAATCTGAACCCAATCTACACAGCAGGAATAACAGCATCTTTTAAAATCATATCGTCTCTTTTGAATTTTTTTTGCATATGAAGGATTTGCAATTAACATCATATCAAGTTCCAGAAATAGAATGTATCCTGTGTGCACTGATAAAATTGAATTGTGCCTCTATATTGAGATTTTGTGTTTAATTAGTGGAAGTCAAGACATGGAGAGGAGCACTATCAGTAAAACTGGCCTATAAACATAGTTGGAGAAGCAGATCAGCTGTGAAATGTATTTCCCTGTAAACGACACCACCAGAAGCTCGTTCATACTAGAAGTCCTGGAGCCTCAGGACTGCTACCCTAAAGAGGCTCATCTGTGAGCTCAGACCAGGCTGTTCAGGGCTTCACCCAGCTGAACTACAAAATCCCCAGAGACGGAGATCGTCCAACCTCCTTCGGGCCTGGCCCCACCCAGCTGTTCTGGTGGGAAAAAAGGCTTTTCCTTATCTTCATCCTGAGCCTCTGGTATTTCATTTTCTGCTGCTGTCTCACACTCCCATGACACGCTGCTGTGAAGAGCACAGCTGTATCTCCTTCATCCCTCGCACTGGTGCTGAGGATGCTGCTGTATGTCCCCCGCAGCCACCCCTTCTCTCAGCTGAACCAGTGCCAATGCCACAATCTCTCCTCACAGGGAAAGCACTCCAGCCTCACTGCCTCAGTGGCCTCACCTCAACTCCTGTCATTTTCTCTGTATTTTTAAAGTATTACGGTGACCAAAGCTGTAACCTGTAAGCCAGATGTGGTCCAACAAGCCCTGCACACAGCAGGAATAATTCCTGCCTTGATCTCTGACTGTTGCAGTTCACACAGCCACAGAATATTGTTACCTTCCTTTGCGGAAAGCCCAGCTGCTGTTCAGTTACACG
>VYXC01008462.1:173204-186218 GCA_013397175.1 Platysteira castanea | reverse complement strand
GGCCAGCCCTGGGGCCAGGCAGTCCTGGGCAATGGTGCAGCACCCACTCGGTGTCTGGCGCTGCTGAGGGAGCAGAGAAGGAAACGTGGGACTCGGGACAGGAGGGGACTCCCCTGCTCCACCTGAGCATGGGTGCCCAGCTGCAGCCAGGCCCTTCCCCACAGAGCCCCTCACCTGCCAGCCCACAGGCAGCCGCAGCTCCTCTCCCTGCAGGTGCCCGTGGCCACTCCTGCTCCTCCAGGGCCCTGCTCGGGGTTTCAGGCAGGCCTGGGGCAGGTTGCAGAGCCCAGGGCCCTCAGCCAGAGCTGTCGCTGTGCTTGGGACTCCCCAGGTGTGCCAGAAGATGTTCCTTCCAGTTGAGAAGGAATACTGTGGAGGTTCCCCCCTGGGGGATGGGCCTTGGGAGTGGAAGCATGGTCGGGTTACACGGGGTTTCTGGGCTCCCTGGTGCTGTTGTACCTAAATCCTGTTTCTCACTGGTTATTTCAAATGGAACTCTGCCCAGGGAACCCTGTCCTTAGGTTGGTGTTCACAGGATCCCTGGACAGTGTGTGGCCAGTGTGTACAGAGCTCCAGCCATTTTTGGCTGTGAGGAATAAAAACTTCCATGAACATCTACAAAATATCGTCCCCTTGATTCTTCCAAGGGCCAAGGCTGCCTTCAGGGAAGGTTGCAGGAACCCCACTGCAACAGAATAGCCTTTAGCTGGGTTAGTGTCTAGAATGTAAATTCTAAAGGATAGATATACAGCATCATTACATAAATAAATAAATTCATAAATAGCATGTTTCAGCTTTGAGTTTAGAATGAGTACTTCTAGGTGGTTTATTGTATACATGGTAAAAAATAAAGAAGCAATACTGGACCACAAAGATGTAAATAAATAAATAAATACTCAGTTCCACATCTAGAAATACATTTAGAAAAATCTGGCTACTTTTTGTGAGTGCTGTGTCCGTTTTGTTCAGTGAGTCTTTGCACACTCAGAAGTGCCAGAACAGACACAAGTTAGGAGATGTTGTGAAAGTCAGTAGATACAACATGATAGTTTTGGGCCCAGCACCTCCCCAGAAGTCCCAGACCCTTTAGAACTGGGACCAGTCCGGATTGGAAATGGGACTGATGCCAGCAGAGGGTTTAGCTCAGGCTGAGAGCAGCGGCCGAGATCCAGCGGTCACTGTAAGATTGTCCTAAAGACATCTCTGCTGGGGACACACTCAGGCCAGCCCGAGCGGGCAGAAGGGTGCTCAGGAAATGGAGCAGAGGGGTTTGAACACAGATCCCGTGGGCAGATGGACTCACCCCGCTGGATTTTCCAATCGAAAGTGCCTTCCTGTGACATGGGGTGTCAGGGGCGCCTTTGGGAGGTGTCACAAAGGGAACAGAACAAACTCCTGCCCTGTTCTGCAGCCATTTCAGAAACACAGATTTGGGAATATTAGTCGAGATTGCCAAGCGAAGCAAGGACACAAGGAGGGCCTTGTATGGGTGTCCCCAACATGGGCCGTGTTCAAAACCCGCAGGGCCAACTGTGCTGAAGACGGGAAGATGGAAGTCACAGGAGTGTAAGCAGGCTGTGCTTGATGGAGTGGGTTGAATCCAGGAAAGAGAAGGGTGAAGCATTGAGAGAGGGGGTCAATAACTAACTCATGTAAGCACAGTTAACTATTAGGAGACAGCAAATGTTGATTCTAACAGCAAATGTTAATTACAAAGAGACAGCAAATGTTGATTCCAACAGCAAATGTTAATTACAAAACCTAAGAAGCTGGGCTCACTCTAATCTTGTCAAGATAGGGGGGACAAGGATCATCTCAGAAGCTGCTGAATCATTCCTCAGAGGACTACGCATGCCCCAGGGAGAAAGGTGAAAAGAGCATCATGATGAAGACTACCAGCCTTCATCAAAAGGACTCCCGAGGAAGAAGAGGAGCCTTCCTCAGTGCAACGACCAGAGTACACAGCGCATGTGTAGCACACATGCTAATGATATTAATGACTTCCGAGAAATAATTTGTNGCCCCCGTGGGGGAGCGGAGCCGGGCAGGCCCCGAGGGTGCCGGGCCTGTGGGGCAGCCCTTTGGGCCAGGCTTTGGCGGAGGCAGAGCGGGGGCCGAGCCCACGGCTGGGCAGGAACGGGGCCCGGCCGAGCCCCAGGGAGCCCCGGCAGCGGCGGCCGCAGCTCTTCTGGCTGCAGCCCCTGCCCGGGGCGGCCCGGGCGGCCCGAGGCTCTCTGTGCAGGAGAGGCCAAAGGCAGCGGCCCAGGGCTCAGCGCCCCGAGGCCCCTCTGCCCCTTCCAGCGGGCTGCCTGTGCTCTGTGCTGCAGGAGAAGAGCCGCAGCGCCTCGGCCCCTGCGCGGCCGTGCTGCCGGGGCCACGGCTGCTCCACGGAGCTGCTGCAGCTGCTGCTGGAGAACCGGGCCCTGATGAGGCGCTGCCTGCGCCACAGCTCCCGGCAGAGGCCAGAGCCCAGAGGGATAAGAGCGAGGAAATGTGACCTTTGGCAGAGGAGGAGACTCTAGCTGTGGCTCCCCAGCTCCCGCCAGGCTCTGGGCTTGGAAGCCCTGGCAGGGGATGCATGAGCAGTGCTGAGCCCTGGACACTGTGATATTCCCATCAGATATCAGTGAATCCTTTTTGCCTTTGTTAGGCATAAGTTTCTCAGGAATCTTCCCAATCCCATAAAAAAAAAAAAATTCGCAGTTTTTTAGGTGTAGGATTGCCCATAGCAGTAGTTTCACCCATTATTTCTCCACCAGTAGCTGAATCTTTTAAGAGTATGAAGTTTCAATAAAGTATCTGTGTTCTTTACATTGCTGTGTTATTTTAGTGTTCCACATGAGTTGGGGGGAATCTGGTTGATGGTTTGCACAGGAGCTGCAGACCACCTTTAATTTAGAGCCTGGTGTCAGAGCAGTATTTGAAAGATTATTGAGTTTAATGATGATCTGGAGGAGGAGGTTGAGTCTCCCATTAGCAAATTGATGAGGACGTCCAGTGGGGTGGGAGTGTGGTCCTGGAGGGTGGGAAGGCTCTGCAGAGGGCCCTGGCCAGGCTGGCTGGGCCAAGAGCAGCGCCCAGAGGTTCAACAGGAGCAAAGGCTGGACCCCGCACTTTTGACACAAGAAGCCCCTGCAGCTCCAAGCTGGGGCAGAGTNGTGCAGGTGGTGGGGGCCGGGCTCTGCTCCCAGGGAACAAGGGGAGGAAGGGACCCACAAGGGTCATTGAAGTCCAACTCCTGGACCTGCCCGGGACAGCCCCAAGAATCCCACCATGTACCTGAGGGTGTTGTGCAAACACTCCTCGATCTCTGTCAGGCTCAGGGCTGTGACCAGTTCCCTGGGCAGCCTGTTCAGTGTCCAGCCACCCTCTGGGGAAAGAACCCTTTTCAAATACCCAACCTAAACCTCCCCTGACACAACTTCAGGCCATTCCCTTGGGCCCTGTCACTGGTCACTGGCAAGGAGAAGAGATGAGTGCCTGCCCTTCCTCTTCCACTCACGAGGAAGTTGCAGACTGCAAGGAGGTCTCCTCTCAGTCTTCTCTTGTCCAGCTGAACAGACCAAGTGCCCTCAGCCAGTCCTCAGATGGCTTCCCCTTGAGGCCCTTCACCATCTCCATAGCCCTGCTCTCTAATCGCTTCATAGCTTTCTGCTATTTTGGCATCCAAAACTGCACACATGTCGCTGAGGTTCAAGGCCCCCAGCACCCTCTGGGTGTACCTGTGCATGCACCACCTGATGGTTAGCAATTTATCTTTGCTCAAAGTCACCTGGGGACGTTTTACTGACATCAGGCTGGAAGGTGGTGTGTCTTCATCAAGGGCTCCAAGGCTACAGAGGGAGTCAGATACCCAAAACCTGTGAGACAAAAAATTCTGTTATTGAAGAAAAAAGCCAGGGCATTGCCAGGGATGGACCCTGGGAACAGGCACGTAGGCCTGCTGAGGCAGAAGGCGTCCATGACACTGCATTTACAAAGCACATATAAAATATCCAAAAAGATGGGAACCCCTGCTGCAGCCAAGTAACAGTATCAGAACAACCTGCGTAGGCAGCGTGTTCCTGTGTTGATTGAAATCAAGCCAGGTCAATGGGATTAACAGGCTCCTCCTGGGAATGTACCAAGGGAACTCTGCATGACTGCGGGCAGGCTGAGCCTCCTCTCTGTTCAGTTCCGTCAGCAGGAGGAGACAGCCCTGGGCACGGCCTCTGCTGGCAGAGGTCATCCTGCGTCAGGGCCAGAGCACTGCCACTGGAGTTCTCTGATCCCCACAGAGAGTCTCTCGTCTCATCTTGGGCCAAAATTCGTGCCGTTTCAGTGTAAGATCTGGCAGGGGTAGTCCAATTCAGGCAAGTATTAGAACACCAGTTAAAGCATTCACCTGAGCTAATCAGCTGGAAATTCCAGACCCAGCACCAACAGCTGGACACCTGTGACCTGGGCAGGGGTAGGGCCTTGGACACTTACTGGAGAACTTGGTATTTTCCGTGTTTCAGGAGGGATTGCTGTCTGAGTGCTGTGCTGCCTGGCCAGCCTGTGTTTGCTACCACCACAAAGCAGCTTTTGGTGAGAAACCCCTGGCATGAAGCTGCAGTTTGTGCCTCTGCTGCTGGGTTTTGCTGT
The DNA here is from genome assembly GCA_013397175.1 of Platysteira castanea. Lineage (NCBI taxonomy): Eukaryota > Metazoa > Chordata > Aves > Passeriformes > Platysteira > Platysteira castanea. The sequence continues at coordinate 181,592 of VYXC01008462.1, read as the reverse complement.
CATCCCTGGTCAATAGCACCGCTCTGCAGCCCAGCACCTCATGAACATTGAAGTGATGGCACAATGCATAGTAAACATTCTCCAGGCTGCGTTAAATACCAACTTAACATCTTTTTGTCAAGCAAAAGTGACAAACGAAACACGAATACTGATGATGTGGGCATCAAGATGAAGATCCTGTGATGCACAGTGGGCTTATATTATAATAATTTTTAGACACAACTGAAGTTTCCTCAGGTGCCATTTGAGAGGGTAAAGCAGCTATTCCCAGCTCACCCACCTCGCCCTCCTTCCGTGCTTTGATCAGCAGAGGCTTGGATAAACACATGGGCACTTGGGTCGGTCACTCATCCCAGCAGCTGCACTCGCTCTGCTTGGCCAGGCACCGTGAGGCACATCAGCTGTGCAGCCTGGACACAGACACTGATGGATCTGTTTACACTCTATCCCACATTTAGAGCTTTTTGTCTCTGCAGCCTGAAGAACTGGAGATCAAGTGGTTTGGTTTGGATGTAAGGTTGGAGCTTCATGGAGGAAGGCAGCCTCCAGAGCAGCAGAACAGGGCCGAACTGCTACAAGCCTACCCTGAAGAGAAGCGTGTGTGCAGCCCCATCCCTCCCCTCTCCCAGATGGAGCTGTCTCCAACTCTAACTTCAGGCAAAGTTAGGACCCACAGATTAAAAGTCTTTTGATACTGAACTTCTCTGAAGTTTGGAAGAGCCAGCAAGACACATGTGGGAGAGAAACATTCACCTGTCCTTACACAACAGGGAGGAGTGAGACAGGAGCAATGGAAAGCTTTTAGACAGCTATTTTCAGCTTTTCCTGGCCAATTGAAAAGCTTTACAAATTGCAAGTGATGGTTGTGCCACAAAAGCTTCCTCGGTGTCAGTCCTGTCTCCCAGGAGAGCACAGGTTGGAGAGGTGCATTTCAAAGGGCAGCAGCTGTGCCAGCTGCCAAACCCGGATGGCTTCCATTTAGGATGAATCATCACCAGACCTTATCACAGCATCCAAGGGCTGTCTTTTAAATCATCATCTTCTGACACAAGGCACTGCAGTCCCTGGCCCAGTGCTCAGAGCTTCAGCAAGAGATGTCAAGATGAAAAGCAAAGGCTTTGGATAAGTCACATGTGGGGTCTACAGCAAAAATGGGAATCAGCTCCAGATGTCCTGTTCTAAAGGCAAAACATCTGCCTTAAAACCATCTTCTGTCTCCAACAGGAAAGTTCCTTACATTTACTGCCTTATCATCATAGAGAAATTGGACCCAAGACCAGCTGCTAGCGACCAGCAGCAGAGTTTCTTAGAGACCAAAACTTCCATGTCAGATCTTCAGATCTCTCTCTCGTAGCCAAGGGCTGTTTTCCATCTGGTTATTGCACAATGCTTAAACAAGAGGATGGGAAGATTCCTGTTCTCAGCGAGAAACCAAGTGAAATGTCAAGAGGAATATGCCTGCATGTTTAGCATTGAATGTAAATATGCATGAAACCCCAAGGCTGAGTCCTTTCCTCTGAGAAGATGTTAATAAAACTTTACCCTTCAGCTCACAAGCCTGAGAACAGATGAATAACAGCCGCGTCCTGGTAAGCTCCGAAAAATTTCATAACAGAAACAGAAGAACCTTCTGGGCACCCTTTCATTAAAACATGAAGAAAAAAAATCATGTTTTTTCAGTAAGACTAGGAATGTCCTCCTTCCCCAGTCGTGCTCTGCGCTCCGAGGAGTGGCAGCCTGGGAAAGCTGCTCCCTCCTCCTGAGCCGGGGCCAGGTCGGCTCCGTGGCAAGGAGGCCTTTGTGCAGTCGCAGCACACAAGTCCGAGGGCACTGGCTGTGTTATCCCCTGAGGGAACTCGTGTGTCCGGCAGCCCAGGGCTGGGCACGGCTGGGATTTACACCTGCAGGAGGCAGGAGCTTTCCTCTCCGTGCTGGGGCTGCCTCTGTGTGCCCAGGGATAAGTGCTGGTGCTCCCTGCCCCTGAGGAACTGCGTGGCCGCATGTGCTGGGAGCCAAATCTAAATTCACTTGTGCTTGGTTTCAGTATATTGCAGCATATCTAGAAGATCCTGAGTTCTTCAGCACAGGGACACATCTCATCTGAAATGAAATTTCACTGTAGGTGCTATTTTAATAAAGAATAAGACCAGTTAGTGTTATGAATCTGCAGTGAAATTACTGAAAACTCTTCGATGCGTGCAGCCACAGACCAGCACACCTACTGAGTTCCCATTCCTCATGGCAGAATTCACGGAATTCACATCAGAATTCACACAGCCTTTTGTTTTTACTAAATTAATCTGGGGTCTTTTGAGGGGGTCGGCTGGTAGCACATTCTCCCTCCTGCAGAAATTAAACATTAGCATTTCTCCATCCCAGTGAATTCCAAAGAAACAAAGGCATAAAACACAGATGCCTCCACCTACGTTAAGCTGGTGTTGAAGAGGAATGAAATGCATTTTTGAGTGGAAGGAGAGGACCGGAGTTCATGAGTAGTTCCTGGAGCCAAAAATCCTGTTAAATCCTATTTATCCAGCAAATACTCTGAAGCAACACATCTGACCCGGAGCCTGACTGTGCTGGAAACAAGGGCAGCTGTCAAGGATGCAGAGGGAGGCAGCAGCTCTGCAGGGATGAGGGCTGGGGAACTGCTCAGAAATAGAAATGGTCCATGCGTAAGGGGCAAACTCCAGCAGCTTGATGTGAGATTGGAGAAAAAACCTCCTTCCCATGGTCACAGCTGAGGCATCTGATAGCACTTCAGACTGTGGCCACTGCTGCACAGACTTTGGGGCTGTCCTTTAAAAAGAGGAGGCAAACTGTTCCCTTTAGGGGTGGGAAGCAACTCTTAGGGAGCTGCAGAGTTGTGGCAAGTGACAGTGTCCCCCTCGACTCGTGTCTCTCATGGCTCTGTGCTTGCTCAGCCTTTTGTGGGCACTGCGCACCCCAGCACCTGCTGGCAGGGCCAAAGGGGGCAGGCAGGGCTCAGCACAGGGCCCAGCTCAGGGCTCAGGTCCAGCCTCAGCTCACGGTCAGGTCAAGGCTCACATCAGGGCTCAGGACAGGGCTCAGTTCCAGGCTCAGGACAGGGCTCAGGTCAGGGTTCAGTTCCAGGTTCAAGACAGGGCTCAGGCCAGGTTTCAGGTCAGGGTTCAGAACAAAGCTCAGTTCCAGGCTCAGGACAGGGCTCAGGTCAGGACTCAGGACAGGACTCAGTTCCAGGCTCAGTTCCAGGCTCAGGACAGGGCTCAGGTCAGGGTTCAGGACAAAGCTCAGTTCCAGGCTCAGGACAGGGCTCAGGTCAGGGCTCAGGACAAAGCTCAGTTCCAGGCTCAGGACAGGGCTCAGGTCAGGGCTCAGGACAGGGCTCAATTCCAGGCTCAGGACAGGGCTCAGGTCAGGGTTCAGGACAAAGCTCAGTTCCAGGCTCAGGACAGGGCTCAGGACAGGGCTCAGGACAGGGCTCAGGACAGGGCTCAGGACAGGGCGTTGTGTTGGCCAAGGGATGCTCTGGCTGCACATCCCCTCGGACTCTGCTCCCCATCCTCCCAGGTCCTGTGCTGCACTGGGAGCCTGTGATTCACCAGCTGCCTTGTCTGGGGCCTCTCTCTGACTCCCTGCAGGGAAATGAGTCAGGGTAATGAATGGGGGAGAAAACAGAAGTAATAAGTGAGTAAAGGTACTTATCTGAAACTCTCTGTGAGCCTGAAGGGAGAAATTTAACAAACCTACCTGGGACTGAGTCCCTTCGTTCCCCTGAACCTTCCCTGCACCCAGGGCTGGCACGGCTGGGGTGAGGGTGGTGGTGGACTCACGGCTGGCATGGCTGACAGGGGCGAGGCAGCCCTGGCCAGCCTGCACCAGCAGAGAGTGGAAAACTACAGAAAAATCTGAAGAGCTTTCTATAGCCCCAAGGAGGCCAACGAGGCAATCTTTAAAGCCGTGTTACTATAGCAGCCCTGATGGTAATTTACCAGTACATCTCCTTTTCTCTTCTTCACACCCTTTTCACAACAAAAAAATGAGATTAGGCTCATCTTCCCCAATTACCTCGCCATGTTCCCTCGCAGCCCTCAGCTAACAGCTTTCCAGAAAAAGCCCCACAACATCTCTGCGCAGCCCAGGGCCCCTATTGTTCTCCCCTAGAGCCGTGAGGAAAACTGCCTGTACCAGCAGCATCCTGTGGGGATGGGGAGGATGGCACAGGAGAAGACATGTGGCACTTGCACCACGGGCTCCCTCGTGGTGCCTCTGCCGTGCCAGCCACAGCTCAGGCAGGAGCTTATGCATGAGTGTCGCCCTGGTTTTTGTAAGCCTTCTGTTTTTAACCTTGGAGTCAGATTCTTTCTCACACAGATTTATGTAAATAATAGCCAGTGTTTACTTAACGGTATTTTCTGTTTTTCATTCCTTTTGTGATATGACAACTTTGATGAGCACCTTTCTTCTCCAGTGGGATTGAGAAGGAAGTGACATGCTCTCCAATCCCTTGTGGAGTTGGGACGTGTATAAGAATGAAATAATGTAAATAAATCCATCCATTTTTCCTCTTTTCTGCTGAACCTGGCAGGTGTAAGAGCCTCTTTATTGTGTCTCCACAGACACACATGAGCAGGAGAGAAGTTCTGCTGGAGGTGTGGGCAGGAAACACTTCTCTGTCTCAAACCCCATGAACTTTTGGGATTGGGAGTAAAGACACAGAGCAGTGGCAGATTGCCACTCTGGGTTTGCCTGTGATAATCTGTTAAACTTCCCTGTTCCAGGCCAGGTTGGATGAGGCTTGGAGCAACCTGATCTAGTGGAAGGTGTCCCCGCCCATGGCAGGGGGTTGCACTAGGTGATCTTAAAGGTCCCTTCCAACCCAAACTATTCTGTTACTCTATGATTATATGATAATATGTTCTTCCCTGGAGAGAGGAATGAGGTTTGAGGTCTGGTCCTACTGTGTCCAGGGAGACACAATAAAGACGCTCTTACACCTGCCAGGTTCAGCAGAAAAGAGGAAAAATGGATGGATTTATTTACATTATTTCATTCTTATACACGTCTTAACTCCACAAGGAATTGGAGAGCATGTCACTTCCTTCTCCATCCCACTGGAGAAGAAAGGTGCTCATCAAAGTTGTCATATCACAAAAGGAATGAAAAACAGAAAACACCGTTAAGTAAACACTGGCTATTATTTACATAAATCTATGTGAAAAGAATTTGACTCCAAGGTTAAAACAGAAGGCTTACAAAATTCCAGGGCAACAGTCCTACCTTGGAGGCTTGAGGACTGCAGAGGAGTGATTTTGGGGTGTGGTCCCACTTGAGGAAGCTCAGAGAATATTTAATGCCTGTTAGAAAGCAGGTGCTGAGCGCCCCATTCCCTGTTGCTGCCTGCTCTGAAGGACACCCCATGCCAGCTCACGCCTGCCTGGTGCCATTTGGGGCAGGGCTGGAGGGGCAAAATGGGGATCAAGGTCCTTTGGGACCCTCAGCCAGGGCAGTGATGCTGCAGCCCCCTCATCTGCCCACTGTTCCAGCAGTGGGGCTCTCCTGTGGCACACAGTTGGATTTTTCTGTGCTGATGGCGCTGTGGGTGAGGAGCAGAAGCCCTGGGTAAAACTCCACGCAGGAGTGGACTCAGTGCAGTCAGTGCAGATCTGGTGCAGGCTGCTTCAACCCTGACCCAGGCTGCTTCAACCACTGCACCATCCTCCTTCCTCACCTGCACTCCCAGCATGGACCTGGGCACCATCCAGAGCCCAGAGCCAGCCCCTTACTGTCCCCTGCTCTCCTGTCCCTTTCCATGTGGCAGTGGCTCCAGAGCCTGCTCAAGAGCTCTGTGGCAGAGCTGGTGTTCAACATGCTCCTTCTTCCTCAGTACTCTTCCTTTATTCTGCTCCAGAGGGGTGATGGGAGCTCTCCCTGCTCTGTTGGTGGTGCCTGAGGAAGAAAGACTGCTCCCACCGTACTTCCTGCACAAATCAACCTAATTACTGTTCCAGTGGCAGCTAATGAGCTTAAAGCTTTCATGGCCAGCACCTCCTTCCCTCCCTGCGGGAGAGCAGCTTCAGCCGGGCCTGTCCTTAGCTGAGAGCTTTGATGGTGGTGGAGGAACAGGAGGAATGATCCCTGGGGAACAGCAGAGCATCGTTGGTGCTGCTGAGGCTGCTGAGCACAGAGCTGTTAGTCCTGGGCAGGGCTCTCGGTGTGTTTGAAAGCCTTGCCACAGCAGTGAGGAGCAGTGCTGATGGAAGGGGGTCTGCTCCCTGTTCCCAGCCCTGTGTCCTGCAGCACCACATGGACATGGGGACACGTTCCCAGGCTCAATATCTAAACCCCCTTCCCCACACTGCCGAGGTGGTTGGCAGCACATCTGTGGGGCTGTATGGGCTGCTGGGACGTGGAACCCCTGGGACGGAGGGAGACACCAGCCAGTGCTGCTCACGGTGACACCTCTGGGTGCACGGGGGTCTGGCTGCTTGCCCATGCTGGCTGTCCCCAGAGCTTCCCCAGCTCTTCTGGGAAGGCCAGCCCATTCCCATCACCAAACAGAGCCACAGAACCATAAAACCACAGAAAGGTTTGGGTTGGAAAGGACCTTAAAGACAACCTCTTTCTACCCCCCTGAAACCTTCCACTAGCCCAGGTTGCTCCCAGCCCCATCCAGCCTGGCCTTGAACACTTTCAGGGATGGGGCAGCCACAGCTGCCCTGGGCAGCCTGTGCCAGGGCCTCACCAGCCTCAGCCCAATAAGCTTCTCCTGGTGCTTGTCTTCCCAGTGTCACCGGTGCCCCTGTGCCACCCCAGGATGAGCCAGGTGGAGCTGAGGTCCCCGCTGTGTGCGGTGCTGTCAGGGATCAGCAGCACAGGCTGGTGCCAGGCTCGGGGTCCCAGCTGCCATGGTGCTCCCCTTTTGGTGCAGCCCGTGCCCCCAGGCTGTTCCAGCCCTGCAGCACGGACCCGCTGGGCTCTGGGCTGCTGGCGGTGACTCACATGTGTGCACGGAATGTGCTGCACAGAGGCAATAATGCCATTTTTTTAAACTATGATTGGTTTCCCAATTTCAAAAAAGCCGTCTGGCAGGCTGGGCCCCCTTCCAAGGTTTCCTGGAAATATGAAGATGTCAAGAAGGTGCTGCTGAGCCAAGATCCAGCCCATTGCTCAGTCCAGCATTGGCTGGTGCTGCCAGGCCAGGACTGTGCCTTCCTAAAGTGCCGTCAAACCCACAGGGCCAGCTCGCTCACAGACCCAGAGCTCAGGAACTTATGTCTGAATTCCAGCTTGGCTGTCTCATCCCACACAACCCAGCTTATTTTGGAGCCAAACCCAAGTTTATCCTTTGTTTCCAGGCCTGAGCTGTTGTGCAATGTTAGGTAGCGTGTGCTGCCATGCTCCTCCCACCCTCACAGATGTATTTTGGGGCTGAGTGAGGTGATTCCTGTACACAGAAGAATGAGAAGTGCTTGGGCACCTTGGATGTGAAAGGATGAAGGCAGAAGATGGGGGAGATGCTCACAGAAGGTGAGTGAGGAAAGAAAGATGTGAAAACTTCAAGTGAAAGCTCCAGCCGTGTCTGTCCTCCAGCTACTCAGCAGATTATTTATTACCTTTATTAACTCTGTGTTAAATTACCCTTTTCCTTTAATTTTTGAAGAGGCTTGTTGTTTCATTTGTCTGGTTTATCTTTAAAATGACTTCGTGTAAAAGTAAAGCTTTCAGGAGAGGCTGGCATGAAAGAGCACCCATCTGTTCCCAGCATGGGCACAGGGCAGTGCCAGAGGACAAGGTGCCCTCTGCACTAACGCAGTCTGGGCAGCCTGGCAGAGCTCCCTCGGCCAGGCACCTGATGCAGACAGAGCACATTTCTTCCCTGAGCCTGATTTCATCAATTAAAACCCAACACATTAAAACAAGAATCACAAACATGAAGTGCCACCCCAGCTGAACTGTTCCTTGCAGACATGCTGCCCTCAGTGCCTGACAGGGGAAACAGATCTTTTACCAAATCCTCAAGTGAAAAAATTTCCACTTGTTCTGTGATGAGGTGCTGGATTGGAGGCTGAGGGACCCTGAAGGGCCACATGTCCTCACAGCCTCTGCTGCTCGGCTGGGGAGAAGGGGTGAATTGCAGCTGGGGAGGATGAACCAGGGGAGAGAAAGGGGCCCTCATGCAGGTGAGAGCTCAGGCCTTTGGGGCTTGAGAGGGGAACAGATGCCAGTTTACATTTCTGCTTGGATTTAGAACCATAGAATCACAGGATGGTTTGGTTTGGGTTGGAAGGGATTTTAAAGCTCATCTTCTTCCTACCCCCTGCCATGGGCAGGGACACCTCCCACTGTCCCAAGCTGCTCCAAGCCCTGTCCAGCCTGGCCTTGGGCACTGCCAGGGATCCAGGG
>VYXC01008462.1:157463-173173 GCA_013397175.1 Platysteira castanea | reverse complement strand
GCGCCGGTGACTCGCAGCCGCTGTCTGTAGCTGGCCGTGACTCAGCGCTCCCTTCCCCGCTCTCCCAGAGCTCCGGTGCGATCCCGGCTGCTCGCTGGGAGCGCGGCTTTGCCCCGGGCACAGGGTGAGGGCCGTGGNTGGGTTGGAAGGGATTTTAAAGCTCATCTTCTTCCTACCCCCTGCCATGGGCAGGGACACCTCCCACTGTCCCAAGCTGCTCCAAGCCCTGTCCAGCCTGGCCTTGGGCACTGCCAGGGATCCAGGGGCAGCCACAGCTGCTCTGGGCACCCTCTGCCAGGGCCTCCCCACCCTCACAGGGCGGAGTTCCCCCTCAGTACCCAACCTAAACCTACTCTGAATTTCAGGTTAAAGCCATCAATGCATATGGTAGGTGTGGGCAGCCACCTCTGCTGGGGGGATGTGCCCGGAGTCCCCCTGGCACAGGGCAGAGGAGCTGCAAGGATGGTGCCAGAGCCTGGGAAGGGGTGCTGGAGCAGCGAGGACACCTGAGAGAGTGGGTGTAGACACTGCTGGGAGCACTGGCACTGCCCACAGTGCTGGCACTGCCTGCAGCACTGGCATTCCAGGAGTGCTGGCACAGCTGGGAGTGTTGGCACTGCAGGAACACTGGCACTGCGGGAACACTGGCACAGCGGGAACACTGACACTGCAGGAGCACTGGCACTGCGGGAGCACTGGCACAGCAGGAGAAGTGGCAGGCATCGCAGGAGTGCTGGCACTGCTGGAACACTGGCACTGCAGAAGCGCTGGCACTGCCAGGACCGATGGCAACCGGGAGCGCTGTCACAGCCGNCCCAGCCCCGGGGCAGCAGCGGCAGCGCCCGGCTGCGGGCCCGAGGCCGAGGGGAGCTCCTGCCGCCCGGCCGCGGCTGAAAGGCCAAGCGTACAGCGGGGCACGGTCAAGATGCCATTGAATGAAAACAGGTCCGGAGCCTGCTGAGCCTGGGTTTGTGCCTGTGTGAGTGTGGCACGGGGAGGGAAAGCCCCGGCCCTCCCTGCCCAGCTCAGATCTGCAGCTGGGTCCGCACTGCTCCGGGTGAGGAACAGCAGCGCGCTGGAGACACACTGCTGGAGTATCCTTGAGGCTTTGCAGCGCAGAACGTGCTGCCACCTTCACTGAGCACCACCAGTGCTTGCAAAAAGGTTCAGATGGGCTCTTCCAGTTGTTTTCTTGGAGCTCCTGACTGTAAAGGTTGACATTTTTGCCTTGAGCTTTGGCTTGCTCCTTCCCTCTCCCCAGACACCTCCTGAGCCCCTCTTCAGCCATGCAGGGACATGCTGATGGATGTGCTGGCCTTTCCTGCTCTCTCTCCTGGACACTGCTCTGACCCCTTCAGTGAGGAAATACCTTTCTTCCACCACTTTCTCCTTCACAGCTCTCCTCTTCCTCATATCACAGTAATTTTGCACCATTCCTACACACGCCTGAGTTTCTCTGGCCATGGATGCTGTGTTCTGTTGATGGGATCTCACTGGCATCTCAGCCAGGCTCACTGCAGAGCAGAAAATGTGGCCTTGGAGAGAGCCCCTTTGGACACAAAACAAACCAGGGATTTTTACTGTGTACCCCCAAAATGCTGCAGTGCTGCTTTACTGCTGTGCCTGTGGCTGCAAGTGAGGACATAGAGCATTAATGCCCCAGAGACTCCTCCAGGGAGCTGCTATCCCAGCAGACCAACTCTGTGAGAATCCCACTGAGGAATACTGAATAAGAACAATATTTTTAACACTGCACAGCCTCTTCCTGCTAATATTCCCACAGGAGATGGTGTAGATCACTGCAGTTAAAAGACGAAATGCTGCTGCTGTTTCTCCCAGGAGTGGGTCTGAAACACAATGAATGTTCAGGATGCAGCCACAGAATGGGGAGATGGTCCCATCCCAAGAGCTTCCCATCCAAATCAACCAGCAGGTGCAGCCTGTGGACAGAGGGAGCAGGAAACAGCCAGGATTTGATCCTGATCAGCACATTCACCCGGAGACCACCCATCCCCTTCTCTGTGGCTTGTTGGTGACACAAGAAAGGTGAGTGCTGGGAAAAGGTCTGAAGAGCAATGGGATCGATTTGTGGCTCTGTGCAGGGATGTTCTTCAGAAGAAAAGGGAACAAAACCTCCGGAAAATAGTTCCATCAGAGCCTCACCAGGAGGCCTTGAATGATTGGCTCTATGCAGAAGCAGCTTGGACACAAAAATAAGAGTTCCCATCACCATGTGCAATGACAAAAGCTCTGACGTCCCCAGGCCAAGGGACACGGTGCCTCTGTGGACCTGGCTCACTGCCTGCTGCCCACACAGCAGGCAGCCCTCACACCCTGGGATCCCACCTTGCAGGGGACCTCTCTTCAAATCGCCAGCTCTCCCCAAAATGTCAGTGTGAGGCCTTTTGGGATGTGATGTTTTGGGAATAGCCTTCGGACTGATGCCATCTCTTTGCCCTATTTTGATCTCCTCTTTACAGGCCAGAGGCTGTTCATTGCGTCATGCTCCTCTGTCCCTCATTTCCACATGATTTATTACTCCATTTTTATTTGATTTAGCCTGTATTTGCTGCTGGAAGGCTGGTCATAGAGTTCAGTGCCTTCTTAACCTTTTCAGCACGCTTCCTCTGTAGTTAAGACTGTGCCTTAATATTAAGGTTAATGCATCCTTAGAGGATGAGCTGACAACTGTCTGTGTCACGTCAGCACATGGCAAGGTTCTGTTCCTCAGCCCAAGCAAGGTGTTTCCTGGGTGTCTTCCTGAGGTTTCCAGACATCTCCCAGCCCTGGAGTTACTCTTCCAACATCCTCTGGATGTCCAGAAACCCCAGACAAATGCCCCAACATACCCAGTCCCAGCAAATTCAACTGATTGTGGTGATCAGCAATAGGCCCTGAGTCAGGGGGGGTGAGTGGTTTAGGATGGATCTCAGGAAAGGTTCTTCCCCAGAGGGTGCTGGGCACTGCCCAGGCTCCCCAGGGAATGGGCACGGCCCCGAGGCTGCCAGAGCTCCAGGAGCGTTTGGACAGCGCTGCCAGGGATGCACAGGGAGGGATTGCTGGGGTGTCTGTGCAGGGCCAGGGGCTGGGCTGGGTGATCTCTGTGAGTCTTTTCCAACTCAGGTTGTGCCTCATGCCATGGATGCCACTTCACACCCAGGTTACTGTCTGCACAGGGGTTTAGCCTTCAATTGGGAACCCTCTTAAATCCAGTCTATGCATAAGGTTAGTAACTTTTTCCCATTCTTCTTGCAGTAATTATGAAAATTCCCATTCCCTGTAATGGCTCAATGACATTTGATCTAAGCAGATTGGATTTAAGTCTAACGCCCCGGCACTTGGAGCTCTTCACTGGTCAGTTCTAAAAAGCCTTTAGGAAACAACATTCCCCTTCTGTATTCTGCCACTGAGGGCTGCTTATGGTGCTGTGAAGGTCTGCAAAAAAAGGAGCCAACAAAGCTACAGGCAGCAGAGTGTTGAGAAGAGGATTGTTTTGCTAATGAGAGAGCAGAAGGAACATCAGTGAGGCTGGAAGGCATGAAATGGAAAAGTGATGAAAACAGTCTGCTGACACCTGGCCACGCTCACTCCATTCCCTGCCATGGGTTATTGCAGGAGGGCATATTTAGCAGAACCCCCCCCAAAATAAGGCTGACCTGGACATGGGGAGGTGCAGGGGTGCTGCGGGACTCCTACTGCCAACAGCAAATTGTACAACCGTCTGATTTCTTTCTGAGTGCAAAATGCCTCGGGCTGAAGAGGAGGCACAGGAGAGCAATTGGTGGGGGAGTAAACCTGAGTGTGCCTCCAGATCTGAGCTTTCCTCAGGGGATTAAACCTTCCAATGCCTCTTAAAGCGTCAGAATCCCCTGGCAGACACTCTCAGAGGCTGGGGTTTAACTCCTGTGCTTGGTTCCTGCATCTTGTGGTTGGTTTAACTTGAGAACTTCTCTCAAGTGCTTGCTGGGAGAGCTGGGAACAGGATAAACACGTGTGCAAACACAGACTGAGCCGCTTAACACTGCACCTTGAGCAGGCTCTGCACCCTAAGGGAGAGCAAAGCTGACACCTGGGGACACCTGGGGTGTGGCACAGAGCCCAGGGCAGAAAGCAGAGACACACGTGGTGCTTTAGGGAGCTGCTGAAGCAGGACCCTTGGATCCCACCCCTGATATTTTCCACGAGCACTGCACACGTGGCAGTGGAACTCCACAGGGCCATGCTCAGCACCAGCCAGCCGGGCAGAGGGCCAGCCACTCCTGCCAACACATCCAGGTTTCCCCTCACCCCAGCAGACTCTGGGGCCAGTGTAAACCAGCCTGGCTAGGGGCAGCCCTGCACTGAGGCACTGCAGAACTTCATCACAATGGTGAGGCTCTTGACTCCTCCTTGTGATCCTGTCCTACCCTGATATGGTCTCATCCAAAAATTAAATGCTTATACTGAACAGCTTTAACATATCTTAAATCACAAGAAAGCCGTGGATGGATTCAAACTGATCCTTCCTAGAAAAATGCCACCCATCAAAGATCAGAATCAGAGAATCACAGAATGGTTCGGGTCGAAAGGACCTAAAAGATCATCCAGTAGCAACCCCCCTGTCATGGGGTTGGACAGGGCTTGGAGCAGCCTGGGATAGTGGAAGCTGTCCCTGCCCATGGCAGGGGGTGGGATGGGATGAGTTCTAAGGTCCCTTCCACCCAAACCATTCCATGGCTCTATGATTCTATGAACTGTCAAACCCCAAAAGACATGAAAATGCAGTAATGTTGATTCAGGATTTAGAAATGCCAGTCAGGTACTCTTGGCTTCACCCCCTTGGTGCCCCATTCCTCTGCTCTCCTCTGTGGTCACTACATCCCTGTGGGACCACACGTGCCATGCCCAGTGCCACCAGACAGCCCAGCTCTCGAGGAGGGGTTGGGCACGTGGACAGCAGGGATGGGATGTGCTGTTGCTGTGGAATTTCCAATTATTTGTGTTTGTTCACCTAATACAGCCCAAAATTTTTAGTCAAACTGAAAATCTTGGTGTGAAGGTTTGGCAATGTTGAACATTTTTTAAAGCTGAAAGCCAGCACTTGCTGTGAGGAAGAACAGATTTTGCATGATTTCTTGTCCCCTTTATCCCAGCAGGATCTGGGTCTGGTGTGAACTAACCCACTTCAGACTTGACTCAGAGATTCACTTAAGAATGTGTAAAAGTCACCACTTTAGATCCTCCTGAGCTCTGGAAAAACATTCCAGCATATGCATATGATCTTGAACACAGGCTTAAAATAAATCCCATGGGAATGCTTCACCAGGCAGGAGCACTGCCATGGGCCATCGGCTCCCACCTGGGAGTTCTGCAAATCCAGCCTTTATGGGGCAGCTTTTAATCCCAGCAGAGGCAGATACTGCAAATAAAACCAGGCAGCAAAAACTGACCCCCCAGGGCCTGAGCTCATGGGACTCATGAGATGAGTTTTGCTGGGTGTTGTGTTGTGCTTTTCTTCCTCCAAAGTGCCTGCTGGGTGCCCTGGGAGTCATCGTAACAGCTCAGTGTAATGAAAAACCAGGGAAAACAACTGAATTGGTGAGTGCCCTGTGGGAAATCAAATCCCTGAGCCGGCCCTGCGGGATTTCTGCCAGGCAGCTCTTCAGGAAAACATCCTCAGGACAAAAGACTTGGAATAAACCCCTGGTTTTGCTGTGTGCAGAACACAGAAATTATAAAGTCGTAAAAATGTCACAGATTCATGGAATCATTAAATTTGGAAAGGACCTCCAGGATCACTGAGTCCAGCCATTCCCCCAGCACTGCCAAAACCACCTCTAAACCACGTTCCCAAGTCCACAGGTGCCTTTTGAACACTTCCAGGGATGGGGACTCCACCACTGCCCTGAGCAGCCTGTTCCATGACTGACCACCCTTTTAGTGAAAAGATTTTCCCAGTATCCAACCTCCCCTTGGCACTACTTGAGGCCATTCCCTCTCCTCCTGTCCCTGTTCCCTGGGAGCAGAGCCCGGCCCCCCCGGCTGCCCCCTCCTGTCAGGGACTTGTGCAGAGCCACCAGGGCCCCCCTGAGCCTCCTTTTCTCCAGGCTGAGCCCCTTCCCCAGCTCCCTCAGCCACTCCTGGGGCTCCAGCCCCTTCCCAGCTCTGTTCCCTTCTCTGGTGCAAAAAGCTGCAGTGGTTTTGCTGGCAGGGAGCTGGGTTTTGGGAGCAGTGAGGACACAGGGATGCTCAGGGCTGGTGCAGGCTGTGGAACATTGCCCATGTGTGGCTGGACCAGCACCCACTGAGAGATGCCTCCAAAAGTGTCTGTGGCATCTCAGCAGAGAAGGACAAACTCACAGGCATAATGCTTTTGAGTATCTAAGTGAAATGTTGGAAAATGGAAACTTAGAAAATTCCTAACTATAATCTGAGAAGTGCTTTTCAATAAGTGTTTTTAAAGAAAAGCTGCTGCCTTGATCTCACTCATCAGGAAGAGATCTGTGAGATCTGCAGTGAGAGCTCTCCAGCCCTGACACTGGGAGCAAACACTTCAGTTTCAACAGGACTTCATTATTGTCTCTCTTTATTCCAATTATTATTTTTTTTTTCCTGACTCCCTGGTTATTATCACCTCTCCAGAGCCTTCAAAACAACCTGTGTTTTCCACCCTCTGCTGTGCTGCCTCCTGCTAGAACAGCTTTCACTGTTCTTTTTCCTCCTGCTCTCCTAGAGGATCTCGGTGCTTCCTTTACAGTCCTGCTGTGTGACACCTTTTCCAGAGGGATGCAAACCTATTCCTGGCTAACAGGTGCTACAGAGTTCTCCAAAACACCCTCATTGCCCACCTAACCCCCCATTTTTATGGTTTCCGAGTTAGTTGCCATTAAGTAGCTGGGGGTTTGCTTGGATTTTTAACATATTTCAGAGTGTGCTTGATCCTGTGCGATGGCTGAGTGAAGGACCACAGTTTTGACTTCAGGTATCACAGAATCACAGAACAACCTGAGTGGGAAGGCATCTGCAAGGATCACCCAGTCCAGCCCCTGGCCCTGCCCAGACACCCCAACAACCCCACCCTGGGCATCCCTGGCAGCGCTGTCCAAACGCCCCTGGAGCTCTGGCAGCCTCGGGGCCGTGCCCATTCCCTGGGGAGCCTGGGCAGTGCACAGCACCCTCTGGGGGAAGAACCTTTCCTGCTCTCCAGCCTGAGCCTGCCCTGGCACAGCTCTGGCCCTTCCCTGGGTCTTGTCCCTGGCACAGAACAGAGATCGGAGCTGCCCCTCGGGAGGAGCTGCAGCCCCCGCTGAGCTCTGCCCTCAGCTCCTCCTCTCCAGGCTTCTCCAGGCTGGAATGTACTTTTCCTTTAAAATACAAAAGTGAGATTTCACTTGCTGTTCAGAGCTGGGAGTGCAGGAACAGCCTCCGTGAGCACGGTGGGGTGAGGAGGCCCCGCAGCTCCCTGTGCCTCTAATGGGACCTGGTTTTATCCTGGCAGGAAGCCCTGACGCTGGAACTGTCCCTGGCATTTTACCTTGCTGATGCCACGGGATTTACAGCCTTTTTCATACACTTTGTGACATCCTGATGGGTTGTACCTGGTGTTCAGTGAGTGGGAATGATACCTTCTGTCATTTTCTACCATCTCCACGAGTTCCCTGTGCATGGATTTAGGAAAAATAGGGTTTGCATCTTGCTAGATGGGAAACACAGACCAAGTGTGGTGCAGAGAGTCATGGAATCGTTTAGGTTGCAAAAGCCCTCTATGATCACCAAGTCAAACCGTTACCCCTGCGCTGCCGAGGCCACCACTAAAACATGTTCCCAGCTGCCACATTCATGTGTCTTTTAAATCTTCCCAGGGATGAGGACTCAACCACTGCCCTGGGCAGCTGTGCCAGTGCCTGACCATTCATTTGAGAAAGATATACCAATATCCAATCTAAACCTTTCCTAGTGCAGCTGTTTCCTCTGGTCCCCCCCGTTCCCAAGGAGAGCAGTGAGGAACATGCAGGTTTCTTGTCCTGTCGCATCTCAGTCCCATACTGAAACATCTCCTCCCTCCTGCTGAGGAGGAGTGAGCTGGGGAAGGCTCTCTCCTCAGCACTGCCTACTGGGCATCAACATATTTCCATTTTGAATAAAAAACCAGCAGAATTTGGTCTTCTTAAGATGAGCAGTTGGCATTCCAGGGATGGTTTAGCTGCATCCTGGATGTGTGAGGTCCTGTGCTTTCCTATTTCCCTTGGCATAGCACAGCCTGTATTTATTAGATGGGCTTTTGTTGAGTAGGTGACAGGGATTCCACAGATAGAGAGAAAGAGAGAAGAGGTTGCTTTGCTCTCTAAGTTGTTTATTTCATCTGAAGGCAAAGTCCGAGGGCAAATAGTCCGAGCAGAAGCAACAGAGCAGCCTTGGCAGCAAAGTTCCACAGCAACAGCATTGCTATTCTATTCTATTCTATTCTATTCTATTCTATTCTATCCCATACTACTTTCTAACACACCGGAATATACATCATATTCATTAATTAACCAGTCAGTACAGAACACGATTCTAATTCTACTTCTTCTAACCTATCAAAACTTAATTCTATTTTACGAGAACAGTTGTAATTCTTACACAAATCCTACATAGATTTTACGCATATTATCTCTATCAGTTCTTTTTGTTTAGGTACACAGTTTATCTAAAAACTACCAGTAGTGCAACAATGTTTATATTTTGTCTAAGGGTACTCTGTGAAAGGTAGCACTGCTGTACTAAAGAACTAGGTTTAAGGTCTTTTTAACTCGGCTAATACAGTTTCTCAGTGTTTAAGGCACTTAAAATATATTTCTACTGAAAACTGGAGTTTATACTTCTATTTTATGTTTGTGTGACTCAGCTTCTAAAGTGGTTTTAATTCAAACCCCATGTTCTGATTTGTTTCTGGGCCTGTGGAACAGAGACCTAGAGGGGCTCGTATTCCAACAGGCTTTAAATGGAATTGTTGCTTGCTGGAATGAACAGCCATGGGCAGCTTCTTCTTGGTCTCAGAGGCTGACGGAACGAAGTGGGTGACTGACACAGACCCAAAATGGAATAAAAAAATGGGGACATGGGCAGAAAGGTCATGGGAGAGATTATTAGAGGTGATGGAGCCCATGGGTCTCATTCTTGAATGCAAACAGGGTGTTTCATAATGGGCAGAGAGGCCCATGCAGGAGGGTCGTGATTTAACCCCAGCCAGCAATGAAACAACAGAAGGGTGGCTCACACCCTTCCCCCTCCCTCCGTGGGAGAGAAGAACCAGAAAGAAAAGATAAACTTTGTAGATTAAGAGCCGTTTAATAATTAAAACAAATTAAAACATAACAAAAGTACTAATAGCGAGGATAATGCAGGGAAAACGAGGGGGGGAGAGAGAGGAATAAAGCCCAAGACAGACAAGTGATGCAGTTGCTCCCTGCCCACGACCGATGCCCAGCCCGTTCCCAGCAGCTGGCTCAGGCCACCCTCCCCAGTGTCCATACTGGGCATGACGTTCCGTGGTCTGGAATATCCCTCTGGCCAGTTTGGATCAGCTGTCCTGGCTGTGATCCCTCCCAGTCCTTGTCACCTCCTGGCTGGCAGAGCACGGGAAATGGAAAAGTCCTTGATTTAGGGAGAGCATTTCCCAGCAACAACCAAACCACCAGCGTGTTATCAACATTGTTCTCATCCTAAATCCAAAACACGGCCCTGGGCCAGCTATGGGAAGAAAATTAACTCTATCCCAGCCAAACCCAGGACACGGAGCCCGTGCCTTGGCTGCGGGCCCTGCACCCCACT
Organism: Platysteira castanea; assembly: GCA_013397175.1. Taxonomy (NCBI): domain Eukaryota; kingdom Metazoa; phylum Chordata; class Aves; order Passeriformes; genus Platysteira; species Platysteira castanea. Next base: position 163,381 of record VYXC01008462.1, on the reverse strand, counting down.
GCTCCTTCCCGGGCGGAAGCGAGGAGGGTTTTGCAGCCGTCTCCCCGTCCTCCCCTGGCAGCAGGATGGCAGCCTGGCGGAAGGGGCCACCTGTCCCCGCCGTGGCCAGTGACCCCGGCCGCTCCAGCCCATCTGCTCCCGGAGGCGGCCGGGGCTGCGCCAGCGCTGAAGGACAGAGAGGTTTGTCCCCGTGGGCTCTGTGCTGTGGCACGGTTCCACTGTGTCCCTGGCAGGTGCCGAGCACGGCAAGTCCTCTGTGCTCCTCCCCGCCTGATGCCAGCCCCGGCTCGGGCACGGGCTGGCTGCCAGCTCAGCACAGGTCCGGAGACAGTGACGTCCACCCCCTGCCTGGACAAGGCACGTGGTGTCCGGCTGAGCCCGGCCGCCCTGAGCCTCCACAGGCACCAGCTGCTCCGCTCACAGAGAGCTGAGCTCAAGCCTCAGCTTTGGAAAATTCCGTGTGGGATATGGGACCAAATCACAGGGTTTCTGTGCCTCAGTTCCATTCTGCCTGAGGAAGAAAATATCTCCCTGTTTTCTTCACAGCAGGAGCACCTAACGGAAGGTGTCCCATGGCAGGGGTTGGAATGAGATGAGTTTTTGGGTCCCTTCCCACCCAAACCATTCTGGGATTCCATGGTCTTCAGGCAGCTGCTTGCACCAAGGATGACTGCCCATGGGTGAGGCTCCAGACACTGCTCAAAAAACCTTGCAGCCAGCAAGAACATATATAAAGGCTTTCTCTTCAGCCTTGTGGTAAACCAGCATTGTTCCTACTCCGCATTTGGGGCACCTGCCGTGCAGTGTCACCAGAGCTTTGATCCTGGGCGCTGAAGATGTCACATGGTGCCGTGATGCTTTGCCCGAAGGATAAGCTGTTCATTTAAGACGTGCTCTGATGTCATGGTGACATCAAGGTTAATAAATTCTGGGCTGATGCAGGAGATACCCTGAGCTGGGAGCACAGCTGGCCTTTTCCAGGGCTCTGGAGTGATCTCTGCACTCAGCCCACATGTGGTGGTGCAGGGAGAGAGCTCTGCGGAGGGATCAGCACTGCTTGAGAAACTTCAGTGGGAGCGTGTGAGAGCCTGGGTGTAGTTTTGGGTCACAACATTTGGAACCCAGACCAGGGGAGCAGAGATGCAGGCACATAGATTCTTGGAATGGTTTGTCTTGGGAGAGACCTTAAACTCATCCCACCCCGTGCCATGGGCAGGGACACCTTCCACTATCCCAGGTTGCTCCAAGCCCCATCCAGCCTGGCCTTGGACACTGCCAGGGATCCAGGGGCAGCCACAGCTGCTCTGGGCACCCTGTGCCAGGGCCTGCCCACCCTCCCAGGGAAAAATTCCTTCCCAATATCCCATCTAACCCTGCCCTCTGGCACTGGGAAGCCATTCCCCTTGTGCTGTCGAGCTTGGGCCTTTGCACACCAGCAGTGTCCCTGCTGCACTGAGCCCCCATCTCTCGGTGGTGCATTCTATGCCACACGATTTGCAAAATCCTTCTGCAGCTTATTGCTCTCAATCCGTGTAGAACCCCAGGGGGAGATGATATAAACCCAAAGCAGGGCTCAAGCAAGCAGCGGTGAGAGGAGCTGAACCTCTGGTGAAGGTGTGACCCGGTGATCTCATCTTGGAGATGAGCAGCGGCCTCAGCCCTCGCTCCCCCCTCAGTCCCCACTCAGCCCCAGGTGTCCCCTCGGCTCCTGCGGCAGTGACAGGGACCTTACCTGCTGCTGGAGCACCACCAAATGCTGCAGCTCTGCCTGCAGGGGGGACTCCAAATTTAAGACAGGGCCACATTTGAGAGACAGCTTTGAGAGCTGTCCAGAGTTCCCGGGAGGAGCTGGAGCCGGCTGGGACAGCCCCGGAGCAGGGACACGGGGTGGCTGCAAGGATATTTCTGTGACAGTGAGTCCTGCACGCACACAGACCAGAAACTGCATTTATTTGGAAAAATATTCCGTAATTGTCCATGTGAAGCTTCCTAAACCAAGATTAGAGCAACCCCCTGGGAGGGAGTGCTGGGTTACACAGTCTGTTGGTCACTTCCACATTCCCAAAGGTCTGCTCCCGATGCCCGCCCTGTGCCTGGCATCCTGTGCCTTGTCCCTGCCCTGGGAAGACAGAGTTTTCCATGCACAGAGGGAAAAAAGCTGTTAAAATTTCCATTTGTGTCCCTGCACAACAAATAACTATCAGAGGAGTAAATAAATTAGTTGATTAGGCAGGAATTCAGCCCAGCTGTCTCGGAGTTACTCATTATTTTGCTGGCAGCCTTGGGGTGGAGCCAAGTAGCCGGGCTTGGCCGTTCCCACACCTCCCTGGGCACGTGGACTTGTTTTTGTAGTGCAGGGAATGGCGATTTTTGGTAGGGATGGATGTTCCAGGCTGTGCCAGCTTCCCTGCTGGGTAAGGAGACCTGCACTGGTGCTGTGAGCTGTCCTGGAGCGGGGCTCTGCCCGTGGCTGGCAGAGCTTTGCTCCTCTTTCCCGGCAGTTTCCAGACCCAGCTGACACCTGGAGAAGCGGCAAAACGAAATGTGGTTTTAAGCCTGTATGGGCTTGCGTAGGAAGGTGAAACGTGTGGTTTTTAGGGTCCCAGGTGCAGCACGGACACGCAGCTGTGCAGGGCTGGGGTCACTTCTTCCACTGGCCACAGCTGGTCCCTGGCACCTCCACTCGCCTGGAGACGGGACATGGCACAGTGCCAGCCGATGGAAGGTGTGTGACCTCGGGTGCATGCCCCAGCCTGAAATCCTGTCCCCAGGGGCAGGTCCTGCCCTGCCGCACCAGCCGTGGGAGAGCGGAGTGGGCAGAGCAGGGAATGTCCCCTGGCACAGGGAGACCTGCAAGCTCCCGCTCTGCCCCCGGCCACCTCCCTCCCGTGTGACGTGGTGGCTCCGTTCCTCCATCGGCCCTGCTGGCATCCTGAAGCTGCCAGGAAAAACAGTCCCTCTCCAGCTGTCCCTCTGCCACTGCTCCTCTGAAGGGCTCAAGGCTTCAGTGCCCACAAAAGGAGTGGGAATAGGGGTCCCCGTGGTCCTGGGCAGGACTGGGGGTGCGGTGTCCTGAGGAGACCGGGGCTCCGGCGGGAGCTCCACCCTCTGCAGCCAAACCCAGGCGGTGGGAGCAGCCCCACGTGTCAGCCGAGATAAGAAACGAATGTCAGGTTTATTTTAGGGATGCATATTTTTATTTTTATGTTTCCCTTTTGCAACTGTTTCCAATCTGGCAGCAACAATTCTTAACCCTTCCCTTTGATGCCACAAAACCTGCCTTTTCCCTGGAATCCTGTTTAGGGTTGAAAGGGGATTTGGGTGGATCTGGCAGGAACAGGGCCCAGGGCTGTCACAGCAGCTGAATACATGGCTGGGATGGGTTGTTGTGTGCAGAAGGCTTTGGGGAGGCTGGAGGCGAGTGTCCCTAGGCCAGGGAATGTTCTCGCTCCACTGGAAGAGCAGCCCCTGCCGGGGGCTGTTGGTGCAATGCAGGGGGCAGGTTACACTGAGGCATGACTTGGGGAAGCAGGTGCCTTGCACAGCCTTTGGGCTGTCTTTCCTCCCTCCAGGACTCCTGCCAGGGGCACAGAGGGCTCTGGATGGAGCAGGTCCCCGGGCAGTGGGGCAGCACAGCAGGGCCTGGCTGCAGCCCAGGCAGAGCAGATGAAAACTGGTGTTTGAGTGAGCTTGACAGGTTTATTAATTTTTGATTTGGTTCCCCTGGGAAGGGTGAGGAGTGTCTCCTGGCCCCAGACTGCAGCAGGGCAGCCACAGCACTGCCCACCCAGGGCACTTCCCTGCTCCCGGAGACAGACGGGTGGGGCTGTGCAGGCCCAGCTCGGGTGCCAGCCCCGCAGCGCGGGGTTTGGGCAGCACGGCACCCCACTGAGCCACTTCCCCAAACAGGGCTGGGCCAGGACAGCTGGCCTGTGGCTCTGCCACGATCCAGGGCTGAGGCACCTGGAGCGGAGGGTGCCTGCTGGGCACTGCAGCCCAGGAGCAGGCAGGGGGAATGCCCAGGTGGGGTGTGCAGGTGGGATGTCCTCTGGAGCCTCTCCAGCTTGCACAAGGAAGGGAACAGCTACGGCCAGGCAGCTCCCACACATCTGCAATGCCACCAGTGGCAGCAGGTGCCATTTGAGGAGGAGGAGGGTCAGATAGTGACAGTGTGTGCCAGCAAACACAGAGCCACTGGCTCCATCCTGCACTGCCCAAGGAGGAGCAACATGAGGTGGTTCCAGCTGGTGGCAGATTCTGGATCCCCACGTGCTCCGTGAGTACAGACTGACCATGTGGCTCCTTTCCTCTTCTTCCTTCCAAGTTCTTTGCTGACCTGGGTGTAACTTTCCCAGCCCTCTCTTCTTGCAGCCAAAACCCCCACGCGGTGCTGTTTAAGGGGCTGAATTTACCCAGGACTTGCTCTCACCCAGCACGTGCAGCAGCTGCAGTCCCGTGGGGGAACTGCCAGAGTCCCTGCGTGTAGATAAACCCTCAGAGGCACAGGAGGGGTGGTGTGGCTGTGCCTTTCACGGCAGAACTCAAATCCCTTAAAGCTTTTAACAGAAACCAAATGTCGGCCTGTGCAGGACTGGGCAGGGTTGGGATTCCAGCTCATCCAGGCTGTCTCTGGGATGGGCTCCACTTCTCCAGGTCCTGCTGAGAGCCATCTTGAGGGAGCTCACTGGGAGCAGGAGAGAGGTGATTTGGCTCTGGAGAACTGGATTTCAAGATCAAAGAAAGGTGAGATGTAACAGGGCCTGATGCCAGACACTTTGGGCTGGCTCCAAGGCTCTCCTCAGGTGCACCTGGACAACCATCCCACTGTCCTGCTTAGATGGGTTTGCTTCAGAATGAGGGGAAGAGGGGCTGAGCACTTGAAAAGTCAGATCAGTTTGGGCAGGATTAGGAGCAGCAGCTCCTGGTGCTGGTGATGGGCAAGGTGAGAGCAGAGGGGTTTGCAGGCAGCCACAAATATGTTTGCTGAAGTATTATAGCAAGGAGAATGAAATTAAAAAAATATAATAATAAAACTGAGCTGGCACCTCAAACCCTCAATACATGAACATATCACTGAGCATCCCCCACACCACACACCCACCACTGACCCCCATGGCTGGAAACCACTGGTTTGCTGACCCTGAGGGGCTGAAACCACAAACTACAATTATTTAAACACCTCAGAACAACGACCAGGCTCACAAAGAACACCCTGGGCTCAACGTCTGCTGAACTCATCACCTGCCACAGAGCAGGGCTCTGAGATGCTGTCCCAAGAAAAAGTAAAGCTTTGGTCAGATCTGAGGCTGAAAGTGTCTCCAAGCCTTCCCAACTCTGTGGGTATTAGAGCCTGGATTTGTAGGACTGGGCCTCCAAGCCCAGAACTCCAGTGTCCCACTGTCCTGAGAATGGTGGCTCGGGCCACACAGGCTGTGACAAGCTCTCGGGGCTGTGGGACGCGATGTAATTATGGAGACAAAACTGCCGGGGGCAGAGCTGTGGGCAGCGAGGGCTGCATGTGCCAGGGCACAGGGGGAGTGCCCCGGGCCCTCGGCACAAGCTCAGCTTTGCTCCGCGTGCCCCGCTCGTGGCTCTGGGCTCCATTCACGGGCGGTGCTGTGCGGGCACAGCTCCAGCTGCCGCGCGGCCGGAGCGGGGCTGCTCTCTGCGGCTCCTGGCACGGCCGCAGGCGTGCGGGAGCGCGGGGGGCTGGTTCTGGGGGGCTGGTTTTGGGGAGTCCCTCTGGGTGCGGGGCCAGCCGGGGCAGGGAAGCAGCCCGGCTCTGCCGTAGCCTCCGCGGCCGGGCACGGCAGCTGCCAGAGAGGGATCCCCGTGCCCAGGTCTCACGCTTATTTTTAGGATAATGAGTTCAAAGCTAAATTCAAAGAATGGGAGCATGGACTTCTTTTCCAAAAAAA
>VYXC01008462.1:120643-157169 GCA_013397175.1 Platysteira castanea | reverse complement strand
AATAGAAGATGGAACTATTTTAAAAAAAAAAAAAAAAAAAAGAAAGAAAAAAAAAGAAAAAAAAAGAAAAAAAAAGTGGTAAAAGTGTATTTGCTCCTTATGGATGAACCTCTGAACCTCCAGCTCCTTCTCCACAACAGCATCGGTCAGACTCCCGCAGCCGGGGGATGCCGCTGCGAGCTCACAGCACGAGCACCCCACCCCTGGGCATCCCAGGCACACGGACCCCGGGACACCGCCGGGCTGGGTCACCCGAAAGGGCACGGAAAGAGCCCGAGTTCCTCCTCCACAAACAGCAAACCCCAAGAGCCGCCGCCCGCTCGAGGCTGAGCCCCTCCATTCCCCACTCCCCTCCTGCCCCTACCAAGATCCGCTGCCCCCCGGCCGGCTCAGCTCCCGACCTGCCCTTGTCGCCGTCGCTGTCCCCGGGGCTCCCTACCAGTCCGGCCCTGCTCACGCATCCCTGTTTGCTGCGTCCCGCACCCCCACACCCATCCTGCCACGCAGCTCTCCGGCTGCTCCCCGCACCCAGCCAATTTCCTTCTGAACTCCTTCTGTCCTGCGCCACACGGCTCCTCGCCACAGGGAAAAACCGCAAGAGGACAGAAGTGACGCTGGACCCTTCCAACACCCAGCAGTGGTTGCCGGGCTGCCTCGGTTTCCCCGGCTCAAAGCAGCGCCGTGGGCTCGCTGCGGCTCCCCGGCGGCGCACGGCAGGGACGGGCAGAGGGTCCCTGTCTGCTGACTTGCTCCTCGGCCACTCTCCGGCCTCCTCGGCCACTCTCCGGGCTCTTTCCATGCTGGTCCCAGACAGGCAGGCAGGAGGGAGCCTCTCGCGTGGCTGGGCTGCCCCTACCCCATGCCGGGAGCGGGGATGGCCGGACGCTGGCGCGGGCGGGGTGGACAATGACGGCAAGCTGACCTCGGGCAGGGTCCGGACCTCCTCGGATGCGACAAAGCCGGCGCTGTCACCCCTCTGCTCGCGGAGGGGGGTGTCTGAGCAGGGGGCTCCGGGCGGAGCTGAGCCTGCGCCCCCAGCCCGGGTCATAGGGCTCCCTGCTCTAGGGCCACGGGCTCCTGGCGCTGCCGCTTGCGCTGCCGCTCCCGCTTGGCCCGCCAGCACACATAGGCAGCCACCAGCAGGCCCACCCCGAAGATCAGGGTGGCCACCGAGACCACCTTAGCGATGTCCATTTGTGGGCCATTGATGGTGAAAGTGATGCACGTCGCTGCGACGCCGATGACCACGGAGACGATGCCGAAGGGGAAGATGCAGCGGTACCAGGATTTCTCGGTCCCGCCCGTGGCCAGGGCCAGTTTGTTGAGTGTAGCCGTGGAATCGGTGGCTGTGGCCAGCGGCAACCCTGGTTTTCCTCCCTGCAGGCAAGTGAGTGAGTTGGACTTGCAGCCCATCATGTTGGCAAGAAAGCCCAGGAAGGAGCAGCCGAAGGCGCGCGTTGGACGGACGGGAGTCGCCGCGCTGGAGATGGAGAGAAGATCCCGGATCCTACATGGCCACTTCGTCCGGCGGCTCAAGCTGCAGACGGGCCGGGATCTTGCCTGCCGCCGCTCTCACTCGCAGCTTTGGCTCCCGGCTCCTCTGCTGCCAGACTGAGCGAGGGCTGGAGGAGGATTGGAGCGAGGATTGGCAGTGGCGGCGGTGATCTCACGCCGGTGGGAGGACCGGCTCGGCCTCGCCGCCTGTTAACTGTTTCGGGCTGTGAGCAGGCAGCTGCCTGCAGCCCAGCTGGGATCGCTCTTGGGATGTGCTTTTCCAACTTGCATCTGTTTTCGCCAGCCGGGACTCTGGCCAGGCAGCGCTGGGGCAGCGACGCTGTCCCGACTGCCCAGTGCCCCCGGGGCCACACTGCTGCAGCCCCAGGGGCAGGGAAATCCCGAGGGAACGGGCAGCGGGACTTCCAGCCACTCCCCTGAGCCCCTCTGGCTCCTCCGTGGGCAGTGCCAACACCATCACCTCCTTCCAAGCTGCTTTTTCTCCCAGCGCCACCTGCTCCAGCTTTGTCCCCTGGCACAGGGCTTGGGGTGGCCTCAGTGGGAACTCATGGACTGGTGATGCTGGTGGGACACTGCTGCGGGTGACACTGGGGGGAACAGAGGGTGACCAGTCAGGGGACCTGGAAGGAAAGGGGCTGGAGCTGAAGTGCAGGAGGATTTGGGATTTGAGATGATTACTGTCCAGGCAGAGCAGCAGCAGGGTACGATCCAGCGGGGCAGGACGCTGAAAGGCAGCTGGGAGCAGGAGGGGACCAGCAGAGCCACAGGAAGCTCTCCCGGGAGGGAGGGCTGGACTCTGGGAGCTGGCACCGTACCCACCAGTGCCCCCAGGCACTGCTTCCTTCCCCTGCAGTGCCCACATCCTGACTTTCAAGATTAACCATTTCTAAACAGCAGCGTTGAGCACGGGTGGGTGATGCTGGCTCTGCACTGCTCCAGCACAGAATCACACGTGCAGCATGTGGCACAGCCCAGGGATGCCACCCAGGGCTCCTGGGCAGGGAGGAGGGAGACACAAACAGCCTGCAGAAGGTTAAGTGCAAAATCCTCCTGCCCAGCTCTGAACATCAGCAGAGACTTATTTGTGAGGGCAAAAGCTTTTTGTGCCACCTTTACCATGAGTGGATCAGAGAGGCACCGAGACTGGAGATGGCACAAACAGTTCCCATCTCCTCTGGCTTCTCCTGCACGGTTTTATTTTTTAAAATTGGTTTTCCTGGAGGAGAGAGGAAAGGAATGAGCTATTGCAGCAAACCTGAAGACCTGGAGCCTTTCCCAGGTCAGAGCTTCCCCCAGGCTGATGGGGCCCAGCTGTGTTTCTGCATCAACTGAGAAGAAGCCAAAAACAAGGGAGAAAATCCACACTGCAGGAGAAGCAGAGCTGGGCAGTGAGAGGGAGGCTTTGTGGAAGCTGAGATGGAGAATCAGAGGAGCTGATGGGACTGACTCAGGAAAGGGGAGGTTTGGGCATTAGTCTGCACAGGGGATGTATTATCCTCCCTTTTTTTGTGGGCATTGCTCTTGCCTACAGCAACCCCAGGGAAGTCGTGCCACTCTGGGGAAGAATAAAGCTGGTTTGGATCAGACTTTGCCCCTCTTCAGGTCTGGCCTGGAAAGCTGTGTCAGCCTGTGAGCACCAAAACGGAGGGGGCTGGGTCTGCAAGAGTCCTGGCATTTCTTCTTGCTCCCAGTTTCTTAAATAACATTCAGAAATAACAAAAGTGGAAGTTGATCAGGTATCAGCTGAATCCCCAAAATTCCCATGGTATGGCCGGAGGCAGGCAGCTGCAGACACCAGGGACCTGGGCACAGGGCTCTGGCTCTGCACAGGAATAGCAGTGGGAAAATAACTCCAGCTGAGGCAGACATGCAGCACACGCTGCTCTGCAAGCCGGGGTCTGTTATTTACTCTCCTGATTGCTCATTAGAGGGGAAGAAGAGCAGCAGAACTCCGTGAGTCAACACCCTCTGAGCGAGAGCAGAAGGCTGATACGGCCCAGCACAAGCTCCAGTTTCAGCTTTTTGAAGCTTTGTCAAACTTGAAAATGTTCAGGCTTAAATTCACCCCGAGCTGAACCCTTGAAGAAAATATCAGCTAAAATAGTTCAGCTGCTGCGGACAGTGGGGTCTGGAAGAAAATACTTCAAGAATGAGCTGGCCTATGGGCCACTTCCCAAACTTCTTCTCAGGAAACTGGTGATGTGGTGTCACTTCTAAACACAGCTCCAGCCCCTCGTGCTGGTCATCCTCCCCTGCGGCATCCCCACACCTCCAGCCTCCACTCACAAAAGGCCTCTTGGCTTCCGTCAAAACCCGGCAGCGTTCGTGGATTAACAGCTGTACCTGTTTTAAAGTGGTGCTAAAGAGCAGTGACTGGCCTTGCAAAAGCAGGAGGTGAGAAAAACAAGTCCCAGCTGGTTAGAGGAACACCCCTTTTCGTGTCTCAGTTGTGATGCATGAGGGCTTTGAGTATTTGACTCAGAAACGCCGCTGTGACCCTGCTGTAGCCGCCCCGTGTCTCCTGGGGCCACCCCTCACCCCTGCTGCTGCTCGAAGTTTCCCGGAGTAAAGCCCAGGTGCACAGCCCTGTGCAGGAAACGTGCACCCATCCAACTGCTCCCTGCTCCCACCGAGCCAGAGCTCACCAGGGAGCGATTCCAAAGCAGCAGAGGCAGCAGTGTCCAGCCGAGGACCTCTGCAACTCCACAGATGCTTTAAAGGAATTATCTGCAGAGAGCCCAGTGCACGTCACAGAGCCATGCTGGCTTTGCTCCTGGTTTGAAAGGAAAAGCAGGACCAGCACAGCCCTGCACAGGGCTTGGGCTGGGACAGGGTCACCACCAGGAAATCTCTCACTCTTGTGTGGAAGGCAGCTGGATGAATTTTCCCTCCTTCATTCAGAGGCCAAATTCAGGCAACTTTCTCCGATTTCATGGGTGCTTTCTAAAAACTCACAAATGTACTAAAGGAGAGGTTTCAGGATGGGCTGCACGGTGTGAGTCCATATTTTTGGGCACTGAATCTTCCACCCTTGGTGGGACTGACAGGCTCCTCTGCCTGGGTGCTCCTCTCCTTCCCTCCACACTCCTGCTGTAAGCAACCTAAGGGTGTAATTTTCACAGCAGAAATAGAGACTTGTGAATCCTCCTTCCTCTTCCCACGGGAGATGAAAGTGCAGCTGGGACTGGATGAGTCACCTTGCAGGAGCAGAGAGGGATGACACCCCCTCCACACCCAGACGCCCACAGGGCCCCTTGGCATGGTGGATGGGGCACAGGAGCTCTCCCTGCTGCTGCCCAGAGCCCAGGTCCATGCCCTTGGCTGGGGGAGAGGCTCTAGATCCTGGAAAAGAGCTGCAGGAAGAAAGGAAAAAACTGGGAAATTCCTGTTGGAAAGGAACAGAAAAGAGCAGAGAAGGTGAATGGCTTGGGTGGGTGATGTTGAGCAAGAAACCCAGACTCCTAGGAGGAAAGCAAGGATGAGGAACCCAGGATCCCTCTAAAACAGATTAATTTCTCCAATTTTGAAGTAAGAAAGCCCAGAATCAAACATGATGGTGAGCACCACTAGGGAATCCCAGAAGCAGCAAGGTGCAGGAGGAGATCCACGTTCTCTAGCGCTGCCCAGCGCTGTGGCAGGAGGAAGGAGTCCCATGGTCCATAATTGTGTGAGTGACCAGAGACACTGACACCTTCTCAAAGCAGACATTAGAGCCAAAATAATTTGGAGACCACGTGGAAATGCTACAGCAAAGAAGGCAGGGCCAGGATGCAGAGACACCCTCGTGCCACTTGCTCTGCTCACGGCTCCAGGTCCTGCAGTGCTCAGGATGAACACCCTCCCTCCTGGAGCTGGACCACTGCATAGGGGGGTGTTGAATATGAAGGAATTATGCCTTGTTTCCTCCAGGACTGGAAGGTAATGGGGCTGGAAACAAGAACAGAAAACTACATTTCTTGCAGGAACATCTTTGGGCAAAGATAATGGAAGATCATTTCTGTTACACAGTTCACATATGTCCCTGCATGAGTCAAAGAAGTAAAACTCACTCATGCCCACCTCACTGCTCATTTCTGGGACATGCAGCTTGAAACTGGGGTCTAGGTTGTAGAAATCCAGCAAATGGCACCCCTGAAGCCTTCTCACACAGAGAACTGTGCTCTCAACAAGTGACCCTCACTCAGTTAAAAATTAAATGCCAACAGACCACAGGCCTTGACTTATTGCACAGAGGTGCTGGAAAAAACAATGAGCCCCCAGCAGTTTGTAATAACTTAGAAACCCCCACAAGGGTTTTTGCCTTTGGCTCTGTGAGGAAATTAATAGTTCTGCCTTTATTTGGCTAATACAGAATCATGGAATTAAGGGTGGAAGATCATCAGTTCCAACCACTTACCCAGCACCACTGTGGTGACCACTAAACCATGTCCCCAAGTGCCTTATTCACACATTTTTTAAATCCCTCTGGGGATGGTGACTCCACCACTGCCCTGGGCAGCCTGTGCCAGTGCCTGATCCCCTTTCATGATGAAAATCTGGTACAGTTCATGCAAGAGCCACATGATAAATTACAGCTGGGGTAGGAGATACTGAGTAACAATTTATTGCACAACTGTCCCCCACCATAAATAAACTTTGACTGCAATGAAGAGCTGCAGAGAAACGAGAGCAGGTGAACATAACACCAACAACCACAGCTGACTGTGGAATAAACTCTGGCAAAGCCAGTGTTAAGCTTTGAGCAGCTCCATTAATTTTAAGATAAAGAGCAGGGAAGAAACTCACGCAGTGGGAAAGCGTCATCAGGGAAGCACAGGTGGCATCTCACAGTCCATTTTAAGCTGCCTTGTGCCATGTAAAGCTGGGAAATAGGCTGCAAAATAAATCAGGAGGCACATTCTTGGATCCTCAGTGACCTAAGAAGTATTTTCCGTGTCTATGATTCAGCAAAAGGGAAATAAATAAATAATCAAAGCGGGGGAATAAAGCGCCAACAGCCATCAGGAAGTGTGGGGCTGAAAATAGCAGCCAAGTGTCACCTTGATCCACTCCAACAAAGACTTTGGCAACAGTGACAAGTGGCTGGGTGACATCTCTGAGCTATTTTGGGCCCATGGCTTTACACTGCGTGGGGACCCCCTCTGGGGCAGCGGCACAGGGGGGACGCCAGCACCAGGCACAGCATTCCAGAGGAACCTCCAAACCAGGGACCGGGCTTGAAATGAGGGACTCACGTGTCCTACAAGAAGGATGCTTTCCTGTGGATTCAAAGATGGGTGGGAGCAGATGGAAAAGGATCATTACATCACCCACCCGGCCACAGCCTCCTTCCTTCCCAGCCTTCGGGCCGAGCTCGTCCAGACCTTCCCACCTTCTGCTGCTCCTCAGCACCCAGCCCGGGCCACAGCAGGCACTCAGCACTCCTGAGAACCAGCTAGGATCCAGAAACAGGAAAAACTGCAGACTAGGAGGAAAGATCCTCAGCAGCTTTGCTGATATCCTCTGCCCTTGGGGAAGGAGCTGTGGGAACTCCTGGCACTGCCCGGGGAGCTGGGCAAGGCACCAAAGGAGCCGAGTGACTCACACAGCCTGCACGCTGCTCTTCAGGCTCACAGATAAGAAATACACCTAATACATAACAATAAGCTATTTTACTGTAATTAGTTCTTAAAAAAAAAACCCCAAATCGTGCTGTTTGCATTGTCATAACCAAGACCCCGAACTCCCCCCTGCGAATGGACACCGCGGTGCTCCCGCTGGTGGGAGGAAGGGAGATGTAATCACACATGATTCAAATCACTAATGCTTTGTTCAGTCAAACAACTCCATTAAATCCAGTGAGTTTGCTCTTGCAAGGACAGCAGGATCTCTGCCGAGAGCTCTGTCACCCTCAAGAAGACTCCAAAACAGCACAACGCAACAAACACCATTTAAACCTGAGACAAAACCAGGTAGTTAAGACTGAAAATAGTTGAAAGGATATTGGCAAACACACCAAATTTCCTAATGACCCAAAAAGTGAGCCTGACATGCTCACAGAAACATGTGGTTGTGTTTAAATTTATATGCCCAAACTTGCTTGAATATAAAAAATACTGTCTGATTCATCCCTGCATCCAGTATCCAACCATTTGAATCCTGTCCCATTATGCAGTCAGCACAATATTGTAATGAAAGCAGTATTTATGGTTTTACTAAGTTTTTAAAGGTATTTTTTTGTTGAGTCACCATCCCCTGAGAGATTTAAAAGATGTGTGGACATGGTTTAGTGGTGGTCTTGGCAGTGGGGGAACATTTGGACTCGAAGTTCTTAAAGGTCTTTTCAACCTAAACGATTCTCTGATTCCTGTGCTCTCTCCTTTGTGGTGGTACCCAAAACTCCCACCCTGGAGGCCGTGAGAGCTGCAGATGCCCTCACCTTGCATGACAGAACTCAGCTGCCCAGCAGTTCCAAAAGCAAGATCTACTGCTAACATGTCCTCTAAGAGACTTCACTCGAGAGAAAACTGCTGCATGTTCTGAAATTCAGAGCCTGAAGCAGGAAAACAAACCCCCAAAGGGTGAGGGCCTCAGAGAACACACTCGCAAATTGCAAAGCCCGAGGCTGTGCCAGCTGGACCAACAGCTGTGGCACAGTAGTTTTAGAGAGGGAAAAGGATGCTGAGGTGCTGCAGAGCTGCAGTGAAAGGCAATGTCCAACCCAACATCATCTGCGGGGCAGGGGGGGCTCCCACAGGGGCCCTGCTGGCCTGGACGGGCACATTCAGCCTCCCTTGAGCTGCCTTTTCAGCTGGAGCTCAGATGAGACCAATAAATTGTTTCCCTCTACAACATGTAAGGGCTGAGGACCAACCTAACAGCAGCACGAGCACACCTGGGAGCTTGTGTTCCCAGAAACCAGGAGGGAAGACTCCAGAGAAGCTTTTCTCCAAGGCCAGGCTCCTCCACTGACTCACATCTTGCTTCTAGTTACTTTTTCTTATCCAAACTCCTGATCCACTGATTATCTCTCTTGTTCTGGCTAAAAATAAGTCAAACGTCTTCATTTGTGTGCCTAAATAACCCATTGCTGTAACCTTCTGAAATTACAGTTCAAAACTCCCTTTTAATTTTTTCCCCCTCCCATTCCCAGCTCTTTATTCCCTGGCACATGTGGCACGCAGCTTCCTGCCCTCTTCTTTCTAACTGAAACTCAGATTAATTAACCAGACAGATATTTTTCTTGATTACAATGCCAAACCCCTTCTTCCTCCACAAATTAAAACCAAGATGATAGATCTTTTCTTCTGGGTGGTGGTTACAAAAATAGTACTCAATCTGCCTGGTGGATGGTAGGAACTTTAATACCTATTTAATGAATTGTTTTCATGTCAGACTGAGCAATGGTTAGGGTTTTTCTTTTGTGAGGTTGTTTTTAATGTATGAAGGAGGACTAGGAAGCTGCCAGTGAAACCAGATGTCAACTGCACCAGTCCCAGAGCACATGCTTATAAAAATCAACCAAAATCCACCAAAACGAGAGGCCTTGCTGCAGAGAGCACAGGCATACAAAACCAAGCTCACGAGCAAGTGAAATCATCTCAATCTCCATTTTACAGACCACAAGTGACAAGCCCTGGTGTCAGATCCATCATCTGCTGCAGCCTCTTAGTGACTCCACAATGGTGACAGGACTCAGGACTGGAAATGCACAGCCATGAACTGGCTGCCTGCCCACAAAAAATCCCTGTTGGCTCCTTCTCCTGGCATTCAGAAGGCTATTAAAGCATTTCCCACTCATTGCTTACAGTATACTGATTATTAGACACCCCGGGACAGTCTGGAGGAGCTCCCTGCATCCTGCAGTTCCCACATCCAGCATCCTCAGCGTGCTCTGCATGCATGTGGAACCCAAAACCACTCCTTTCAGATTTAGCAGAAGCAGACAAAATTTCTCATCAAAGCTTCAGCTGGAAATCACAAGCTCATACTGAATTCTGTAACTCAGAGAGAGATTGATTTGGGTAAAAAAAATACAAAAATCAAAAAATGTGTGTGGAGGACACACAGCTCCCCTCAAGAAGCTCTCCTAAAATCCAAGAGCTCTGTCCCAGCACTTTGCAGCACCAGTGCTCTTTCCAGAGCTCCAGACTGGCACAACAACTTGCTGAGTCAGGTGTTAATGCTTCAGGCTTGACTCACACATGGTTTTAATCAAGTAACCTGCTCTCAGGAGCTCACAGAAAGCTCATTTAGAGAATAACATCAACAGCAAATTTGTCATCTTCAGAGGGGGCTGGGAGTCTTCCTCCCACTTCAACACTTACCATCTTAAACTGCTGCTCGATGAAATTCCCTTATCCCTCGCACGGCTCACCAGGGTTTGCCTCTCCAAACCCTAATGTGTGCCCCTGGCCCAGGGAGCTCCTCCTGCCCCTTTCCCAGGGCTGGGCTGTGCCGTGGGCAGTCACAGCAGCAGGGCACAGGCTGTCGTGCTCTGTCACCACTCACGTGCTGCCAGAGCCCTCAGGAGGACAGCAAGGGCCAGGACATTCCTCCACACCACTGCTGGTGTCTTCCTTCTCACCCAGACTCAAGGTATTTCTGTTTTAGACAGGGAGCACCCCTAAAGCCACACTGCTGAGTCTCTACATGTGGCAGCTCCCAAGGAGGGGCTTCAGCAGCACTTGGTGTAATTTCTGGTAACATATGCAGGATAAACCCCCTGGAGGGCTCAACAGAGCTTCAGAACTAAGCACAGCTGAGGCTGTGGCTGCCCCTGGATCCCTGGCAGTGCCCAAGGCCAGGTTGGAAGGGGCTTGGAGCAACCTGGGATAGTGGGAGGTGTCCCTGCCCATGGCAGGGGTGGAACTAAATGATCTTTAAGGTCCCTTCCAAGCCAAAGCAGTCTGTGATTCTGTGATTCTCTAATGCTAACCAAAGACAACTGGTGCATGTGAAACCCCCCAAGAGGCTCTGCTGGTTGCAGTGTGCACTAACAGCAGCACTGCTGCTGTCTCTCCACTGGCCAAACACATTTGCAAATCAAGCACCGTCCGTGGAGAAGTTGCAGAGGGGAAGGAGAGAAGAGAGCCAGGGGAAAAGACAAACTGTGGCAGTTGGAAATATTTAAAGTCACAGATTCTGGAAAGAACAGAAAAAACCTGCCTCCTCCTCAGGAACCCATCCTTCAGTAGGGAAAACCCAAAAACCTTTTAAATCCTACTGCAGGGGACAAAGAAGGAATAAGAGCTGCTAATCCTCCCTGACCCTCACTGTGCTTTCTCGGCTCATGTCTACACTACACTGGGATCATCTATCACTTTCCAAAAATACTGCTCATTTCCTGTATTTCTGTAATTCTATCCCCTGGCATCAAACACTACCTTTTGTCTTTGTCTCCTCATCTCAGCTGGATGTACTTTCTTTTGATAACAGTGGCACATTCTGTAACAGAGACCCCCCAGCCCCAGAGTTCAATTGCCATTGAATCCCTCTATCTCTGCTATAGCACAAGACTGGTTTGAAAGAGTGAGTCATTCAAATGATTTAAAGTCTTACACATTCCTGAAAATTATCAAATGTGGTGTAGGAAGAGTAACAAAACCCCACTGCAGCCAGAGGCAGAGAACAACCCAGCTGCTTGACACTCTGCAGCCCTCTGCACAACTCCTACAGCGTCAGCTTGCCTTCTGAGTTTGCAACGACCCCTGTGAACCCTCTGTGCACAGAGGGCTGTCTCCTCTGCCCAGCCCTTTCCCACGGCTGCACTTGCTGCCAATGGACACTGGCCTGCTCTGCCCTGAGCAGCAGATGCTCCATGACTCATGCAGTGCTTGCAGACACAAGTTATCCATAACAGCACCCTAATGAACAGTACCAAATGTCAGCTCTCCCATTCAAACAGGGACATGTTCACGTGTATGACCACGCTAATTTAGGAGGCAGTGCCTGCTCCCCTGAAGTGCCCAAGGCCAGGCTGGTTGGGACTTGGAGCAACCTGGGTTAGTGGAAGGTGTCCCTGCCCGTGGCAGGGGGTGGGATGAGATGAGGCCCCTTCCAACCCAACCCATTCTGGGATTCTGTGGCAAAAGTATAAAGGGAAAGTAAGAGATGCTGATTTTCATCTATCGTATGAATGATTTTTATTGAATTTTGAGTGTCAGAAAGATCCAGACATTCAGAAGAGCCAGGCAGCAACCTGGCCTTGAAAAAAGGGAAGGAAAAAATCATGAATGTCCTAGCGCTGCCAGGAGTTAAATTACACAAACACACACAAGCAAACAGAGTCCAGCTCAGAGCTATGGTCTGGGTCAAACTGTACTAAGCTGTGGTACACTTGCTGAACGGAATTTTAAGTACTCACAAGCAGAGGTTTTCCACTTCACTCCAAAGCTTTACCTGTCACTGAAACGCCAGGGAATTTTGGAATTACACGCAAAAACCCAGCATGCAGGAGGAGCCGCAGCTGGCATTTCCCCGCGGAGACGAGGGGGGAACTGCAGCAGAACCGGCGTTTCCAGGGCCGGGCTGGGCATTCCCGGGGCCCTCCGGCTCCAGCGGGGACCGCGGGACCCGCCCGCCACCTGCCGGGCACAGCCGGCCGCGCACCGCGGGCCCGCCAGACACCCGTCCGTCCGTCCATCCATCTACCTATGCATCCATCCGTCCGTCCATCCGTCTGTCCATCCGTCCATCTATCTATGCATCCATCCATCCGTCCATCCATCCATCTATCTATGCATCCGTCCGTCCGTCCATCCGTCTGTCCATCCATCTGTCCATCCGTCCATCCATCTGTTCATCCATGCATCCATGCGTCCGTCCGTCGGTCCATCCATCCATGCATCCATCCGTCTGTCCATCCGTCCATCCGTTGGTCCATCCATCCATCTATCTATGCATCCATTCATCCATTTTTCCGTCCATCTGTCCATCCATCCATCCATCCATCCCCCATCCATCCATTCATCCATCCATCCCCCACCTATCCCCCATCCCTCCCTCCCTTCTTCCCCTGCACATACAGGCATTGAAAACAGTCCGTGAACACAAAAAGCCCACTCTAATGCTGGTTGTGTGCCAGCTGGTGAGCAGAGCACTCGGGAAGCAGCAGCTCAGGTTCTCTGGATTTGTGGATGCTGGAGGGCCGTGACCCACGCTCCTGTGGCTATCTGATCAGTACCAATCATGTTTTATTGCCTGCTACACTGTCTGCATACAGGAGCCTGGTGCCCTGAGGCAGGCAAGGATCTCTTGGTACAGACAGCCCTTGGAAAAAAAAGCCAAAATCAGAGTCTCAGAAGCCCTGAAGGGGCTTCACAAAACCTCAGAGTTAACAGGTCAGGAAAGTGATACAGAACAACAGAATCAGACTGGTTTGGATGAGAAGGGACCTTAAACTCCTCTCATCCCATATATTCCGCTATCCCAGGCTGCTCCAAGCCCCTTCCAACCTGGCCTTGGCCACTGCCAGGGATCCAGGGGCACCCACAGCTGCTCTGGGCACCCTGGGCCAGCGCCTGCCCACCCTCCCAGGGAACAATTCCTTCCCAATATCCCATCCAACCCTGCCCTCTGGCAGTGGGAAGCCATTCCCCCTTGTCCTGTCCTTCCATCCCTTGTCCCCAGTCCCTCTCCAGCTCTCCTGGAGCCCCTTGAGGCCCTGGAAGGGGCTCTGAGGTCTCCCTGGAGCCTTCTCTTGTCCAGATGAACCCCCCCAGCTCTCCCAGCCTGGCTCCAGAGCAGAGGGGCTCCAATCCTCCTGATACAAAAGGAAAAAAAAAATAGCCCATAACAAAAACAACCCCCTGGAATTTAGCTGAATAAACAGACAGAGTAAAAAAGTTCATAGAAAAGATTTATTGCTTAGAGCTGTCTGGCTCTGTGCAGGCCTAGCAGGAGGCTCCCCAGCTCAGTCCAGCAGCTCGTCTCTCACCAGCACAGGGAAGCGCCGGCCCCCCTCACAGAGCTGGGTGTGGATGGCCCGGAACAGCCCCGCAGAGCCCTCCAGGAATGGCCTGGGCTCCAGGACAGGCAGCAGCTCTGCCATCATCACCTGGGCATGAGCAGAGGAGACACTGTCACCAGAGCCAGCAGCACTTCAATTCCCTTGAAGTGGCTGCATAACAAGTGAAATCTGATCAGAGCAGTATGACTAATAACAGGTTAATTGATTGATGGATAGTTTCTTTTGTCAGATTTAATGAAGGCGGAGCAGTTCATTTTCTGCTCATGAGCTACCCCAGCAGCCACCCAGCATTTCCAGAGCAGGGAGACAGGGGCAGTGCTGCAGGGAGGGCCCCGTGCTGGGAGGAGATCAGCATCCTGTGAGGAACTGAGGCTGGTGCTGGTCCAGGAGCTCTGCAGCCACACAGCAAAGCGCTCGCTCAGCCCTGGCTAAGCTCAGTCCTCCACTCAGGACTGTTCCCATCCCCTCCCAGCTGTGCCAGAGGTGTAAGGGCCAGCCCCAGCCCAAACAGGCTACAGGGACTGCTCAAGCTGTCCAGCATTCCCTGGCCTGGCTGCTGCTCCTCTGAGCCTACCTGGGGATCTCAGCCCATGCTGTCCAACAACCCAGGGCAGCATCACTGTCAGCTCTGGGAGTAGGACTGACTGACAACTCAAGGGCACTTCAATCAATGGGCAAACCCTGGTCTGTGGTGCCCCACTCTTTGAGTTAATGCTCAGGCAGACATTTTGCCTGGGGTTTTTTTTTCTTTTTTTCATCTGGCATGAGGTAATGGAGCCTGAGCAGCCTGCACACCAAAACCCACCCAGCCTGCTGCACACTCTGCCTGCCCAGGAGAGTGGACAACTGCATGTCAGCCACCTCCCTTAGAGGCTGCCACAGCTCCAGGAGTGTTTAGACAACGCTCTCAGGCACAGGGTGGGATTCTTGGGCTGTCTGTGCAGGGCCAGGAGTTGGACTTGTGATCCTTGTGGGTCTCTTCCAACTCAAGTTATTCTGTGATTCCATGATTGCTCCCTGGTGGATACAGAGGAAGACCCAAGCAAAACAGAGCACAGGGTGTCTGCAGGAGGGTCCCTCTCCTGCTGTACACGAGTTTCTGTGCAGGCACAGGGAAGCAGGACACAGCTGCTCATTTCTGGCAAGTCTCTTTGTACAGACACGAAAGCTACCTAAGGGGAAAGCTGGCACATGAAGGAGTGCTGCACTGCTCCACCTCCATCCACCTGCTCTGCTCCTGGTACCTGAGAAGAAACAGATCTCCACCATCAAAGACAGCCTAAGAGCTACCAGGAATTTCTATGATATTTGGCATTCCTCCATGGAAAGGCAATGGACAGGCTTGGCCCAGAAATAGGTACATCCTTTTCTGGGGTATTTATCTTGTTCCATGTCCATTTACTTCTTCTGTCCCAAGAATTTCACTTAACCTGCACTCTCTGCACGGAGCTGCTTCAGACCCTCAGGGCTCACCTGGCACAAAGCACCTATTTGGGTACATGTGCAGGAGAAACTGAGTCAGCCAACAGAGCAGCAGGAAGCAGGCTTTGGTCACCACTTCATTTTGGGCAGATAAAAAAAAAATCAAACCCTTCATAATCCATAATTCAGGATTATAATGCTCGAAATCCCATTTGAAGTCAGGAAGCAATCTATCTTCAGCCACAGGGCTGCAGCCAGTTATTAATAATGCCTCTCTGGCTTACAAAGAATGACTTTTCCAAAGCCTCTCTCATTCAGGTCAATGGCAAAGAATAGGTCAAAGGAGCAGATGTGATTTCACAGATCTGTGCCCTTTGCTGCTGGCTGAGAAGAACAAGTAATCCCTGTGTGGAAAACTCTCTGCTCAGGCTACTGAAGAAGCTGACACCTCCCACCCTGTTCTTACAGCCTCAGAATGGTAAAAGCAAGATTAGCAGCACAGAGGTTTGAGACTGAAAAGGAAAGGAACAGAGGAGTTCACCAGCTGGAAGTCACACAGGATGGAGAGGGAGTGGGTGCCCTAACAGGGCTGTAAAGGCCTGACAAAAGGGGCCATCACGCATTACCTACAACATCCTCCACTGCCAAATTCTTTCAGAACAGAATAAAATCTTATCAGAAGAGGGTCAGGCATGTAAAGGCCTCTGCTCTGGTCTTAAAACAAAACAAAACAAAACAAAACAAAACAAAACAAAACAAAACAAAAAACAAGGCATAAACACAAAACACACACTGGGGGAACTTGCCACGCTCCCGCTGCCCATCAACACCTTGTAGAGCAGCTGCTGCCCCACAATTGTCCTTTCCCTTCCCTGCTCCAGGAGCACTGACACTTCTCCAAACTCACCCTTTGTAAGGCAATCTCTTGGTGCAGCATTGACACTTGCAGCTTCAAGGCAAACAGGTCCCTCAGCTCCTGGAGACTGGAGTACCAGAGGAGAGGCACATCCAGCATGTCTGCACTGTCACCCAGCTGTCCCCTGGCAGGGACACAGGCTGGAGAGCAGCTCCCCACATCCCCAGTGCAGTCTGGGCGCAGCCTCAGCTGGGACTTCAGAGCTGCCAAGGTACAAGAAAAGGCAGGAGACAAAGTTAAATCTGTACATGCAGAATTTATTACCTACTTGCCATTCCCAGAAACTAATGACTAATGACATGGTATTAATCAGGGTAGGCTCCTCACACACGGCACAGTCAGGACACCCTAAGCTGTGGCCTGCACTGTCCCCTCCCCAGCCCTCTCGAACTGCAGCAGTTCAAAGCTCCAAGCCTCTCCTGAGCACAGAGGGGTGGCACACAGGTGCCACAGCTTTGTTTGCCACCAGAGAATTAAGTGCTGCATTACCGTTAAGATACTCAGGAGAAAAATGACCTTGGTCCAGTGTCCTGCACACAGGTGGCAAAGGGCCACGTTCAGACCTGCCCACAAACACAGGGACTGTCTCACCTGCTCGCAGCAGCTGCAGCCTCTGCAGGCACTGGGACACCGTGCTTTGCAAACTCTCCAAGGTCAGAAGGCTTTCATACTCTCCCTGCAGAGTTGGAGGGTCTACAAGAGAAGCAGAGAAAAGGTGTGAGCACTGGAACCTTCCTCCCCAAACGGTTTCCAGAGTGGCCTTGGGTTCACCAGCCTTCATTTCAGGCAGAGAATGCTCCTGTCCCTCCTGTCCAGCACATGCCAAGAACACAAAACACATGGAACTGGAGCCCAAATCATCCTTATTCCACCTTCTGACCCCCCACTGCCCTTTTTCCCTCCCTACCTGCAGGCTCAGCTTCCACGTACTGCCTCAGACGGGAAGGGACATCCTGGAGGCCCCTTAATTCCTCCTCTATCTCTGCAGGACTGGGGGTCAGCTTTGGGGAGCAGAACTCAAACAGCAGCAGCTTAAGGAAGGTTCCACAGCACCAGCTCTGTGCATCACCCCAGGCCCCAGGCCAGGCCAGCTGGGATCAGGGCAGAGGGGACCAGCCTGGGAAGGGGCACTGCAGGGGGAGGTGAGCACAGCACAGCACAGCTGTGTGGGGCATGTCTGCCTTGTGGCCACGTTTGGCTGGATGTGAAGTTTTGTAAGTGCTCAACAGCTGTACAGTGAAAAACCCCGCTGCCTAGAGACCCAACTGGAGCTGCTGTTATTGGAGGCATAACTCTCCCCAGCTGGGAGCTCACTGCAGAGCAATTGCACCCCGTGCCTGCTGGGAAAGGATACAGTTGTCTGGATTCTCTCCATAAAACGAGTCCTTGCAGCTGCTGCATCTGCACTTGTTTGGCACTGACGACATCTCTCCCATGCCCTGAAATTCCAAAGGGGCAGGAGGTGGAAGTTACACTCCCTTGTAGCAAACAGTGCTCTTGCTGGGCTGTGACACACCAGTGTGGTGTATCAGTGCTTTAACCACAAGTGTCCCTGTCCCCCTCCCCCCTCTCTCTCACAGGTTATTTCCCAACTCATTCCCACAGCTGGTATCAGATCAACAAGGACACCCTGCAGAAAGCATCAGACACTGCAAAACACCTGTTACTCTCTCCTCTTGTTTTGAGGGGAAGGATCAGAAGACAGACAACACACTTCCCTAAGGAGAATGTGAACTTGCAGCACATCCCTCATTCTGTTGTATTGTCCTGCCTGTGTTTATATCCCATAGGAAACAACAAATCCTCCCTTCCTTTCTTACAAGTATGTAATTTGCATTTCTGTACATTTATTCTGTTAGTAAAGGTGTACAAAAGAAGAGCAGACAGGACAAACTCTCACCCCAATTACTTCATATTCCAAACTTCCTCAAGGTTCTTCTTTAATAATTTTTTACTGGGGACAAAGTGGTATGTTTGGCAAGCAGAGTGACAGCAGCATGTCAGCGATGCAAGACAGAGGTTTAAGGGCAGTATCATGAGGAAGCTGGCCAGGACTTCATACTAGAGACCAGTTTTTTTAAATAAAGCATTGCACAAATAACAGCACTACCAGAGAGGTGCATTTCACTCACAGAGTCCAACATCCTCATGGAGGCACAGTCCCTGTAAGATCCCTTCCTTAAGGACTGTCTCCCAAAACCTGCCGCAGTAAGCGAGAGCCATCAGGAGGAAGCTTAAAATAGTTCTGCAGTGCCTGACTAACTCGAGTGTGCATGTGTCTTCTCTCTAGCCTAATGGGTCTTTTAAATCATGTTAGAATCTGCAGATTTCAGAAATACATTATGCAAAGAAGTGGCAAGGTTAATGGAACAGGAAAGAACAGAAGTTCTTAGGCAAGATGCAAACCCTCTGCAAGGGATCTTTGGTGCAAAGGTTATTCTCAATCTGTTACTGAGTTGAAAGCAATAGTGAGAAGTATAAAATGACACCAAAGTGATTAGAATGCTGAAAGGCTCAATTTAGAAGTGAAAATTAAGGGTATAAAGTCTTTACAACTTCCAGAAGGGCAACTCACAAACTGGTGTCTGATAAATGACAGTTTCCAAGAGGAGGAGGAATTCTTGAGGGCAGCACAAGGGGCTAAAGTTAGATTTAAAAAAGGGTTTATGCTTAACATCTGAACAAAGCACATAATGAGCAATCTGCTGAATTATGGCGAGAGTTCTCAGAGGAAATGTGGGAAACCCTTCCAGAAGCCTGGAGAAGGGACTAGAGCACCCAAACCCCAGCCACCTGCACCATCACTGCAGTAACACTGTGGCTGGCTCTGTGTAAGGGTTCAGCAGCAGGAACCAGCCTCAAACACGCACAGCTGTGGTGCTTCCAGGCTGCAGAGGCAGGGCAGGGATGGTTTGGGAAACTCTGATTGTGTAGTGTGTACAGACACCCACCCCACGAGGTGTCCTGCCTTCAGCAGGTGAGTGGCACCAGCAGAGACTTCTGCTGCACCTTAAGCCCACGATTAAAGCATCCCAGGGCCTTTATGACTCAGTGATTAACAGTCATTAGCACTCAGAAAACAAAAGTAGCACTAGTGGCTACAGTAACACGAGATCACATCCTCAGCAGCAGCCTTGCAGTACGGGAGCTCTGCCTGCTCCCAGTTCAGGCCCCACGCCCTGTGGGGTCACTGCCTCCCTGGGGCACACAGAACAGCCTCACCCGAGCCCTCCTCACAGCCCCGAGGGGTAGTGGAGGTAGTTCTGGACTGAACTGGTCAGACTGGTCTTACCTGGAGTTCCTGGAATAGGCTTTCCTGTAGGGAAGGGGGAGCTTCAGCTGGCATCTGTAAAACAGGAGAAGGACCGACCTGGCTGCTGGAGAGCAATTCACTGAGCCTTGTCTTCCAACAGGGAAAAGGGTGTTTTGTCAAAATCTGAAATTAATTTAGCTGCAATGGGAGATGTCAGCAACTCTGGATTGGATCCACCACTGTCTTCAGACTGTCCTCAAGGAAGCAAGATTAGGTTGCTCATTCAACTCCACGGGCATCCTGGAGCTGAGCTGGGAGAGCCCCTGCATCCTGCCACCAGCCAGCAGAGGTTCATCAGGGTGGGAAGCTGGGAGCAAAGCCATGGCACAGCAGAGCACAGACATGGAAACAACACCTTCAGGGAAGCTGGTCTGCCATACCCTGTTGCCCTACCTCAGCAGGACAAGGCAGCTTTGCTTAGCACCATATCACATTCAAAGAAATAGGAAAGGGACATTCCAGCTTCCACTGGGAATATGATTCTTAACCCTGAAGCAGAATAATCCCTAAAAGGTTATTACAGAAACAGGAGGGGTGGCAGTTGTTAGTCACATGCAGACCAGGAATGCAAGGCCACAGTTGGGAATTTAAGTAAATGTTTGAATCCAGACCCCTGTTCCCACAGCAACTGTCACTAAAGTGTCCTGGGGCCCTTCCAATGCCAGTGAAAAGGGATAATCTCCTCCCTGCACAAACACAAGAGTTAGGTTGTAGCAGCTGAGAGAAATATTCCTCAAAACTTCCCAGGGACATCAGATCTGAGCTTCACTGTTCCGTTAAAGCAAAAGAAGAAAGAAATTACTTAAACAAGATTGGCTTTTCAGCCAATTCAGACCAGTCTATCTTCCAAGTATTATTTTGCCACTTTTCCACAGAGAATCTCAGTAACATTCCCTTCATAATCCTTGCTACGCCAAACCCTCAAAACAACTGCATTCTAGTCAATCCTGATTTGTGTAGTTACATGGGCAGTATGTTACAGGTTAACAGGAACAGTATTAAACCCAGATGTCATCACTCCAAACAGCACTGGGCACATGCTTTAGAGAGACAGAGAGAGAAAATTCATGTATTATGTATTAGCACTGTGTAAAAAACAGAATAAATAAAAAAATCAATACGCTGTAATAGAGAGCACACTCAGAGGAAAGCTAAGGCTTAAGAAAGCTCTACAGAGACAGCTTTCCAAAACACTCACAGGGGACTGTGAAACATGAAAAGTCTTAATTGAAAGGCTTTCAAAGTCTCAGCCACCCAAGAATAAGCCCTTAAAATGAAAACACTTACTCAACCACAATAAAGGCTTTTAAACTGTATAGGATCCTTCCTTCCTCTGGAGAGGGATGTGAGGAGGATGAAGCCAGGCTGGGACCCGCAGAGGAGCCGCAGCCAGCAGGATCTGTACATGTGCCTGTGAGTGTGGAGCAGAACAGGAGAGGTGCCCACCTCCCACACTTACCCCTTTTCCTGCAGGGTTCCTATCCCTGGAGAGGTGCTCCTTCCCCATGCACCTGCAGTGTCCTCCTTTTTGCTGGACTCTCCCAGGAAACCACAGCTTTTCTTCCCTGCATCAAGTGACTGCTTGCCAGCAGCTATGGAATCCT
This sequence comes from Platysteira castanea, assembly GCA_013397175.1. Classification (NCBI taxonomy): domain Eukaryota; kingdom Metazoa; phylum Chordata; class Aves; order Passeriformes; genus Platysteira; species Platysteira castanea. The sequence continues at coordinate 136,449 of VYXC01008462.1, read as the reverse complement.
TTCCCCCAGCTGAATCCCCTCCAGAAAAGCTTTGCTGCTCATTTGGGGCAGATTCAGACAAGCCAGGTGTCTCCTCGGGTTCAGATGCAGCACAGACCTCTCTGGCACTGGCACCAACTGCTGTCCTGTGACTCCTTCCCTGTTTGGAACTCACACCTTTTGAGGAAATCTTCCCAACTGTCCTGGGACCTTGAGAAACACATCTGGCTGGGACTTTCCTTTGCAGTTTCTTTACATCTGGGTCAGTCCTATAAGGGGCTCCTAACTGGTATGGAGAGGGCTTCTTCAACAACAAAGGCTTTTTGCTTCCAGCTCTCACCTTCCTGCTCTCAGGAACATCCTCAACAGATACAGGTGCCTGCTGCTCTTCAGCTTTCTTGGGAGCATGTCCCTCACCTGCCCATTTTGGTCCTGTAGCTTCCTGACCCTCTAATGGGGTGTTCAAGATGCTTTTCCTGACTTTCAGTGCCTTCTCCAAGGCCCTGTTCAGCAGTTCCAGCTCCTCCAGCTCCTTGGGTGAAGGTCTGTCTTCTGCAAGAGGAGAAAACGTGTCAGAAGGCTCAAACCTGGATGTTCCCCATTTGTCTCTTCACTAACTTGCTCCTCCAGATGCCACAGAAGGAAACGAAACCTAATGAATGGTGCAGGGGGTATTTTTTTTTTGGCTGTGGAAGCAGCCACTGCACAGAGGGGGCAGGCAGGCTTGCCAGAAGCTTTGAAGACCCAGGATGGATGCGGGACACGGGAGGATAGTTCTCCCGAGTCAGCCTCAACAAGTGACATTCCCACACCTGGGTCAGGCCCACGGTCACTTCATCGCTGGCCTTGGTTAACGAGGCACGACCCCAAGCTAAGCCCGAGGAGAGCGGGAGGAAAAAGGCAGAGGGCGTATTTAGGTGGATGCAGAGCACCGGAATGACTCCTAACACCGCCCTGGCCGGGGCCGGTGTGACATGAGGGGACACCAGCCCGGGAGAAGCGCTCACCATGTTCAGTGCTGGGGCCTGGCTGCGGCTGAGGCCGCTCCTCTTCCTCCTCATCCCTGCAGGGAACAAACAGCGCCGGGGCCCGGCGTTGCTGCACCGGAACGGGACCAGCACCGCCGGCCCGCGGGGCACGGCTGCGGGAGCAGCGCCGGGGCCTCCCTCCTCCCTCCGGGCCGCTCGTGGGTGGAAGGGCCCGGGAGGGGGGTGCCGGGNCGCGGCGGAGGCGGGAACGGCCCGGGGCTGAGGGGTTCCGGCGGTTCCGGGCCCTGCTCCGCCGCAGCCCGGAGCCTGTCGGGGGAGGAGGTCCCGGGGGTCGCTGTGCCTGCCCGGCGCGGGCGGGACAGTGCCGGGGAACCCCCGCTGGGCCCGGGGAAGCCGCTTTTCCCTCTGCTGCGTTCGGCGCTTCCCTCTCGGCAGTGCCTCTGAGGGGGCGCGGGCACTGCAGGCTCGTCCCACATCCCGCGGCACCCGGCCTCTCCTGGGGTCAGAACACAAACCGGGTGTGTTCCCCTCAGCCTTGGCGGTGGAGCGCCCGAGAGCGCAGAGCCCCCGGCCCTGACAGGCCCCGCATCTGGAGGTGGAAGCGGGACCAGCGCGGTCCCCCCGGAGCCCCGGCAGAACCTCCCTCAGCCCCGCGGACACAGCCCGCGGCAAAGTGCTGCTGCCGCCCCTGGTTTGCATCAGCGTAAAGGAGAATCTGTGGGGGTTTTCTGATGGAGAGGGGAATCTGCTTTGTCCTGCGGCTGTGGGAGCTGCCGGGTTGGTACCGCGGACTGCGAGCGCTGCTGGATCTCGTCAGGATCAGCTCTTGCTGCGGAGCAGTGCAGTTCTCCAGAAGAGCCCGTAGCTGGCACTCGGCACTGTCTGTTCAGGCAGCTGAGCAGCAGGAGTCCAGTCCTCCCCCTTGCACAGCAGAATGAAAGTTAACAAAAATTTAGAAAGTAGGCAAGAAGTGGTTCTTTGCCTTCAATGGGTGAATCTTCAGGTTGAGATAAGCCCGATTCTCTGCAGCCGTGTGACCACAGACTTTTTAAAAGAGGAGTTGAGAATTACAGGTGATTCATCGAGACAGGACTTTAAAACTCCTTATAAAACATTACGAAATATCAGAAGAATCATACATCGTGAGTTGCCCCATTCACCAACTCAACATTCTTCGAGTTGTAATTTGCACTTTCGGCACAGGCAAAGAATGTTTTCTCTTTCTGTAGACTTTGCAACCGAATCTGGCAATTAGGCTGAGCCCTTCCTGCCCTGATTCTTGTAAAGAAGTGTGAGTAGTTACACTTCTGAGGCATGAGCCAAGATAGAGTTCAGCCAGATACCCCTGGGCTCAGCAGGGCTGACAGGGATATCAGACACTCAGAAAATAGTTTAATCAACAAAGTCACCAGCTGCAGTGCTGTGAGACCCTGGGAAGCACAGCAGCAGGACAAGAAGAGCTCATTTTCAGTCAGCTGCTTCTCTATAATCATGAAATATCCTGAATCAGAAGGGACACACAAGGATCATGAGTCCAGCTCCCAACCCTGCCCAGACACCCCAACAACCCCACCCTGGGCATCCCTGGCAGCGCTGTCCAAACGCCCCTGGAGCTCTGGCAGCCTCGGGGCCGTGCCCATTCCCTGGGGAGCCTGGGCAGTGCCCAGCACCCTCTGGGGGAAGAACCTTTCCCTGATCTCCAGCCTGAGCCTCCCCTGACAGCTCCAGCCGTTCCCTCGGGTCCTGTTCCTGGTCACAAAGCAGAGATCGGAGCTGCCCCTCGGGATGAAGCTGCAGCCCCTGGTGAGTTCTCCCCTCAGTCTCCTCCAGGCTGAACAAACCAAGTGCCCTCAGCCACTCCTCACACAGCTGTAGTTCCCTCCAGACCCTTCACCATCCTCGTGTCCCCTCTTTGGACGCTTTCCAGTAACTTTAGATCGTTCTGATACTGTGGTGCCCAAAGCTGTGCCCGGCACGGGCGGGTTCCTGTAGGCTGGGGCTGGCCAGGAGATGGAGCCCTGGACTCCTGGAGCCTTCGGCATCCCCTGCTGTCCCTGGTCGAGCACAGCCTGGGCCAGGAGAGCCACACCTCTCCTCAGGCACCTGCAAGCTGTTGGCATTTAGGTGTTCAAAACAACCAAAAAAGGGATCAGGCTGCTGTAGTCCGGGGAAGTCACCCGAGGCATGAAGCCTGCTGGAGCAGCACTACTGACACTGCTACCTTTTGCATCAAGTCTCTGTGGTTTGGCAGTGCTAAAAATAATCCCCCAAACCCAAGGATCCCTTTGTACAGGAGATGAACCAAGTGTGGGCTCCTCCTGAGCCTCTGGCTTTGTGCAGGCAGTAGAATTTCCCCCAACGCACAAGAAAGCTTTAATGCAGGCACTCTGCTGTTAAGCTGCACCTTGCTGGGATGAAGGACAGATGACTATCTGCATGTTGGCTTGGAGTTAAGGTTTAGGTGAGGCAAGGGCTGCTGCCATCACAAAATCAGGAGGGGCAGTGTGGCAGGAGGTGGGGAGGGCAAGGCTTTACCTGCCCCTTCCAGCCGCAGCGAGTCCTGGTTAAACCATGGGAGAAACCTTGGCAGAGGTGTTGGGGTGAGGTGATAATTGGCAGGTGGAGAGCAGGAACTTCCTGACAGAGATAAAACCACTCTTCTACTGATGCTCAGGGCTCAAACGTGCTGACACTGGGCATCACAGCCCAGCTGCTGCCACTCCCCTCTCCTACTCCCCTCCACAGCTCTGTGATGGGCTCCTGCTGCCTTCTGAGGAGTCTTGCAACAGGGCAGCTGCTGGGTAAATCAGTTCCTGCCTTCTCTTGTGGCTGGTTGGGTTTCCAGTGGATCATCTGACAAAGCCAGTTGAGGAAAAAGTCCCAGGTGTGTGTATCTAACCCTTTTCACTGAGAGCAGCTATGCTGGAATGGGTAAATGCAGCAAAGAGCCATAAGCTGTTCAGGTAGCAACAGGCCCTGCACCAGTACAGACCTAATGTGGCACAGCTGGCATAGGAGGCATTTGTGCCAGGGCCTGCATTTTGAGCTAACAGACTCTGAACTGTGTTTCTGCTTCACGACATTGCTCGCTGGGAAAATGCTGGGTGCCTCAAGCTGGCACACGTGCTAAGTAACATTTCAACTGGTGCAAAGATTTCGTTACAAAAGACAGGTTAAAGTACTCGTGTGATGTACAAGGGACAGCTGCTGGTACACAGCTCTGCTGCCAGTTATTTTTGGGCCTGCAGTCAGGAGGATTTTGCACAGGTGAGATGTGGTGGAAGTTACACTGTGGGCACTCATTCACTGCTCAGGCTGCCAGGTGCCAGGCGATATTCTGCAATCCCTATTTCTATCTTCCTGAGAGCCCAACTCTCAAATACCTGACAGCTAATAAAAATAACTGTCCGGGCATTGGGATCTCCTGCTGGATGCCTAAAGCTCTTTGAAAGCCATGCCCATAACCCATCATGGTGGGATTCCGTGGGGTAAAATTCAAGTAGGCACCACTTAGCAGCAAGAAGAGAAAAGAATTAAACCAGGAGGTAAACTTCACCACTAATACACCTCCCCACACTTTCTATGTTATTGCTGTATTATATTATTCCATGAGCTGTGCTCGTCCTGTGTGCTGCCTGTGGGGATCAGTGCTGTTTGCCGAGCTGACACAGGAGAATTCTCCCTGTGTACACCAGGATGTTGTGCTTTAAACCCAGGCAGCCAACTCAGCCCCACACTGCTCACTCACCCCTTCCCGGCGGGATAGGGGAGAGCATCGTGAGGGTAAAAGTGAGAGAACTCCTGGGCTGAGATAAAGACAGTTTAATAGGGAAAGCAAAGGCCGTGCAAGCAAAACAGAGCAAGGAATTCACTCCCCGCTTCTCCTGGGCAGGCAGGTGTTCAACCATTGCCAGGACAGCAGGGCTGTGTCACAGGTGACAGTTCCTTGTGACAGGAAAGGTGTGTGCTAATGTCTCTGCAAACAGTTCCGTGGGTGAGGGTACGGGTGTTAACGTCTTGGAAATGGGTCTTGATGTCTCTACGCGCTTCAGGCAGCGGGTTTGTTACAGAGCCCACACAGCCGGATTCCTGACACAGACAAGTGGTTCTGCCCAAGCCTGACTTTCTGAACTTCGGGGTAAAATGACAGGTTCAAGGGGGGATACGGGGTAGGCGGTCAGGCAGGCTGAACCTTCCTGCTACCTCAGCAATGGGGAAAGGAAGAGGGCAACATGCAGGTGGGAGTTTGGGGTAAAAGAGGCTGTGCCCTCTGAAACCGAGAGAGAGAAAACCCTGCTGGCTGTGCCCCAGTGGCTTCTCTCCCTTTATCTGAATTAAATAAATGTGCAGGACTCCTCTGTCTCCTTTATGGACGCTGGCTTTTCATAGCGTGATTTTCTGTACAAGTCCAACCATTAACCCACCACCAAACCATATCCCTAGGTGCCACACCTACATGTTTTTTGAACACCTCCTGGGCTGGTGACTCTTCCACTGCCCTGGGCAGCCTATGCCAGTGCCTGACTACCCTTACAGTGAAGAAATTTTTTTCTGATATCCAACCTAAACCTCCCCTGGCAGAAACTGAGGTTGCTTCAGCTTTGTAAAGCAGGCTAGGTGAAAAATGCTGACACTGTCACTGGGAAATACTCTGTATCCTCACCCTCTTCCTGCACATTACATTGGATCAGCCCTGTTTGAAACAAAGCATGGAGGACAAAGGAAGTCTCCTGTGTGTGAAACCATGAAACAGATGGAGCTACAGTGTGTATCCAAGTTGGAAAAGAATACAGCTGAGGTGGGAAGATCCAAAAGGAAAGGCAAGTTCTTTCCAAACGTGGTCTCATGTGTCCAGTTCAGAGTTGAGGCTAGGGGAGAGCGCAGTGTGGGGCGTGCAGGGCTCTGGCAGCTGGGTTCCCCTGTTCTGGCAGCTAGGCTCCCCTGTTCTGTGTCACCTCGGGCTCCAGCACTGCTTGCTCTGGATGCAGCCCTGCCGTGGCTGCAGGTTCCTCTCCAGGACACAGGAGCTGCTGGGATGAGCCTTCTCCAGAGGCTCTGATTTCACTGCTGGAGCGGAGCAGGGACGGGAGGATTCACTGTCCCACAGGAATTCCTGCCAGCAGCAGAGGCCAAAGCCCCGGGCTGGGGTGCAGGTGATTGTTGAGGCCGACAGCTGGTCTGAAGGCTTCACAGATCTTAATTCGGACATGGTTAGCTTCTATTCGTGAGAAAAGACCATGAGAAGAAAATAATCAGCTTTGCCCAGGGAAGCGTGCTATCAACAGAAGTACGGAATCCAAAACAATAGAAAGAGAAAACAGCAAACATATCTGCACCTGGTATTTTTCTGAATGCCTGAAGGCTTGGGTTACAGGTAACCAGGAGTATTATATTGTAGTTAAATGATCGCCAGTGGATCCATTGTTGTAGTTTGGTAGCAAATGTACTTGTAACACGAATGATAACATAGAATAGACTGTAAGTATGTGCTCTCTTTGAAATAAAAGGCTCTATGCCACTATTCCGGTGCAGTGCCCATTTCATGTGCTGCGACACCCCAGCAGCGACAGGTGATCCCTGGCCAGGCTGTGCAAACCCGGGCTGGCTCTCACCAGATCCCCTCTGGCCGTATGGAAGTGAGGAACCATGGTTTGGTGTTTCAGCAAGGAGAGCTGCCAACTGCAGTGAGGCCTGGGCTCACTGCAGAGGGGAGGGCTATGAATCTGGAGATTTGGCCAGGGTGTTTGGAAAACACCTGCAGCAATTCGTCACCCCGTGAGCACCATGTGCAGGAGTGTTTGCTGCGTTACTCTGCCAGTGGGGGTTTTCTTGACTGCTGCAGTAACAACAGGGTCTTTCCTCCCTTGCTTCTGTAGAAAATGATCCATTTAACACGTGCAGGTCCCCATAAAGCCGGGTCAGGAGTTTATAAGCCACAGGGAAAGCAGTGCCTTAATACCGCCCCTGGGGACTGAATGTGTTAAGGATCATCACATTAACACATCTTCAAAATCCTGAGCCCGGGCTGAGGTCTCAGTTCACACCAAATGAAAACCATGTCCCTCGGAGCTCTTGGACAAGGGAAGGGCCTTGCCCAGTTGTTTGCAGAGTCACCCATAACATTGAGGTATTTATGGGGCTGTTTTGCCCTCCAGGCTTCTTGCTATGTGATTTACAGTCTGGGAAAATGCAGCCAAATGGAAACCTGAGGGATCTTTCCTTTTTCTCCTCTCTGGCCTTCTCACAGGACAGACTGTTGTGAAAAGGAGATGGGGATCCTGCGGGACAAAGAGTACCCACCCACTGAGAGGGCTTCTCCTGCTGAGGCCTCGTGCAAGGCCTTAAACAATCCCAGGACCAAGTGTGGCTGTGAGATTTGCAGGATCATTTCATGCTCTGAAATGCACAGCACCATTGATTCCCTGGAAAGGGCAGCTGCTGGGAATGGGGGATGAACTCTGGGCTCATCGCCACTGGAGGCTGTGGATATCAATGTTTGCATGAGTTAAAAGGGGGGAAAAAAGGAAGCTATTAGCAAAACTCATGGGGAAACCAACCAACCAACCAACCAACCAACCAAACAAACAAACAAACAAACAAACACCATCAGGAATGAAATGCCAAGATCTGAGCTCTGGAGAAGTTTGAGACCCATGGAGGATGGAGAGGAGCATGGGCCAAAGACAAATATTTTTTGATTTCCCTCAGAATTGCTGACAAATTGTACAACAAATTTATTTCCTTGTCTTCCATTATAATAGTCCTGGATAAAATCTAAAACACTACTGGCTGCTTCTTGGAGGAAGTTCAGACATGGGGCATGCACACCTTGGAGAGGCAAGGCAAGACCCCAGCACATGCACATCTCTTCCCAGATGTTTGCCTTCCACCTGAAGGAAGGAACACCAAGCCTTTAACTTGGACAGGGCCTGGATTTCCCATCTCGGGACATTCTGGGCCAGCACAGCGAGGGTTGCTGGGGAGGTGTCTGTGCAGGGAATGGAGCAGAGCACAGGTGGGCTCAGCCCCACCACCACGCAGCCCCGCTGCCTCTGCCAGCTCTGCAGGCATCTCGCCATGGTCCCATGTCCACCCCCTGCCCCCTGGCAGCAATTGGTCAAGCTGGGCACTGCGGCAGGAGCTCTTTTTAGCCACTGCCTGGGTACCAGCTGCCTGCTGAAGGAGCAGATGCCTGTGCTGTGTGAGCAGGGCCTGACAGGACCGTGTGTGGTCCTGGTGGAGGTGGTCCTGTGGTGCAGAAAATTAAAACTGGTGAAAATCCAAAAGTTTGGAAAAGGATGTGGTGCAGAGGCACAAGAGAGAAGTGAGCTGGCAGTAACTGTACAAATAAATCTGCTGCAGTGCTAACTGAAAAGGAGCAAAGAGAGAAAGAAAAACCTCTGGATACTCCTGTATCCATATAGAGAGATCTACAATCAGTGTCCACAGAGCTCTGCTGGGAGCAAAGACAGGACAATAAGCCATGTCTGTATTGATTGCTTCTCCTCCCTGTCTTTTGTTATTTTCCCTGTTTAGTTAATAATTAGGAGTTAGACCAGAAGGGAATTGTCAGCTCTGAGGCTGTGGTGTGGTGACTGATGCTAGAAGAGATTGCAGTGATATATTTAGATTTTACTAAAGCACTTGAAACTGTGTCTCAGTCTTCTGCACAAAACTGATTAAGTCAAACTATATGTGAAAGCTGATGATGGGGAAGGCTGCATCAGGTGGAGGAAGGTATTTAAATTTCTGCAGCCATCACTGCCAGATTAAGATCTGATTAATCAATGCAGATTAACATCATCTTTAATTTTGCTGCTGGTCTCAGACAAGACCTCTCAGCTCCACACCATCACATCATCTATTGCTCAGGTAAGAGCATTTGATAAGCTCCATCCTGTTCCCTGTGGACAGCAATCAAGCTCAGAATTGAGCTTGTTTTCCTTTATTCAGTTTCATCTTCCTCTTCTAGAATTCAGAAATTACTGCAGGTCTCCATGTGCTGGAAACCTCATTTTCATTACTCCTGAACCTGATTTAAGACCCAAGTTGGAGTAGTTAAGGGCAGTTGAAATTCACTTACGAATCCAGTTGTCCATTTTGCATCTCTCTGAGGGCATTCAGCTGAAACCGAGTAAAAGTATTTCATGTACAGCAATTTTGATGTGCAAACACATGCATGTCATCTCTGGAAGGCCTGATTTCTCCTTTTGTCTCACACTCAGTTTCTAACTCACACGTCTGCTCATCCTCGCCTTCCCTGGTGATATTTGTACTAAAATCACCTTCCACTTCTCATCCTTGTGAAGAATGTCAGAACTATCAGACAGCTCCACTCTCAGAATTTTTCAGAAAAAAAAATTTCCCCGTCTGCAGTTTTTGGTACCTTAGAAATAAAAATTCCTTTGTTGTATCATCATTTTAATGCCTTGTCCCTGGAAAAAAAATATCAGTGGTGGGCACCTGGATCATCTAGGAAGGGTCTGTTTTTCCATTGCATGTCATCTACCCAAAGCAGGAGTTCTCCATCTCCCGAGCAGCTCTGCACTCTGATAACATCTCTGCCGAGTGCACGGAGACACAGAAGCTCAGCCATCAGCAGAGGTGGTTACTGGTTCCTAGCAGGGAGCCAGATCAGCCTGCAGAGGTGAAAGTTGCTTCAGTTCTCCTCTGGGCTTTGAAGCAAGGGCTGATTATGAGCCATCAGATGTGCTGTGTCCTAATCAGCAGCTGTGGCTTTTACAAGTCAGCTTTTTTAAGACAGGTCAGCCACAGAGACCCTCTTCCAGAAGCTCCGAATTTCCCCAGGCAGTTTGGTCATGCCTGACACTCTGGAAGACCACGGCACCTTTGAAGAGGTTTGTGTTTCCATCATAATAAATCAGATACCTCATTCCAGAAGGCATCACAGGATCTGTGTCACATCTGTCTGTAAAAATACAAGGTGAATTCCCTGTGAATTCGGTTTTTATCTTGATTAGGGCTGACCCCAACTTTGGCCTGAATGAGGAAGAGCCTGGTCCAGCTCCTGTGAGGTGAAAGGAGTGCAGGAATCAGTGCAGAGCTGCTGATGGGGTGGCTGAGAAGGTCTCAGAGACCCTGCTGCCCCCAAGATGTCCTCCTGTACTTCATCACAGAATCACAGGATGATTTAGTCTGGAAGCGACCTTAAGTTTCATCTTGTTCCAAACCTGTGGAGGGATACCACTCATTAGATCAGGTACCAGGAGGGTGTTTTACCACGTTTGTTTTCAGTTTTTATCTCTAAGTTGAGCTGACGAAGTGGTTCTGTAGTTCCCTTACAACAAGGGTTGAGTGGCCATGGCCTCCACTCAGATTCAGAAGCTCCAGATAAAGGGTAATTGTGACTGTGGTGATGTGGCTTGTAGGGGATCCCCTGACAATGAAATCACCTAGGAAAGGACTCTGCTGTCCTGCAAGCTGGAGCAGGGTGTGGACAGAGTGGGTGAGAAGTATTAGAAACAGGGAATAAAGAATTTTCTTGTGTCAGGTGAAACAAGCTTCAGCAGGAGCTGAAGGCAGGAGGGAAAGGCCGAAGCTGTGGCTCTTTTCCCGAAGCAGAACAGATGCACAGTCTTGCTTTCAGGTGCCTGTGGTTTTCTCCAGCGGCTCCCTCCCCCTGACAGGTGTGGGGGGTGTCAGTGGTGTGCTCAGAAATTTGTTGCACGGGCTGTGGTTGGGGTCTGTTTGGTCAAACGTGTCTGTCTGTGTATTGTAGACCTCACATGGCTGGGGAGATAAGCAGGAGGGTCTCAGGGTGAAGTGGGGGTCCAGAAAAGGGGGATTAAGCCCCTGTGTGTTACTGGGAGCAGGAGTGAACCCCAGGAGCTACTGGCTTGGACATAACCTGAGAGTCTGTGGCCTGGCAAGAAACTCAGGGTTCAGGACCACAGAACTGCCTTGACCCAATTGTACTGAAGACTGAAAAGGATTCAGCAGCCTTCCTTCCTTTCATTTCTCTTCCTCTGAGGCAGGAGTCTCCCAAACCACTAGAAAGAGTGCCTGCTTGCTTGGAGCAGGCTCTCCACTTTGCTGCTGCTGGCATCAGACCCCTCCATCCCCACCAGATGTGCCAGACCCCTCTGGAAGTGGGGCAGCAGGAGAACCTCGAGCGCCTGCTGCCCACAGAGGGATGGTCCCACAGCCCCGTGAGCCCTCCTGGGGCAGATCCACCCCCTCCAAGCCCAAGGGATTGCAGCCTGCTGGGAAAGCAACAAAAGCCCTTCTCCTGCCCGGGGATGGGGGACACCATGCTGAGTTTAGGCTGTATCTGTGCTGCAGATCATGAGACATCTCAACACTCCTGAGCTGTCAGATGGCATTTTTAATCAACCCAAACTTGACTTTTTAGAAATTGTTGTTAATTATGCTCTCCAACCAGAAAGTGCAGGGCTTTGATCAGTGCTTCTCAAAGCACGTATGATCCAATGCTGCACCTCGTGTCAGCTCATTAGGAGCTGCCTTCATTATGAACCCTGTTCGTCTGCTGTGTCTGAAGTCCTGGAACTGGAAGCCTGTGAATTGAGAGAGGAGCTGGATGAGGTTTTGTAGCTGGGTCTCAAACCACAGACAGCATAAACACAAACATGGTTTATGCTTTATAGACACATAAACATAGTTTATAGGAAGGAGGCCTCATAGGAAAGGTGCAGCCACTGATGAGCAGAAGATAGGGCCCAGCAAGTGTCCCAGAAGTGAAGCAGGTGTGTTAAACAGGCTGATTTGGCATTGTCTCATCTGCAACCCCAGGCCAGGGTAACCAGTACCAGGTTTGAAGCAGGACAGGTAAACAGGAGTGCCCGTGCACCAGGTTCCTTGGAGCTGAACTGCCAAGGAAGGATTCAGCCTCAGGGGTGCAGTGCCAGTGTTGGTGTTGGTGTTTCAGCCTCGCTCACCACATGGACAGGGATTTAAAGCACAGCTGGTGTCCTGACCTTGGAAAAGAAACTCGCTCTGGAAGATTTGTCCGTGAGGCTGCCCTGCCATCACAGCATCATTGCTCTTCATAAGCTTACAGAGGACTGGAAAGTGAGAGATGTTCAGTGTCAATTATGGTTCATTTTTCTGGTAGCCAACTGTTCCACGGCAGATTTAGAGCTGCTTGGAGGGAGGTTTAGAGCCACTTGGTCCACCTGTCTGGAGAATTAATCTAAAATAGGAATAGTGTGATGAGGCAGTGTTGTAAAATTGAGACACAGAATATATTCAAACAAGATTTCTTTTTTATACCAGTTAAACCAGATTAACTGGTTTTATTAAACCATTTCAATAAATTAGGCCAATTAAGCTCCATCAGCATTTGAATACAGATTCATGATGTCTAGTGGAATTGGTTCTACTCGATTGACTTCAGATTGCTTAAGGCTGAGAAGAGTAACCTGGGATGAGCTGGGTTACTCCAGTGAGGTGAGGGTTCCCAGCCTCACGGAGTTACCTGAGACAGCCCCCTGACATAGTGGAAGGATCCCAGCTGCAGAGCAGCTTGCTGCTCCCAGAGGGGTTGGCTCACCTGACCCCCAACATCTGCACCCCAGTCGGCTCTGATCTGGTCACACATGGGCACGTGAGCCCTCCTGGCTGGGGTCTGACGTGTCCCCACAGCCACCAGGCAGACGTGGTGGGGTTTGGCCTGCACAGGAGAAGGGAAGTGAAGCCAGCCATGACTGGCCAGACTGGGGGCAGTGGCAGTCACTGGCTGGAGGCAGAAGGATGCTCATGACACCATGGCAGGCCTCTGCAGCAGCCTTTCCTCCCTGCCAAGGCAGAGGGCTTGGTCACAGAATCACAGAATGGTTTGGGTTGGAAGGGACCTTAAAGTTCATCTCATCCCACCCTCTGCCATGGGCAGGGACACCTCCCACTATCCCAGGCTGCTCCAAGCCTCGTCCAGCCTGGCCTTGGGCACTGTCAGGGATCCAGGGGCAGCCACAGCTGCTCTGGGCACCCCGTGCCAGGGCCTCCCCACCCTCCCAGGGAACAATTTCCTCCCAATATCCCATCCAGCCCTGCCCTCTGGCAGTGGGAAGCCATTCCCCCTTGTCCTGTCGCTCCAGGGCCTTGTCCAAAATCCCTGTCCAGCTCCCTTGGAGCCCCTCTAGGCACTGGAAGGAGCTCTGAGGGCTCCTGGAACCTTCTCTTCTCCAGGCTGAACAACCCAGCTCTCAGCCTGGCTTTGTAGGTAAGGGGCTCCAGGCATCTTTGTGGTCCTATTGAATAGGAACATCCACTGAATAGGAATATTTGATGTAATGTAAAATCAGTTAAACTGAAAAGCCCATCAGCATTCCTTGTTTCCTTTCACTTGTCTTGAGACCTGTGCATTGCTTGGCTTTCAGGAAATCCACATTCTGGACCTCCAGGCTGGGCAGCTGGTGGTGCCCGGTGCCACTGCCCCCATGGGCTCCTGCTCCCCACAGCCCTGCAGCATCAGGGGCACCCGGGCACAGTCCCTGCAGAGGAGCAGCACCTGCACTGCTCTGCTCTAGAGGGCAGAGCATGTCCCAAGGGCTGTGAAATGCCCCCAGGAAAGCCTTTCAGCCCCCCTCTCTTTACCCCCTGTGACCATTATTTGCTGTGTGGGTCAGCACCTGCTCTCTGCGCACTTTGGAGGCTCAGGCTCAGCCTCTCCAGAGCAGCTGCTCAGCCCGAGCCCCTGGGAGGAGGCACTTCCACCCCACCAGCTCTCTCTCAGTGCTGATGCTTTGTATCCAGGGTGCCCTTGACTGAGAGGGAAAACATTTTCCTTTCTTATCCAGAGCATACCTCAAGCATTTCAGCTTGGGAGCTCAGTGTATGCCACAGGTCCTCTGCCAGACACGGGCCTTTCGTGAGGTTTTTTCTGTTTAATCACACAAAGAAAAATGCATTTGCCATTCTTAGCAGACCGTTTCACTGCAGTGCCTCTTTCTTCATCCCAGAGTATATTTTCCCCCCAATTAACTCATGCGTTTTACTCTGTGTGCTTATGTTTTGCCAAATGTGAAGTGAGAGAGTGATGCTGTTTCAGACAGACTGGTGAGGCCCAGCTACTCCCAGAACAAAGCTTCATGCTAACACAGGGTTTCACAGATGCTCCTTGGGCTGCCCATCAGCACATTTATCTCCACTGGAATATCCCAGAAGCCTTAACCTCCAAATCTTGCTAATGAGAGGCAGTCACATAAACCTTGGGCTGGCAGCAGAGGCTGCTCATACACATCACCACAGTGTGAGTGTTCTTAGAATTTTTTAACTGAAATTAAATGCTCTGTGACTCTGCAGCATGGCAGGTGGATGTGCACAAAATACCAATGGGAAGAACACAGAAATTCAGTTCCCTGCCTGAATTTAACAGAGCTGTATACAGTGTGTTCTGGACTTAACACCATTTGTTTGGTCCAGGGGGACACTGTGTCCATAACTTCCCATGGTTTCCAGCCCACCCTGCACTGCCCATGCAGCTGGACATCACTGAGAAAACCCTGTCTAGCCCCAGCAAATGGACAAAGCCAATTTTGGGGCTGCCTGATGAGTCTGCACAAAGAGGCCCTAACCCTGCTTCAATCTGCATCTCTGTGCACAGGTCTGGGGCAACAAAGCAGGAACAGAGCGCAACCTGCAGCTCGCTGTTGTTCTGCACTGCAGCACGGAGCAGCAGGGAAGTGGTGGTGGCAGGGGTCTGTCACTGGGGAAGGTGATGGAGCTGATCCCCACGACACTGGCACAGAGGGATGTGCAGCCCCAGCACACAGGGGTGCACAAAAGCACTTTCCTAAACCCATCAGAGCTGTCTGCACTCCTGTGCCTCAGTGAATGTGGGTGGTGTGGCAGGCTGGGCTGGGGGCTGCAGGGCAGCTGTGTCTGAAGGTGGGCTGTGNGCGGCGGGCGAGGGTGGCTGCGGGGCCGCCCCCACCGCCCGCTTCCTCCCCCGGGCCCCGGCCGCAGCCCCGTGCCCTCCCTGCCGGCGGTAGCGGGGCCGCATCCCGGGCGTGCGGTCCGGCTGCGCCGCGGGACGGGCCCGAGGGACGGCNGGGGCTGGGGGCTGCAGGCTCCAGCTGGGAAGCATTACCAGCTCCAGCTGCATCACCAGTGGAAAGCAGGACAAGGAGTGGAGGGGAAATGAAATTATCAACAGGGATGGAGGGAGCACAGGGAGGAGCAGCAGCCCTCAAAGAGGAGTTTGTAGTGATGGCAAAGCAGTGGGACTCCTTGATTCTCTGGTTTCTCTTAGGGTAACAGGAACCCCCAAGCCACCAGAAGTGCGGGTCTGGCTCCCTGCTCTGGTGCAAGGGGACCTGACACGTGAGCTGGCGGAGCAGTGTGTGTCCTGCCTGCAGCCCACAGCATCCTGCCTTGCTCTGTTCACCAGCACTGTGGGTTTGCACGATTTAAATTAACATCGATCCTGGGACAGCAGTTCACTTTCTCCGGGCATCCTGCTCTAGCAGATGTCTCCAGACTCTGAGGTTAGAACCACTTAGGAACTAAGAAAAGCCACAGGACGATTTCCAGCGGGAAGCGCGGGCGGGGTGCGGAAGGGCTGCCCCCGTGCCCGTGCCCAGCGGGGTTCGGAGCAGCTCCGAGCACTTCCCTTGCCCTCCAGCAGGCTCGGGGGCTTTGCTGCTCCCTGCTCGTTCCCAGCGCTTTAAACAATGATTTCAAACCGGTTTTGTTAAACCCGGGAGCGACCTGCAGCGGAGCAGCGGGTTCCGGTCCCGGCTGTGGCACGGTAAGCGCCGCTGTCCCCCGTGGGCAGCACCCCCGGCCGCCGGGGACGCGCACCGGCTCCGGGGCTGCGCGCTCCCGGCGCGGGCGGCTCCGTCCCGGCCCCCGCGGCCG
>VYXC01008462.1:44620-120638 GCA_013397175.1 Platysteira castanea | reverse complement strand
CTGCGCCGCGGGACGGGCCCGAGGGACGGCGGAGCAAGTGAGCGGGCTTCTTCCCTCTTCTCTTCCCTTTTCCCCCTCCTCTCCTCCCTTCCTCGTAGTCCCCCCGCCTCGCCCGTGGCTGTCGGGAGCGCAGGGCTCTGCTGCAGGAGCCCGGGAGTTGCAAAACATCGCCTGGCTTTGCAGCACGTTTTAATTTTTTTTTTCCTTTCCCTTTTCCCTCTTACACTTGGAGTAGCTAATTGGGTAGGAAAACACGAACTGCAGGGGTGGGATTACTTCATGCTCTTGCAATGCTGTTTTGCTGTTCGATTTCAGTCCTTTCGCGTGAACAGAGCCTGCCGGCGGTGCTGCCCGGGAGCGGGGCCGGGCGCAGCTCTGCTGCCAGCGCCGGTTTTCCTTGGCAGGTTTCCACTTCTGAGGACGATTTCGTTGTCTCTGTTGCTGCCTTGGTTTCGGAGGAGATTTGCTCTTTTGAACAGCGGGTCCCGCAGTAATCCCGGTCCATGCTGTGTGCCCAGAGGCTTTCTCATCTGGCAGATTCATTCCATCACTAGGACTTTTCTCCTTTAGTTTCGAGATTTCCGTAGAATAGTGACCTCCAGGGAAGCGGCGATGCCGGCAGAGGGCTGTTTGCTTCCCAGCCTCCTGGCTGGTGTCCTGGCTCCTGCAGCCATGGATTGTCACTGTGTGGAGCAGCTCCGATTTTTCTCCTCTGTTGGTGAAAGCTGGATTTCTTCGGGTTTGTCTGAAATGGGAGAACAGGGGAATTTCTCGTGCAGGTGGCATTGAAGTTCAGCCAGCTAAACCAGCAGAAATTGCTCCCCTGAGAATACAGTATGTGCAGATGTGCTCCTTGAACAGTTTATTCTTGAATATGAGCAACAGGTTGGGTGTGTTTTACAGAAATAAATACAGAGGAGGTGAGTGCTGGGCATTGATTCCTGAGGCCTGGAGTCAGCAGGATGCTTCAACATGGGGATGAGCAAGTTGGAGCTGGTCCTTGGGTTGGCTGGATGCATGTTTACACCACTGGAACATGTGCAAGTGAAGGATGAGTTTGTGTTTGTCTCATGCTCAGCTTTCCTGTGTGTTCCCCTCCAAAAGGGGATGATGCAGTGTGGTGCTCAGGAACTCTCCTCCCTGTTCTCTTCCCCCTAAGGGCACTGTTTTTGCTCTCAACTGGCAATTCCAGCAGTGAAATAAGGAGGGGGCGATTTGTCTTCCTTCTTTATCATACATATTTTACCTGTAAAACAGTAGCCTCAAAAACAATTAAACCCAGGGAAATTTGCTTTGTACTTCCTAAGCCTGGGCTTTCTCCAGTAGTATCATGCTCTGGGATGTGGCTGTTCTGCTTTATTTCCCTGAATTAATTTTATTGTGGTGCTGAGAACTCCCCTGTGGTCCCTGGAAGTTGTCCTGCATTTTGAGAAGTTCAGAGCTTGCTGAATAACTGCTTTTCTTCCCTAAAATATAGGTGGGAAATTTCCTATTCCAGCCTGTCCCTGGATACCTGAAAGTTGACTTTTGCAGCTTTCACCTTAGCAAAGCTGGGCTTCATTGATAAATCTTTTTTTAAAGTGACTTGCCTCATCTAAAGTTATGAAAAGTTGGTATTTCTGGTAACAGCGGGATGAATTAGTTAGGTGAATAGGGACCCTCCTGCTCCCCTCTGCTAAGTGAAAATCCACATCTGTTCTTCTGCTGACAGGTGTTTAAGTGATTCCCAGCCCCTGCAGTCCATGAACCTGCAGTCCACTCCTGTTTGCAGCCTGGACCTGTGTCAGTCTCAGACGGTCCTTCCCAGTGTAGGGAGGGCAAACACTCTTGCTGAGGTTGTTCCCCAGAGAGCCAGAGCCCTGCAGAGAAAGTGACGTCACCTTGGTGTCTCTGCCTGGAGAACAGCCTCGCTGGGAGGAGGTGTCTCCATCCTTGTGCAGTGCCAGGAGCTATCACAGCTTTCTCCAGTGACACCTGCTGTGATGTTCATGGGGAACTTGGGCTGTTCATCTGGGAGAGAACACGGTGACAATGTCCTGTGTGTTCCTCCAGGATGGTCAGAGAGGGGTCAGATGTTCTCCCCAGCATGGCAGTCATTATAGCAATGGGAAAGGCAATTTTAGCCCTTTACCTCCAGCGAGTCGTAACTTAAGAGGAAACACTCTTCTTGTTAGCTCTAAGGTTTTAATTTTCTAAGAGGGCAAATTATCCCCGTTTGCACAGAGCTCAGCTGCAGTAACCCCCGTCCCTGCCATCCATGTGCAGCACTGCTGGCCTTGGGAATGGCCCAGGAGCAGTGCAGGGCTGTCTGGAGCAGCAGCAGAGTGGCTGGGGAATCCCAGGCAGTGTCTGGAGGCAGAGCTGCAGAGGATGTCACTTGTGGCAGGCAGCCGAGCCAAAGTGTAACCAAGAGCCCTGTCTGTCCTGGCTCCTGGCAGCAGGAGCTGGCAAGGACCTGGGGACGCCCTCGGGGCGCTGCTGGCAGGGCCTGGCTGCTCTCAGGTGCAGCAGTGCTGGGGTAGCTGCTCCCTGTGGGGCTGTTCCTGTCCCAGAAGGAGAAATGTGTGTTGGCAGCTTCCCCAGCACCAGGATGGCAGCGAGGGCCACAGCTGTGCTCAGCTTGGGGTGGAGTTTCTGCTCCTTGCGGCCTGCACCCTCTCCAGGCTGGTCTTGCACTTCCCTTCCAGCTTGCTTCAAGTGTTTCCCAGCTCTAAAGCTGAGATGTTAAATGACATTTTGGTGGTGAGCTGTGACAGGTGAGGGATGCTGTGTCCTGCTGAGGCTCTGTGGAATGCCACAGCCTGTTTGCTGCAGCCCTGAGGCAGGAAGGGACAGGTGCCAAGCCCTGTGGCTCCTGGCCCTGGGCAGCCCTGTGGTCCTGTCACTGCTCTCCTGTTTTCCATGCCTGTCTGCTCAGCAAATGCTGCAGGAGTCTCTCACTTACCTGTGAGACTCCTAACCTGTGTCTCATTGGTCCAGAGTGAGAGCACGGGGACCAAATCCTGCCTTGGTTGGCACTGCTTGGCTTTTTCTGGGGATGCAGAAAGATGTGAGGGATGACCACAGAGGATGGGCACAGAGCGGGGGAACAGCAGTGCTATTTCAGTGGCACTGAATTGTCCTGGACAGAGCTACAGGGTGGGCTGGATGCTGTTGCTCAGGGGGAACCAGTTACTATGGTCTCTGCTCCCCTTCAGCTGCTGGCTGGGAGGGGATCCTGTGTGGCTTGGGCCCTCAGGCTCCCTTGCTGCTCCTCTCCCTTCCAGAAGGAAAGGTTGGCAGTGTGTCGCGAGCTCTGGTGCCATCCAAGTGCTTTCACACTTTGCAGTGGCACCCGTGCTTTGCTCAGCCACATGTCCCTAAGGACAAGGGTGTTGCTGGCTGGGATCACCTCGTGGGTGACCTCTCTCCAGGATGCCGCCCAAAGGAAAGGCAGTGCGAGGGCACAGGTCCCTTTTTTGGTGGGGGGAGGGGGGGAGGAGTGAGGGTCCTCTCTCTGCCAAGACCCCCTGCACACGCAGGGGACGTTGTCCCACTCGGGTCCCTTTCAGGGCGGTGGCTGATGTTTGGTGGCAGCGGCTGCGGGCATGGCCCCGTGGGGCTGCAGGGGCAGTGCCGAGTCACCCGCTGCGCTGGCAGCCCTGGACCAGCAGGGCTGGCACAGCTGGCTCTAGGTGGAGTGTTTGCACTGGGGAGCCCAGGCTTTCAGCAGCTTTAATAGGGAGTTACTTTTTGTGATAAATTGATGGCTTCATTTTTTGACCTTTCAAAGCTTTTCATGCATTAGCTACATGTAGGAAATGTAATTTTCCATGCTGAGAAACCAGCTCTGAAGCAGAATGACTGATGTGATCTTTTTTTGGATGTCTGGCAGACCAAATTTAGTGTGAAACAAGGCTCAGGTCCTGGGTTGAGCTCCTCTGCCTCAGAGATTTGGTGTCTGCATGACAGGGAGTTGAAAAGGGGAACAGGGAGAATTCAGCAGAATTATTTTCTTTTGATGGCTGTGAAGCTCCTGGAGAGACACCAAGGCACAAGGGCTTCCAGACTTAAACAGGGATTTCAGCGACTGAAAAGTAACTTGAGGGGAAAAAAGAAATGCTAAAATGAGGAAGGCTGAGGACAGCTTGGTGCTGAGCACCTTGGTCTGCAGGGCTCCTCTGATGCTGTTCCCACTGGCAGTGGCAGTTGGGGTCTGATCCTGCTGTGCTGAACAGAGTTCTGGCAGCTCCAGCGTTGCTCTGTGTGCATCGAGGCAGCTGCCTCTGAGCTGTCAGCTCTCCCCTTGCTGTTTTTAGTTCCCTGGGGTTGTAGTGCTGGGCTGTCCCTGTCCTGGGTGCTTTGGGTTTAGCATTTATAAACCTTCCTCCAAAAGAGAGGCAGAAACCTGCCCATCCTAAGGTCTTGTCCGTGTTTTCCCCACAGCTGCCCTGGGTTACAGAGCATTCAGATGAATGTTCTCTGTGTGCCTGCAAGGCACTGTGGTGCCAGTATCCAGCCCGGTTCTGGGGGTGTGGAACCAGTCTAACACCCAGTTTTGGTCTGTGTTTGTTTACAGGAGGTACCTGGGGACATCACTTCGAGGTGCTCTGTGCCCGAGTCTGCAGCAGACTGGGCTGGCAGGGGGTGACCTTGCCTCTGGGAGCATCGCGAGTGACACTGTGGGAGCTGCCCGCACGGCCGAGCCTGAACTGGTAAGAGCCGGGCAGGAGAGCTGCCTGTCTTGTTTTCAGTATTTCACAGAGTGCTAAGAATGGGTGACCTGAGTCAGAGAGCCCACAAGTCCGAGGCATGTAAGCTGTGCTGTCCCTCGGAGCTCCCCCGTGCCGTACAGAGCTGTGCCGATTCAGAGGGAAGAGGGCGGGTGCCCTCTGGCTGTGCCCGTGCTTCTGAGGTCGGACCTCTTTGCTGCCTCGCTGCACAAACATCACTTCCTAACAGTGCAGAGGGGAAACCGGACTAATCCTTTCTTTAAATGCATTTAACCTGTGTGCGAGCCCTGGCTGGGAGCTGTGAGGCACACGGCCACAAACCCCCATCAGCTCCCAGATGCAGGCAGCACTCCCAGTGCAGCCCTGCAAGGCCGAGTGGGTTCAGCTACTGAGCTCCAGACAAGCCTGTGGGGACCTCAAGCAGCATCATCTCCTCCTTTTGTGCGGGTTTTGCCTTGTCTCTGAGATGGGGAGAAGTGATTTCCCAGCCCTCCTCAAAAGCAGAGCTGTAAGATCTTGTTAATTAGTGATTAGCAAGTGCTCGGAGGCTTTTGGCTACAGGGCAGAGGGAAAGGCAGGCTGGGGAGTGGGGGAGGTATGTGGCAGCACTATCTCGAGGTCGTTTTGTCCCCACTGTTCCAAGTGTAGGGGAGATCTCGGCTTGGCCTTAGAGGGGGAGCTGTGTAGTGAGCACACCTGAGGTGCTGAAGCACAGCCCCCTGAGCAGGTCACTCCATGGCAGCGGGTGGGTTAAATCAGGCCCTGACTCCAGGTGATTCTGAGTGAGAAGTGTTTAAGCCCTCGCTGTCCACAGCCGGCTTCCCAATCTGCCTCCTGCTGGGATCCCAGCCGCTCTCCCGAGCAGCAGGATCCTCGTCCCAGCCCTTAGGGGGTCTTCCCTCCGCTTTGTCCCTAAACCTGACAGATCCGGGCTTCTCTCTCTTGGGCGTGAGGAGAGATGCCCGTGCTGGGGCAGCTTGCTCTGGACCAGCTGAACATGCTGAATGTCCCTGGGGTGTCTGTAAGTACACAAAGGACAAAGGGGAAAACATAATTTGAAAAGGTGACTCTTCCTGGAGGTAACTGGGAAGGATCCTTGCCGGTGTGCTGGTGGCTCGTGCAGGAGCTCAGACAGACTCGAGTGCAGCTGGTAGCTCTGTTTGGTGGCTAATGCCCGGTAAGAGGGGAGGTGTGAGAGCTTTAGGGAGCTGCTGGTCAGCTCCACAGGGTGTTTCCTGAGGTTAATGACTGCGGTGTGAAACGTGTCAGATCTCTGCGGGCCCTCACAGCGAGTCTGGACGCCCAGAGTTGTTCTCTGCATTCACAAAGCAGGATGAGAGGGAGGTTTGTGATGGAGAAGGAGCAAACCTGCTGTGCAGGTCTGGCAGGACCTGCCATAGCTGGGATGTAGCAGCTCGTCCGGGTACCTGCTTTGAAGGGGAAGGGAAGGCTGCCCCGCACAGCGGCCCTGCACCTCGGGTTATTGTTCCTGGCTGCAGGCTGATGTTTCTCCATGCTCTCGATCCCGACTGCTTCCCAGGGAACAGCCTCTGGATATGCGGGTGTTGGCTTGGGTTTCCTCCTATGCAAATGAGTTTATAGGAATGTACTAAGCTCCTTCACAAAACAGCTTGAGCTCTAATGAAAGACATCACTGTGAAAGAGAAAAATATTGTTAGTGCATTACTACCATCGTTAACGAGGTCAGATCATTGCCTTGGAACAAAATTAGTTTGTTTTGCTCTAATCAGTTTTAGTAGCTAGAGTGCTCAATAATTACTCATGTCCTTGTGAAAGGGATGGGACAGCATGACTAGAGCTGCTGGCAGACTGCTCTGACTCTGAGATGAATTGTGCAGATGATTTTTGGGAGGGCATCTTTCCAGCTGCACAGTGCCCCTGGAGTGATGCTGGCAGAACCCAGCTTCAGCCAGGAATGGTCATGGTCCACAGCACGGCTCCTCTGGAAAGAGTGTCCGGAGGGGGATTCAGAAAGGCATTAGCAGCAGGAACATCTTTGGACTCTGCTGTTGTCTTCATGTTTATGATCCTATTTGACTTACAGCATGAAAATGTCTCTCTGAACTATTCCTTTCTCTAGTCTATGCAAATTTTCAGGACCCCAGGAGCTCTCAAATACAGCTTCTCTCTAAACCAGAAGATTCAGTCCTGGGTATTTGCACCTCTAGAATCTTCCCTTTATTTTTTATTTTGTTTTGTTTTTCCCGATGTCATTGGTGTGTTCCTGAAAAGGCAGCCTGTGGCCACCAGGATGGATGGACAGGGTGCTGAGAGCCACTGCTGTGGTGAAACCCTGGCTCGGGACGAATGACTGCTAGCAAGCCACGCTCTCCCTTACAGGTGTGATGGCACGTGCCTTCTGCATTGGCAGCTGCTGCCCAGCCACAGAAGAGCTGTGGTGGTGGGTACCTGCTCCTGTGCCTCGCTCAGGGCAGTCAGCGTGGGCTGCCAGACCACGAGGCCTGCTGTGCCCTTGGTCTCTCTCACTAGTCCTGCACCTGTAAACTGAGTGCAGCTTCTGGTCAAAACTCAGGCTGAGGTCAACCATCCCATGCTGGAGGTGAGAGGTTCTTTGGTGCCTCTCCAGCATCTGCCTGGCAGCTCCCTGGGAGCGCCGTGCAGGGGCAGCAGAGCTGGAGCAGGGGTGGCTCTTCCTGGCACTGTGGCCTCCTTTTCTTGTGCTCTCCCTCGTCCTCGATGGGTCCTTGCAGGGACCTGGGTCAGGCTCACAGTGCCACAGCTCAGCAGTTTCTTTCTAAGTGGTTCTTTCCTGCAAAGGGACAAGTTCATGCTGGAGCCCCCAGCTTTCCTTCCCCTTAATCCACTTGCTGACTTCAGCTCGAATGGTGTTAATCGTTGCCACACTTTCCATTTCCTCTCTTGTGTTTCCTTCTGGCTCGGCTCAGCCGTGTTTTCTGCCCTGAAGCTGAGGGAGCTGCCGCTGGGCAGTGACTCTCCTGGAGGGGTGCCAGGAGTGCTGGAGCTGGGGCAGTCTGAGGGCTGTGTCTGCACCTCGGGGTTTGCCCGCCTGCCTGGCCGGGATCAGTGAAGTGTCACTGGTCAGGAGCACACAGGGGCTGGGTCTGCTGCTCCATCAGTGCCCCCCTCATGGGCACTGCAGCCAAGGCTGTTCAAGGCCTTCGCATCCCTGACCAGCTCTTCTTCCTCATTCATCAGTGAGGCCCAGCAGAGTCTCTTCCCACTGTCCCCTCTCTCCTGGGTCAGGGAGCTGTCACCAGTGCTCCCCAGAAACCACCTGACTTGCTTGGGTCCCACTGTAGTGCTCCTCCAGCACATATTTGGGTTGTTGGAATCCCGTGAGGATCAGGGTCTGCAAACACAAGACCTCTACCATTGCCAGAATGTCTCAACTACTTGGCCGTGGGCAGGTGGTCTGTTGGCACCCACCACAGTGTCACTTGTGTCTGTCTGTCCCCCAGCCTTGAGCTCTCAGCAGGCTCCTCAGCTCTCCTAAGGCACAGCTGATGGGCTCTAAGCAGCTCCTCCCTGCAGTTCCACAGAGCCCATGGCCATCCCTGGCAGCACGTGGTCACTCGGCTGTCCCACCACGTCCTGTGGCCCTGGGGAGGCCACAGCCTCAGCTGTGCCCCAGCCCTGCCTCCTGTGCTCGAGCCATGCTCCGGCTGCACCAGGGGCCTCTCCCTTGATCTCTTTTGAATTTCCCACATTTTAATTCCATTGAATGCCCTTAATTCCTGTGTCATGGAACAAGGAGAGCTCTGTCCAGAAAAGCTCTGTTAGAGACGTGGATTTTGGCAATTCTAAAAATACACCTCGCTCGCCCAGGCTTGTGCGGGGTAGCCATGGCAACGTGGCTCCAGGAGCAGGGTTAAAAACAATTGCACCAATTAAGGAGGGAATAGAGGCTGTTCAAACTTAGAAAACCTAAAATTTTAGAAAATATGGAGTAAGAAATACCATGTGTGATGCCAGGGTCTGTATCGGCTTGGTTGAAACTGTGCCCCTTCCACTCTTAAGGAGCATCCCAAGTGCTGATAGAGCTGGGGATGTTCAGTCTGGAGAACAGACGGCTCCAGGGAGACCTCAGAGCCCTTTCCAGGGCCTAAAGGGGCTCCAGGAGAGCTGCAGAGGGACTGGGGACAAGGGATCTGAAGGGACAGGACACAGGGAATGGCTTCCCACTGCCAGAGGGCAGGGCTGGATGGGATATTGGGAAGGAATTGTTCCCTGGGAGGGTGGGGAGGCCCTGGCACAGGGTGCCCAGAGCAGCTGTGGCTGCCCCTGGATCCCTGGCAGTGCCCAAGGCCAGGTTGGATGGGGCTTGGAGCAGCCTGGCATAGTGGAAGGTGTCCCTGCCCATGGCAGGGGTGGAATGAGATCATCCTAAAGGTCCCTTCCCACCATTCCATGGCTCTATGAAGGAGAGCAGCCTGGCTGAAACATGGGGAGTGTTTTGAGGACAACAGCAGGGTCTGAAGAACAGTTTTGGCCTGCAGTGCTGGCCTGTGAGGGGGCAGGTGGATGTTATAATTCGTGTGCTGAGCCAAAGTCCCTCAAAATCAATGGAGATGCTTTCACTGATGGATTAGCTTCGGGCTGGGAACACAGGCTGGGTAAAAGCGACCAGATGAGTCTGAAAGCAATGTGCTATTGTTTTGAAATGAGATTTGCTTTAATTGTACTTGTTGGGCCCTGGTCACGGCCAGAGGAAGCCTCAGGAATGTCAGCAGCTTGCTGGGGATGGTGCTGGGGAGTGTCTGTCTAGTGGAGCTGACTGAGCAAGGTGGTCCTTCAAAAAGCTTTAAATAGAATGATTTCAAGCATCTTTTTTTTTGCTGTGCCTCACAGAAAAACAGAATGAAAGGATTCAGAGCATCTCTTTCCAATGTATTTCCGTTTTTTTGTGGACGTTGCAGGCATTTTCCCTCCCTGGCTGATTGTGCTTTGCCACCTCGGCATGCTGATGCCATCCCATGCTTTTTGGGGGATGGACAAAGGGCTTTGGGTGCAAATGTCAGAGAAGTTTCTGAGCTCAGGGCAGAGAGCAGTGATGCCACTGCCGCCCGTTCTTGGGCTTGAACCTGAGCTGGTGAGAGATCCTGCCCTGCCTGTTCTCCCCAGGAGCTCAGCTCTGCTCTTGATCAGCCCCACTGACCCCGAGGAGCCACTGGAAGGTTCTTGCTGTGTGTGGAGGCACTGGAGAGGAGGACCCCAGGGAGGGGTCCCAGCCACTGGCTGCTCTGGGCTGTCCTGGAGCACAACCAGGCGAGCTGGAGGCGAGCTGGGGGTTAAAGCCGGGCGCGAGGGGTGGGTGTGAGGCAGAGGTCCGTGCAGAGGAAGGAAGCGGGGGCCTGCAGCTGCGTGGGGAGGATGCTGCGCCCGCTGGAAAGCAGCAGCGGGGTCTCCTGAGACAATTTAGGTGAAGGAAGCTGTGATGAAGTCACCGCTTTCCTTGGCTTGGTGGCGGCAGGAGGTGTGGTTAGTGGTGCTGGGGGGAGGAGGAGTTCAGGTTAAAGGCAGTAAGGAGCAAAGGGGCACGTGTGGCATGTGCAGGGCATCGTCCCTGGGCTGGCAGCTGCTGGGCAGTGCCAGGGCTGTGCCACACATGGGGAGGTCAGTGCTGCAGAGAACCACAGACTGCTTTGGGCTGGAACGGACACTAAAGGTCACCTCACTCCAGTGCCTTCCGTGGGCAGGTTCAGCTGTCACCGAGAAGGAGCTCTGGTTTCCAGGATCTGGTCCTTCCTCTCCCTCCACTGGGTGTGAGTGAAACCTCAGCTGTGTCCTGTGAACATAGGCTGTGCTGGTGCTTTGGGCAGGGGCTCAGGTGGGTGCAGCAGGGCTGGTATTGGCTCTGGGGCAGGCAGATGTGGGTGTCCCCAAGGCTCCTGGGGGCTTCAGGGGTGGCATTGGCCCAGGTGGAAGAAGTGCAGCCCCTGAGACCCTGCAGCAATTCCTTCCACTTCCAGAGAAGCTTTGGGCAGAACAGGAATTGGAGTCTTTGAGATGACTTAGGCAAATTTAAAAAATTTTAGGGTGAATGTCTTTAGCTCACTTTGAATTCTGGTTTGCATCAATTTGGGTTAATGGAGCTGGAGGCCGTCCCGTAGTGTGGGTTTTTTGCATAGGTTAGACCAGAAGTGTTCATGGAGCCGTTGGGGAAGCTGGGCCAGGCTGGGGAAGAGGCAGAGCTGGTGGGGGGGAAGGCCCGAACAGGGCTGGTGGTGAAGCTGGCGGTGCACGATGGTGCCAGGAGCCTTCCCAGGCTCTGACTCAGGGGCTGGCTGCTGGCCAGGGCTGGTTTGGTGGGTGAGGACTCAGAGTGAAGCTCCTGGGGAGGGGATTTTCCCTGTGCTCGGGGAGCAGCGAGCTCGGGAGGGCAGAGCAGAAGGGCCGTGCGTGGAGCGGGGCTCGTGCTGGGACCGGACCCGGCCCCCGGAGCCGCGGGAGCGCTGGCAGGTCGGGTTTGGCTCTGAGCCTGGGGGTGGGAGGGAGGTGGGCAGTGGGGTTTCACCCCGCTCCACAGGCTGCTTGGAAGGGCTGCCCAAGGCTGGGCCTTCCCACACCGGCTCCTCTCGAGCTGTCACACCTTGAGACGTGTGGCACAGCTCCAAAGGGGTTCAGCGCTGGTTTCCCTCCGTGGCTGGGTGTGTGTGCTCTTTGCACGTTACTTGGTGTCAGTCTGGTCCTTCAGCTCTCTGCAACCCCTCCTCCAGCGGCTCTGGTGTTTGTTAAGTGGCCATGTGCCCTTCCTTTGCCCATAGCAGGGATGCTGTGGAAGTGAAATCCTACACTTTCTTCTTTCTATTGCCTGGTGGCCGTGGTCCCCTGTGAAATGCCTCTGCTCTTCCAGCTGAGTCTGCACAGGGGGCTGCAGAGGGATGGTGTGTTTAGGGAGAGGGGGAGAGGTGGCATAAAGAGCTCTGTACCCTCCCTGTGAGGCCTAATGTCAAGAGAATCTCTTACAATGTGTGCTTGCCCTATTCCCGCAAAATTACAATTAGCTCTAATTAAGTGGAGGTTAACCTCCACTGTGCATCCTGCAAATTAATGGAATGTGCCATTACCTTATCTTGCAGCACTAGAGGTTCTTGAAAATTACTTGGAAAGAAGTATATTCTTGTGTGTGGTTTGAATTTTTAATTTATGATAATAGTTCGAGCTTGAATTAATTAATTTTAAATGACGGACCTTTGATCTTTTTTTAAACACTCTTGCTTCTGCAGCTTGGTGTAGCTTCCCAGCTCTTCTCCCATTGTAGTGAAATGAATTGGATAAACACACATAATATGATAAAAATGTGCAAATACACCCTGAGCCAGCCACAAGGGTGGAGAAGCTGGTCTGGTCTCCGTGTGTGGTGTGCACTGAGGGGGCCCTGCTGCTGCCACTCCAAGGGGGAATGCAGCAGGATCCACAGGTTTAGTGCAAGATGTTGTGTTATTTCATCTTGGAGGGAGATCTGGGGACACAACTCATCTTGTGGCTTTGGGCTTGCCTTTGGGAGTGGTAATTTGGGTTTGTGGTCGTGTGTTTGAACAGAGCTTCCTCTTTCCTGGGCAGCCCTTTCTGGTGCTGCACCTCGCAGGGAGCAGGGGCAGGTCAGGCGTGACCCCAGGACGTGGGGTGCCTCAGCAGTGCCCCGTGCAGGGGAACGGTCACTGCCCTGGCTCTCTGGCCACACTGGTGCAAGCCAGGTCCCACTGTCCTTCCTGCCCACTTGGGCACAGCTGTCTCATCCAGCTGCACCACTTGGCCAGCACCCCCAGGGCCTTTCCCACTGGGCACATTCCAGCTGCTGTGTCGCAGCCCTGGAGCATTCCATGGGGTTGTTGTGACCTGAGTGCAGGACCAAGTGCTGAGCCCTGTTGGATCTTCTCACAGGGGGCTGGCCCCTGGATGCAGCCCATCCAGATCCCTCTGCAGATCTTCCTGCCCTCCAGGAGATCAATACCCTACCCAGGTTGGTGTCACCTGCGGTCTGAGGGTGCCCTCCATCCTCGTGGCCAGCTCATCGATAAAGATCTGGAGCAGACCTTGCCCAGCACTGGGCCCTGGGGAACACCACTGGTGACTGGCTGCCAGCTGGCCGGAGCTTCGTTCCCCACGCCTCTCTGGGCCTGGGATCCAGCAAACAGTGCCCCTGTCCAAGCCATGAACAGCCACGTTCCCCAGGGGAATGCTGTGGGTAACAAAGGCTTTGCTGAAGTCCAGGTAGACACATCCACAGCGTCTTTCTCCCATCAGCTGAAGGGATCACCCTGTCACAGGAGGAGGTCGGGTTGGCCAAGCAGGCCCTGCCCTTCATGAGCCTGTGCTGGCTGGGCCTGATTCCCCGGCTGTCCTGAGTGTGCCACGTGGTTGCCCCAAGCCAATCTGCTCCACACCCTTCTCCTGCACCAAGGTCAGACTGGCAGTCCTGCAGCTCCCCAGATTCTCCTTCCAACCCTTCTTGTGGATGGGCACCATGCTGGCACCTCCAGGCAGCTGGGTGAGCCAGGACTCCCGTTAAATGATGGAAAGTGGTTCTGTGAGCTCTTCCACCACCTCCCTCGGCACCCTTGGGTGGATCCCATCCGGCCTCAGAAAGTCATGAGTGTCTGGGTGCTGCAGCATTTTGATGATTCTTTCCTCTTTTGGAGTTTATGGGGCCTTCATTCTGCTCCTTGTCCCCAGCTTGGGGGGCTGAGTACCCGGAAAACAACTGGACTTATTAATTGAGCCAGTCCTGCAATGTTTCAAAATTAAAATAGCAGACATCATTTCAGAAGTTTCCCAGTCCCTGTCAGAGCACTGACCTTGCGAGGCTGACTCCAGCTGAAGCCAAATTTTCTGAGCAGGGGGGAGAACACAGCCAAGCTCCCTTTCCCTGTGTGCTCCCAGGACGTGGGGACCCACGGGTGTCTCCGAGTCCAGATCCAAGCCTGCCCTTCCGGACTGATGTCGATGGCCCCGCTCCCAGCAGGCCCCTGCTCTGGTGGGAAGGTTTGGTTGTGCTGTTCCCAGCTCCTTATCTCACAGTGCAGGGACTGGCAGGGGCTTCACCGTGGTCACCATCCAGCATTCCTGTTTTCTGCCTCCATCTGGCAGCTGCGTTACCTGGGACTGAGGGGCTTCTGTCTGGGAAGAGCGAATTTACTGGGGGGAAGGGCAGGCCTTAAGGGTGAGCTTGTTATTTTCTCAACCCACGAGAGGGATTTGGAGAAGCAAAAGGGTTGGCAGCAGTGCCTAGCAGTGCTCTTGCTCTTTTTGTGGTCAGTTGCTGTCTCTGAAATGACAGTGGTGGCTGCTGCGGGTGTAGCAGAGATCTTGCAGGAGGGGGAAAAAGGTGCTGAAAGGGGCTGTGATAGCAGCTGCTTCTTCAGCAAAGTGCTCTAGATGGACTGGGCACATCATCCAGTCCTGGATCACCCAGCCCAGCCCCTGGCCCTGCACAGACCCCCCAACAACCCCACCCTGGGCATCCCTGGCAGCGCTGTCCAAACGCTCCTGGAGCTCTGGCAGCCTCAGGGCCGTGCCCATTCCCTGGGGAGCCTGGGCAGTGCCCAGCACCCTCTGGAGGAAGAACCTTTCCTGATCTCTAGCCTGAGCCTCCCTGACACAGCTCCAGCCGTTCCCTGGGCGCTGTTCCTGGCACAGGGAGCAGAGATTGGAGCTGCCCCCTTGAGAGGAAGCTGCAGACCCTGCTGAAGTCTGACCTCCATCTCCTCTGGGCTGAAGAAACCCTGAGCTGCTCCTCATATGGCCCCTTCAGACCCTTCAGCATCCTCATGTCCCTTCTTTGGATGTTTTTCTGTTTAGGTCCTTCTGATGTTGTGGCACCCCAAACTGCCCCCAAGACTCGAGGTGAGGCTGGACCAGCACAGAGTCCTGGTGCTGGTGTGATTCTGTTGGGCAGTTCTGGGAGCTCAGTGTGTCCAGAAAAACAGAGAAACAGTTCAGAACTGTAATGGTGATGTTCCAGAGTGATGTCTCCTGGTGGGGCTATGACATGGGCTGGTGGCACCCAGCTCCTGGCCATAACTCATCTGGCCCTGCCCTTGCCCAACTGCTTTGGGGCTGAGGTTTTGAGGGGGAGGGAGAGATGGCTGGGTCTGGATCAGGGACTCTGCTCTGCTGCAGCCAGAGGGGCTTCTCTTCAGCCTTGCAGGGTGGGGGAAGCTGCCTGACCTTTAGTGCAGATTTGTTTCTGCATTACTTGCCCTTTTAACACATGATTGAAAACAGGCTGTAGGGGAGAGGGAGCCAAAGCTTGGAAATCGGGCCACTAGGATTGGTCAGGAGC
Organism: Platysteira castanea; assembly: GCA_013397175.1. Lineage (NCBI taxonomy): Eukaryota > Metazoa > Chordata > Aves > Passeriformes > Platysteira > Platysteira castanea. The sequence continues at coordinate 105,638 of VYXC01008462.1, read as the reverse complement.
ATTTCTAGGAGAAACAGAGCAGAAAAAGGAGCATGTAGAGAGAACAGATTTTGCTGTTGGTGATGGATTGCCCGCCCGTGTGGAGGTACAGACCTGGCTCTGGGGTGCTGCCACACAACCTGAACATGAGGGTCACAACCCGTTGTGTCACCGTTCAGTGCAAAGAGCTCGAGAACGTGCTGTCATCTGGCATTTGGGGAGGTTTTGGAGGAGGCTCCAGAGGTGTTTGCTGCAAACCTCACCTCCTGAAGGTGCTGGCACTCACCTGCAGCCATGGCTGTGCCCGTGCTGGCTCAGTCCTCTGGGGTGGCTTCTGCTGGGCTGTGGGGACAGTGGGCATTGACACGGACAAGCCCGTGTGTGTGATCTGATCTGATCGTGATCCCTGGGGCTGGCAAGGGGACAGTGACCAGGTGGGCACGGGAGCCGTGGCACCAGCAGTCTGGGTCCCTGGCTGCTCACGGATGCTGGTTGTTTCCCTGTGGCAACAGTGCCTCGCTGCTGTTTGTGCTGAAGTCTCATGAAATCTTTATATCTTAAGTGTACGTGACCTGTTCATTTATCTTTGGGCACTGGGCAAACACGGAGGGATATTGGATAAAACACTGCAAATATTTGCAGTTCCCTGGGAAGAGAGCTCGATGAAACTTGAGGTTTCGTGTTACATGTGGTCCTTTATTGCTCTGCTTTTCAGGTTTAGATCTTGAAGGGCTTGGCCGAGGGGCAAGGCTGATCTTCCACAGCCAGGGAAGTGCAGAGCCCTGTCAGCTCTGCCAGTCCTGTGCCTCACACATGTGGCTGTCTCACAGTCTGCATGACTGGGATCTGCCCGGGATGGAGCTGGGCACAGGCGAGGGACCCTTTGTCTGGGGATGATACTGCAGCCCTCTGTGGAATCCCAGCAGCGAGGCCAAGTGCTGTGAGGCCTTGTGCAGGGATTTCTGTCCTTCTGGACCATCCTTTGGGCCTGGATGAAACAGTGAATAGAGATACTGAGGAGCCAGGCATGCTCTCCATACAGAGGGTGGCGTGCTGTGGTACAGGAGAGACCCATTCCCAAGGGCAGGGATGGTATAAGGGATTTGGAAGTCAAGTTTTCTTCTCTGTCATGGCCAGCACAGGAGAAAGCCCCATGCTTGGCAGTGTTGGCTGGAGGGGAAGGTGAGGTGCTGGTACACCATGGGTGCGAGGGTGCTGCTTCCAAGCCCCCTGGAGCACCTCGAGCTGGAGCCCAAGGATGCTGGGTTTCAGCCACTCTTCACTGACACATCAGCTGCTGTGAGCTCTGTAGTCCTTCCGTTCCGCCTTTTGGAAACTTGGAAGAAATGTTTCCATGTCTACCCCAAGGTGGTACCACCCAGGTACCACTCAGGTACTATGTCTACCACCCAGGTGGGGTGAGGTGGGAAGTTCCCAGGCTGTGAGGGTTCTGAGGGATGGTGGTTTGGGGTGCAGCCCATGTGCTGCATCATTTATAAACCCCAGGCACCTAAAGGCAGGGAAGTGGACAGTTTAAGGACGTTGTAAATCTTACCTCCACCCACACTGGAAACGTGAAGAGTATCCTTCAAACCCTGTGCAGGGAACACTGCTTAAAGGATCACAAACTCTCCTTTTTGCTGGGACATTAAAATTCAAACATAACTAGGAATTCTCCTGTGGAAGTGACAATTGCAGCAGGTCTGATCCTGGAATAAAGGCTGAAGTGTGAGTAACTTGGCTTGGCATAATCAGAGGGATTGCCTGGGGCTGAGTCCAGTGGCAGCAGAGTTGAGGAGGGAGGTCTTGCCATAGACTTGAGTGGTTTTTGACTGGGAATGCTTGCCATGTGTGCACACAGATGAGCTCAGGATGTGCTCCACCAGGGGTCTGTGACCAGCTAAGTGCATCTGAGGATGTTCCCACTTTCCCTCCCCTTCTCCTGTCTGAGCTCTCAGCTGAGCCCCAAGCTGTCACTTGTTCCCAGTTCTCTGTGAGCCACGTGAGATGGATTTGCTGTAATCTCCGAGCCAGAGCCCAAGGTTTTCCAGCTAAGCTATGCTTACAGAAATGTTCCCAAGAGATGTTTTCTGGGAGGACTTGGAAATTTAGTTGTAAACAGAGATATCAGAAACATGTGATTGCATTATTCCTCTGTTTCCCAGATGATGACAACGATGTTTTGAAGTGACAGAGCTCTGCAGTCCTCCAGAGCAGGGGACTGGGAGTCACCCCTGCAGGGTGGCCTTGTGGCCACCTTCAGAGTGGTGGCTGTGGCACTCTCTCATCAGGCTTTGCTGAGGGTATGGGTCTGGCACCACCTGGGCGTGCCCTGGCCAGAGCATCTGTCAGTGGATTTGGGAGGAAAACAGATCCTCTGTGTGCAGCTCCAAGGGCCCTGTTCACCCAGTTTGGTTGGAGCCATCCCTTCCCACCGGGCTGAGCTGGGGCTGTCAGCGCCGCTTCCTCCGGAGTCGTGTGATGAACGTGGGATTCCAGCTTTGCTTAGGGAAATTCCAAACGTCAGCACTAAGGTCAGCATTTCGGAAGCATCCTAGAGGAGGGCTCAGGTAGAAGTTTATACTTGTGCTTCCTCACATGTCTTCAAATGTGTCCCTTGACAGGCACATGTTAAGTTATAGAAAATATCTGGACTAAATTTCTACCCTCACGCACCTTTCCCTACTCCTCACTGGGGCCGAAATGGATACAGGGCTCTTGTTTTGGCAGCGGTTCTCATCTGGGTTTGAAAAGCAATGTATGCTTCGAGTATGCCCTTCACAAAACCACAAGGTCTCCCTAGCTCTCAGCAATCATCTGTTTGAAAAATATTGAGGGTTTTTTTTTTTTCCCCTTTCTTTGGATTTCCTCCAAGCCAGGCGCTTTGGGGTTTAGCAAATGTCAAGAAGCAAAGATGTAGCTTACATTGGGATCAGAGGGTGTTTAAGCAAAGCCTCCTGGTGAAGCCTCAGTGAAACTCGGGCATGCCCTGAGGCAGCAGGGTTTGTTTCCTCTGCTGGGCTGCTCTCCTCTTGCCGTGGGTGACGGCCGTTTGCCCAAACTGTGGCTTTGCTGTTGCTCATAGCAGCAGGAGCGTGAGCCAGGAGCTTTGCACGGAAGAACTGAGAGTCCCTGAGCCTGACCCAGCCAGCAGCCAGACACACGGGAGGTACACAACGTGTTTATCAGTCCCTCAAGTGCCACCAGCTGGCTTTTCCACGGAGTCTGGTGTGTGCTGCGGGCTCCGGGTGCTGCCTGGGTGCTGAGATGCATCTGGAAAGGTGCTCTCCTGGGCAAGCAGCACCCTTGGCCCCATGTGCCCCTGCAGGATTTAGCTCGCTGCTGGTGCTCCAGCACTCAGAGCTGTGCTGAACATGGTGGTGGTGCTGGGCTGGTGGTTGGATTTGGTGATCTTAAAGGTCCTTTCCAACCTTAACGACTCTGTGTTTCCAAGAAGGGTCTTTCAGGTGCTGGAAAAGAGTTGTGTGATAGAAGGCAAAGGGTCAGCTGTGTGTCACCCTTGGAGTGTTAAGGATGGAGAAGTCGGTGGCAGTAGCACCTCAGGACTGGTGTGGGGGCTCCATCAGCAGTCTGGAAACAGGAGTGAAATGAAATGTGCATTGATTGAATGAAAATGGAAAGGAAGACTGGTCCAGGCTTACAAAACCATGAAGGTTCTGAGTCAGGGGAAGGTGTAACTGTCGCTCACCTCGTGTCCCAGTACAAAAACTAGAGGCTGGCAGTGAAGCTCGGGGGTAGGTAATGGAAAAAGGGTAAAGGGAGGTGCTGCTTCCTCAAGCAGGTAACAAGTGTCCAGAGCTGGTGCTGCAGTAGGCTGGGGAGGCAGATGGCTCATTTGACAGGCACTGGGCAGACTCCTGGCCAGCAGGTCTATAGATGGATCCAAAAAGGACTCACCTGGGATATATCCACTGTCACACCTCATCCCATAGCTGTGGATGCTGGGAATGAACCGTGGAGCACCCAGGCTCCTGTGTTCTCCCCAAGCAGCCTCTTTGGAGAAGAAGAGCAGAAAACCTGGCAGTTACTGATGGCCTTTGGGGGTGCTGAAATCTGCTGCAGGCACTCCAAAGGTCAGGGCAAATGTGTCTAAGGCAAGAACTTCCCAAAGAGTTCAGTCTGTCTTGAACTCTGCTCGACCATAAAATCTGTCTGTGGCACTGCCAGGCTAAACTGGCTCTACTCAGACTGGGGTCTGCCTCCTGTAAGGACTCTTGTTTCTAGGCTGTGGACTGGATGTCTCTGTTACTAAATGAATGTTCTGGGCTGCAGCAGGTTTCACGTGAGGTCTGCAAAGGTGTTTTGGAGCCCAAACCCCCTCGAGAGAGCAACTTCTCTTCCCAAAGCCAAGTGTGTGCTGGTCCCCATCACGCAGGTCTTTACCCCATGCCAGGACCCGGGCTGGCAGAGCATCCAAGGGCAGCAGTGGGAGGGCGTCAGGGGAATAGGAGGAGATCTGGCCCGGGAGGAAGGATGCTGTTTACACTGGGTTTGTTGCAAGCCAATGATTTGTCACTGGCTTTACTGGTAGAACAAAGCATATTTACTCAGCTTGTTTGGCCGGTGAACAAGTGCTGGATAAGAAACTGTCAGATGGGAATCAATTAGAGACTTCAGCTCCGAGTGAACGATCCCATTTGACACCAGCTGCCCTGCGAAACCCAGTAAGGACAATGCTGCTATTTATATGGCTCTTTTCTTCTTCCTTCCCTTCTTCCCTGTCATCATCTGTGCTCCAGTATTAGAGCTCTGACCCCGTGTGTTGCTCCCAGAGCAAGCACTGACACCAACCCTTTCACGTGGCTCCTGTGAAGAGATCTTTGTGTTTGCGAGGGGAAAGGAGCCGGCTGAGCCTTGCATCCCTGTCCCTGCTGGCCGGGGCAGGGGCTGCAGAGGGCTGAGCTGTGGGGAGGGCAGCACAGGTACCAGGGTGTGCCCTGCCGGTGCCGCGGAGATGGGGCTGGTGAGGCAGCTGCAGCCCCGGCTGCCGTGCAGCACCGCGGGGAGCGGTGCCCGGGGCTGGCTGCTGCTTTGGCTCTGAGTTCTCTACTGTGGCCTTTTGCTCCTGTCCACTTGGCTCCTTGGTACGTTGAACAGTGACACGACTCCCTCGCTTCTTCTGGGAGCTGCCCTGCCACAAGGGCAGGTGATGTCCCTTCCTGTGTGGGGGTGGTCTGTGGCATGAGGAGGTGGGAGTGAGTGCACAAGAGCAGAGGGGGGGTGGTTGCTGCTGCAAACAAGCCCCTGCCATCCTGGAGAACCTGTAAGACTCCCGTGTTAGGGGACAGTCACTGAGTCCTTGTCACCATGGCATCTCCTTGCCTACAATTCAGCTCGGGCTGCCCAAGTGAGTGACTCAGTCGGGTCACCGGATGGATTTATACTCCAGGCAGAGACATTCCTGGCTGCATTTATGACATAACTTGCCTAAAAGTCTCATCACTAACTGGTGGCTCTTTATAGCCTTGCCCAGGGCCTCTGGGCAGGCTGTGTTCAGCAGGATGCCAGGAACTGCAGCTCTCAGAAGGAAGAGCACATGTGAATCCCTTCCCTGTCCTGCAGAAGCACGGCAGCTCATGCAAAAACGTGAGGCTGTGGAAGGTTTGCAGTGGGCTTGCCTCTGCCCTGCCTTGGTACCGCTGCCTGCAGCAAAGAGCATTTCCCCTGAACACACCCAGTCCTGAGTGGGAATGTTCTCGTCATGGGTAAAAGAAAAGCTTTTCAGTGAGGTAATTACTTTGCTCTTCTTACCTCGGGACTTAATTTTGAGGTTTGCTTGAGGCTGACAGCACTTGATCTTGTATCTTTTAAATCTCATTTTCCTTCTTTTAATGACATTGCAAATAAGATTTGCAACTCCTTTTAACTGCTGGCTCTCTAGGAATGCTTCAGTGGAGGTGCAAAATCCTGGCCTGTAACTGTGGTGTTGTCCCTTATACATGCCTTAGAAATAACTTCTAGATTTGAAGGGGCTTTGAAGGGGTTTTGGTCTGCAAGCTGAAACCTCCTCTTGTAGCAGGGGTGTGCTGTTAGATGTGGCAGAACTGGGGAGGTCAAAGCCAGCCCTGCCCTCTCTGTGCCTGGTTTGCAGGGCTCCTTCTGCACCCTCTGAGCCCCAGTGAGGTCTCCGTGCCTGGCACACCCTCCGGCAGCCTTGGAGCCAAGCACGGGCGCTGGTGCAGCTTGGCTTTGCAGCACATGGGGGTGGACATGGAAGAGAAGAGGAGGAGCTGAGTGTGCTCCAGGAGCGATCCTTGCAGGTTGAAACGAGCTCTGGTGGCAGAGTAAGAACAGTTGGAGGTCCTGGGGCTCAAACCTAGCAGAGCTGTCCTGCTTTTCACTGACCCAGCCCCTCCTCTGCATGGCTGGAGCTGACGGATCAATGGGTTGGTGCCTGGGAGAGGCAGCATGGCCCTGCTTGCCTGGGCAGGTCATGCCCCACTTCCTCAGGGCAGGGGTTTTGCTTTCTCTTAGGTGTGTGCAGAGGGGCCATGGCGAGCTGGGCAGGCTGCCTGGGGCTCAGCAAGTGGAAAACCACTTTTCCCTTCTTCCCCGAATTTCAGCAAGGCTGTCCCTGCACAGAAACACCGATAGCTGGCCAGGTAATAATTAACTGGGACAGGCATCCTCGTAATTACCCCTCCTGGGTGCACTGCACTGCCTGCACAGAGCTTGATGCAGGGGGCAGCAGGGGTGAGGACAGGGTTTTGCCTTCCTATTTTCCAGAGAATGCTGAGCATGCCCTGGCAGTGCAGGGTGGATGTGGAGTGCCTTTGGGTACAGTGGCAGCCACTCCTCCCCTCCCTGAGGCTGTGCTCTCAGAGGGGACACCTGCCATGGGTGGTGGCTGTCCTGGGGGAGCTCTGGCTGTCCTTGTGCTCTTGGCTCATCATGGGGAGTTGGATGAGGAGAGGGGGGTGGGAGAGCAGCTGAGGGGGCCGTGGCCTCGTTACATGGAGTGGTTGTGAAGCTTTCCCAGTCCATGTGAGAGTGTGCACCCAGAGCAGAGCAGTGCCTGTGCCTGGGCGTCTGGAGGTTGGCCCTTTCTCCAGAGAAGGCCCGGGGTGAGGTGCTGGAGGCTGTGGGAGATGCCAGGCTGGTGGGAGGACCTGCTGTGGCAGCACTGCCAGCACCCAGCCCTACCCCAGGGGCTCCCCAGCCTGGCCCTGGCTCCAGGCAGCTGCTGGGAGCCACGGCAGTGCTGAGAGCCTTGGCGAGCTCTTACTGTTGATTTTGCCTCCCATGCCAGCATCAGGAAGCACACTGAGATGAATTAAGATGACTAGAGGAAAGGCAGAGTCTCTCCAGGGCTCCTGCTGCAGGCACTCCCACCAGGATGCTCAAGGCCTCCAGTGTCCCTCTGTGCTCAGCTCCGGGCTGTACGTCAGACCGAGATGGGAGCTGGTGAGCACCCTCTGGGCTCCCGGGAGGTGTGCAGTGAGTAAATCAATCCATACACCTGTAGAGTTGTAGCTGCACCATGTACGAACAACGCATTGCAGCTTACCCTGGTAGCCCTGTGAGCTGAGTGTCTGAAGAGTTTAGAGCTGAAATGGCCGGGTCCTGTAAGGACAGTGCTGTTCTTTCACACCGCTGCTGGTCAGGTTCTGACGGGGAAGTGGCTTTTCTTTGGTTACAGTCTGCTTTGAGTGTCCTGGTTAACAGCTCTGCTCCTGCCAGCTCTCAGCCTGGCCCTGGCTGCCAGCACATCCCACCCGGGATGGCAGCACTTCCAGCAGCACAGGCACGCCCAGGTCCCGTCCCTGTGCCAGCCCCACCGTGCCACAGCTGCTGTTGAGTTTGGCCCTGGCTCTGTGCCTGGCACTGCTGCTCAGGCTCTGGGATTTTGGTGCTGTGAAGGCCAAGCAAAGGTGAAAGCTGACTGCCCGGGTGTCTCTGGGCACACAGGGCTTGTGCCCTGCCTGGATCTCACCCTCTGCTCAGCCCCACCTGGGTCCTGGATTCGTCCTGCTGCAGCAGAGGATGCTGGAAGCTCTTCAGTCAAACATCCTGCTGTCTCTTGCCCACAGATTTTATTGGTGTGACTTGGCTTTCTGGCTCATAGCTGAACTAATAAGAACAAAGCTGTCTTCTCTCTTTTCCTGCTTCATGGATTTGATTTGGGTTTTATTTGTGAGGTGTGAAATGGTGACAGGTCACTAGGGCTGATGTGCAGCCTCCCAGAGCCACTAGAAGAGGGAGAGGTTGGATGGCTGAGGAGAATGAGGCCTCCTGTGCAAGACCCAGCTGTTAGATCAGAAAAATGCTGGCAGAGGCTGGAGGGAGGTTGGATTGCTGAGTCCTCCCTCCGTGCTGGAGCTCCTTGTCTGAAGCAGCAGGATGGTGCTGCAGGGCCTGGCTGCCGCCCTGGCATGGGGAGAGGAGGAGGATGGTGCCAGCCTGGGCTGGGGGAGGCAGCCCAGCCCCCAGAGTCCCTGCCTGACACATGATGGGTGTAATGACCATTTTCATACTCTGGTACTCATAAATTGTTACAGCTGAAGCTGTAGAGTTCTGCTGGGCTTTTGGGGGGCTGGGTTCTGGAGAGGGGAGACTCCCCTTCCTCCAGCTGTGCTGAGCTGCAGGAGGGTCCTGCAGTGCCCTGGAGGCTGCACCCAGGCTCAGATCACTGTCAGTGCTCTACTGGGAGAAAAACCACCCAGGCAAGCACAGCGGGTAACTTGGCAGCCCAGAAGTGGATGGTTTGGGAATTAACAGCATTTTTATCAGCAGACTTTGGTGTGTGTGTTCCCAGGCTGCTTTATTGCTCAGGGCTGGGCTGCTTTACTGGTCCTGCACTGGTTATTGCAACTCATTACTCTCAGGGGTAATTGGGCCCAGGGGAGGATGTTTGCAATCATGAGCCCTTTCCCTTTGTTTTTTTTTTTTCTTTTGTTTTCCCTTTTCTTTCCCCTAGGAGCTGCTGTGCTGGAGCTGGGGCCCTATCAAACCCGTTATCTTTGAATGCATCCTCCCCACGAGGGGTGGAGGGCAGGGCCCTGTCCCGGTGGAGCACAGGGCTGGGAGCTCAGTCACGGCTCCACTTGTGCCTCCTCCCGTCCCTCTGAGCTGCCCCTGCCTTGGGGATGGGTGACTCCTGTCTCCCAGGCCCCCCTGCCCTTCGCACGTGCCATTCCCCAGGGCCCAGGTGCCCTCCCAGCCTGCTGACAGGTCCCATGGCGCTTTCCTTGGGGAGCTGTTGGAGCACTCAAATGGAGAAAACAAATGTCTCCTCTTTTTTTATCTTTTGGCTTTAATCTGTGGGGTTTTTTTGGAGCTGGCAAATTAAAGAAGCACTGTTAATCAGGGTGTGCGGGAAGAGCTTTGCTCTGAGGAATGAGGCTGGTCCCTGCAGGGTTTTGCTTAGATAAGCAATTTTATCAAATCACCGAGGATACCTGAGGCTTTGGGCTATTAATGCTGGATTTTCTCCTAATGCAGGTCAAAAAAAGGTAATTGTGTGTGTGTGTCTCATTAGCCTGCAGTTTTGTAGAGCAGCTCCATGCTAAAGGAAGAAGCTGAACAAACAACTGAGAGAGCTGTGAGATGCTTAGATTAGGGCAGCTGCCTGGTGAGGAAGTTTGTGCTTCTGTTTAATCAGTGATGTTGGCTGTGTAGGGCTCAGGCTTGGCCTCATCAGCCTCTGGGCCTGTCAGGAAGAGAGATTTGAAAGCAAAACCAGTGAGAGATATACATGCATATCTCAATCTTACTTTTAAAATATGTATTTTATGTATAATTTATGTATAATATGTGTTAAAATTGCTTTCCTGGCTTTCCTTGTGCTTTGCTGCTTGGTTATGGAGAGTGATGTGGCTTAAACTGAGGTTTCCTGCACTTTGGGCAATGGCCTCTTCTCTGACCTGAAACAGAGGGAAAAGGTGGGAACCCAGGGCAGGTAGTCCTCACCATCACAAGGGCATGGAGTGACAGGACAAGGGGGAATGGCTTCAAACTGACAGAGAGTAGAGTTAGATTGGATATTGGGAAGAAATTCTTGGCTGTGAGGGTGGGGAGGCCCTGGCACAGGGTGCCCAGAGCAGCAGTGGCTGCCCCTGGATCCCTGGAAGTGTCCAAGGCCAGGTTGGACAGGCCTTGGAGCAGCCTGGGATAGTGGGAAGTGTCCCTGCCCATGGCAGGGGGTGGGAATGAGATGAGTTTAAGGTGCCTTCCAACCCAAACCATTCCGGGATTTATGATCTGCACCATGAGCAGCTGCAGGTTGGAGGGAAGAGAGGACGGCTTTCCTTCCCTGGGACACCCACTGCTTCCTCAGCCCGGCTCTGGTCTCAGGGGAAGCTCCCAGAGGTTTGGGAAGAGGCCCCACAAATTGTTCCTATTAGAGAAATCTCTCTGACACAGCAGAAATAAAAACAAAGAGCTCTTCTTCAGTGTTTACTTTTATTTTTAGAAGACAATAAGTGAGCGGAGGGATCTGCAGGCGGAAACGATGGCTCCCACGTCCAGGCCCCCCCTCCGCCCTCGCCAGGAAGCTCACGCTGCACGTGCGCCCGGCTGGGATGTTTGTAGACAAAGAGTTTCTTGATGCTTTTTTTCCCTCCCCCCTACAGTTCCCTTGCCCACAGGCACAGAGGATTTGCTCGCTGACATGCCGGAGCGTCGCAGGGAGCCGGGCTCCGAGTGCCGGGGCAGCGCAGCTGGGCCAGGCCGCGTCTGCGAGCAGCCATTCGCCTTGGGTGGCGGGAGAGCTCCCTGCTTCCCCTGTTTCCTTGGAGCAGTGAATTAGGCTGTGGCTGCGTGGTGGTGGCGGGGATGAGGACGGGAGGCTGAGGTGGCTCCCACGTCCCTCCATCGGGCCACCCTCCTCAGCGTGACCGACCTGGACGGAGCTGGCGCTTCCCGGCTGGGCCGCGGGCAGGCACAGGGGCCCGCGGGAGTCCTGCTGCAGGATGAGTACGTACAGTGCCTGTTTCTATTGCCCCTTCTGTGCCCTGGGGTGCCAGGCTGCTCCCGGGGAGCCGCGGCGGGGCACGGTGGTGGGGGTTTGTGTGCGGCTCCTTTGTGGTGGCTCTGGCCAGGAATCACTGACAGCTCCTGTGCTGCCCCTTTTCTTTTTCCACCAAGAAGAGATGCCGTGAAAAACCAAGCTGAAAACCAAGGAATATGATTGTCCTTGTCATGCCGGTGACCGGGGTGTGTTGGGCCGGGCTGTGTTGGTCAGGCAGACAGTCCAGCCTGCCCCTCCGGACCATGTGCTCCTCGGTGAGCTGGGCTCTTCCCAGGGACACGCAGCCTCCCGGTGCCTTGTTTGGAGCCGTGGGAGTTGTGGTGCTTGCTTTCCCTGGGGGCTGGAGCTTTCTCTCTGCCTAGGAGGTCTCTTCTGTGTCTGTGGCAGAGGAAGCCGGTTTGAAGCAGACCCTGGGCAGTGTCAGCCCTGGTGTGGCCCCTTGCAGCAGCTGTGAGACCCTGTGGGGGCCGTGTCCTGCCGTGGTGCTGGGGACAGCTTAGCCAGGGCTGGGGCTGGGTCACGGGCAGAGGGAATTGGTGTTTGTGCACAAAAGCAGCAAAGGCTCTTTCACGCAGCCAGCGACTGTCATAGCGTGACACGGTCCCTGTCCTTCGTGGTCTGGTCCCCTTGCACAGCTCCAGCTGGGATCTGCAACCTCTGGAGCCAGCTCTGAAAGCAACGGGCTGTCTGCCTTTGCAAGGAGGAGGAGGAGGGCATGGCTCTTGGTTCGGAATGAAGTGGAAGAGCTGCTGCTATTTTGGAGACGTGGTGATGCAGCCTGCCCTGCCTGAATCTGCCAGGGTGTGGCCGACAGCTCCCCATCCAAACAGGCTGCTGGGTGCCTGGGATGGCTCGTCCTGCCTTGCTCTGCATCCAGAGAGACTGTGTCTTGCCTTTAATGAGCTTTCCCCGTCCCCTCGAGTTGGCAGGTGGGCGAGTAGCCTGTTCCTGAGCGCTCGCCAAGCCCAGCAGAGTAAGTGTTTTACAGGGACCTGGCGGCAATCCCCGTTCCCGCTGGGCAGCAGCGCGGAGGGGCGGCTGCAGAGGAGCAGGGCTGCGGGGTGGCCGGCAGTCTCTGGCAGCTATCGGCTGCTGCTGCTGAGCTTCTCCAAATGCCTTTGCCTCTGAGGGATGTGGGGTTAATTCCTCTTCTTGGATTCTGGCTCATCCCCTCTGCTGGTCCTGTGGGTCTGGTGCTGCCTGCTCTGCTCTTGGAGGGTCTAACCCGCAGCAGAGCAGCAGCTTTCTCAAACCGAGGTCCCTTTGATCTCAGCCTGGGGAGCAAAGCCCAGCCCAAGGGGTTTAAAGGCTGTGTGTGCAGCACTGGCTGGTCTCTTGCCCCTCTGCTGTGGTATTCAGGAGATGTCCTGTGAGTAGCGTGTCTGTAGCCCTTCCCGTGGACAAGTGCAGCTCTGCTCCCTCCCCGAGCTGGGGAAAGCTTTATAACCACAGCAGTGCTCTGCCAGATCCCCACCCGAGCTGGCTGTGGCTGCAGCCAGAGTTTATGGCACTTGCTCTTATTCCACACGAAGCCTGACGGTTTCTCCGCATTTTGTTTTCATCCTTATCTTTCCCAGGTGCCTGCTCTTGGAAGGGGTGAGGGGATTTGCAGCTCGGGCAGCCCCTCGGAGGGCTGCAGGGCTCTGTGGTGCATGTGGCACCAGTGCTGTCCCTGCCCAGGGACACGGGGCTGCTCCCCTGGCTCTGGTGGGGTACGGGGGTTCCCCGCTGCCTGGCTGGTGTGAGGCTTTCCCTTCTTACAGCGGGGTGGGTGGGCAGGGACTGGGAGCCCTGGCCTGTGCCAGCTCCTGCCAGCTGCTCTGGATCAGGATGGCTGCAGAGGCTGGCACGGCTGCATCTCCCTCCTCCTGTCCGAGCAGGGACTGTGGAAGTCTCACTTCCTCCTCATTAAGTGCTTAGCTGGTGGCACATGCAATGGTTAAGGGCACAAGACTCTTTCAGTGACTATGAATTAAAAGCAAGAGCAGAAAAACAAAACCAGCCCAAGCTCCCAGGAATCCCTGAATAGTCTGTATTTGCTCTTGGCAGAAGGGGGTTTTCTCTCCTTTTCTTTGAAGGAACCTGCTGAAGCTGTTCATTTCCGCACTCTGCTTGGCTGGGACGTTTTATGCAAAGAAGTCAAAATCATTAATGTAAAAACAAGTGGTTGCCTGGCCAGTGATCCTCGCTCTGCAAATACTGCAAAAGATTTGGCTGAAAATGCAGTGACTGGGCACTTTATGAGCCGAACCCTCTTTTGAGAGAAGACAAGTGTGGCTGTTCCTGTACAGGGTCCTGTGTGGGCTGGGGGTTTGCATCCCTGGCTGTCAGTGCTCATGTCCTGGGTGGTGGTGAAGTGGGATACCTGAAAACAGAGGCTAGACAAGATTAAGAGAATAAAAGCAGGTATTTATTTGAAGGGCCTTCAAAGGTACACCCTGGGCAGCCAAAGGCTACACCCAAGATGGACCCCGGGTCACGGGTTCTTCATACTTCTATAAGTTTGGTCCATTTGCATATCAGGGTTGATTCTCTTGATTATAATTTCAGTTAATGATGTAACTACTCCCAAGTTTGCCTCTCCTCTCAAAGGCTTTAGTTTACACATGTTGTGGCCTGAGACAACAAGGTGCTCTTGAAGCACAAACCCAGAGAGGTTTGTTGTGTCTGACCAGCATGAGAGAACAGCAGCTCACAGGCCACACAAAACTGCAGAGTTACACACCAGGCAGCGCAGGATCTGAAAAATATCAACGTTAAAACCTAAGGCATCAGTGGAATAAATCCTCTTCTGGGAAGCAGCTGCTGCAAGACCACAGGACCACACCTGCAGCGAGCATCCTTTTGGTCCCATGCACACCTGGACAGTTTGACTTTGTCTGACAGAACAATTTCCCAGGTCCTGTGGCAGCACTGGAAAAGTGGAAGGAGTAACCCAGGTTTTGTGGTAGCAGGGCTTTGCTGCTCTTTGGCTCTGTCCTGCAGTGACAGCAACAGGGAACCTTTTCCCAGGTGGGTTTGTGCCCAAGCAGCCTCTCTGCAGAGGGAAAAGCCAGGTGCCTCTCAGAAATCGAAGTGTGGGTGCTCGTAGCTTCCTGCATGTACTTTCCTCAATCTCTTGGCCCCAGCTGGGCAAGTTCTGGAGAGCAAACCTATGGCCAGAGGTGCCAAAACCTGCTCTTGTGGAGACAAGAAGCAGCATCCCACCACAGCTCCTTTTGGGCCTGTCCTTTAAGGGCAAAAAACGGTTTTCTTTCCATTCCATGACCATTTCAATCATGTTGTCCTGGCCGTGGAGGAGATGTGTTGCTGTGGTAAAACCTGGTTTTGCATGGATTTGGAAGGAGGGCTGGGAACCACACCTTCCCACCCTGGGTGCTGTGGTTCCCTCTCCACAGCCACAGGTGAGTTTTGGAGTGCTCAGCACCCACAGGAATCCGACCTGTAGCTCTGATGTCAGGTCCTGGCAGTGAGCCCTGCCCAGCTCTGTCACCATGTGAAGGGGTTTGCCCCCAGGTGGGCTCTTCTCTGGGTGCTGGTGCCAGGACAGGGGTAGAGAGCACAAACTAAAGCACAGGAATTACACTTAAAACACCAAAAAATGCTGGTTTACTGGGCTAGTCCCAGAGAGGTTGTGGAGTCTTCAGCCTTGGAGGTACTCAAAACTCAAGTCGAAGCTGTCCTGAGCAGCTGTAGCTGGCCCTGCTGGGAAGGGTCTGGACTGGGGGATCTCCAGAGGCCCCCACTCCCCTCAGCCATACCATGATCTTTGTTCCTGAAGCACCAGGTGAAGCTGGTTCCTGTGACTGCCACCATCTGAGGAACATCTCCAGCTGCTTTGGCTCTTCCCCACCTTCCTTCCTTGCCTCAGGAGCTGGGGCTTCTGTCACTGGCAAGCTGGGTATGAGTCACGGCGTGGCCTGGCAGCCAGGAGGGACAACCCTGGCCCGGGGTGCTTCGGGCCCGGTGTCACTGAGGAGGGAGGGAGGGGATTGTGCCTGACCAGGGCGGCCTCACCTCCAGTGCTGGGGGCTCTTTGGGGCACCACGATATCAGAAGGATCTAAAACTGTTAGAGAGTGTCCAAGGGGAGGGACAGGAGGGTGGGGAAGGGTCTCGAGGGGAAGCCATAGGAGGAGCAGCTGAGGGCACTTGGTTTGTTCAGCTGGAGAAGAGCAGATGGAGCACAGAGCTCCCCGGGGCTGCCGCTGCTCCTGAGGGGCAGTGGGGGGACAGCTCTGATCTCTGCTCTCTGTGACAGGGACAGGACCCAGGGAATGGCTGGAGCTGTGTCAGGGAGGCTCAGGCTGGAGATCAGGAAAGGTTCTTCCCCCAGAGGGTGCTGGGCACTGCCCAGGCTCCCCAGGGAATGGGCACGGCCCCGAGGCTGCCAGAGCTCCAGGGGCGTTTGGACAGCGCTGCCAGGGATGCCCAGGGTGGGGTTGCTGGGGTGTCTGTGCAGGGCCAGAAATTGGACTTACGATCCTTGTGGGTCTCTTCCAACTCAGGATATTCCACGATTCTATGGTTTTGCTCCTCAGCAGCGCAGGCCCCGTGTGTCTGTGGGTGTGTGGGACTATCACAGAGTGCCCAGCTCCCTTTGGTGTTGCCCTCTGCCTCCAGCAAACCTCCCTCCCCGGCTGCAGGAGCAGCACAGGGGGAAGAGCAGAGTCACTGGGGAGAGAGGTGGTGACCGAGCTCCCCTCTGGCTGTGGTCAGGATGCCCTTCATGGCCCTGGCAATTATACTCATCTCTCTTGCTGCACTCTTCTTGCCTGTTAAATTCTCTGCAATCTGCATCGCTTGAGCGTGCAGAAGTTTTCTTCCAGACTTTCTTCTGTGTGAAAAATTTGGTGCTCCCCCTGTACTTCGGGAGGCCAAGGATGCCTCACCTCTGTTCCAGCTTTCCAGGCAAACCAGGGAAGAGCATCCCTTGGCTGAGAGGTGCTCAGAAAGTGAGAGGGGAAAGCAGTTTTGTAATTAGCTGCCTATCCCTGCCCTGCACTCGGGATGTTGCTGCTGTGTGGTGAGGGTGGCCAGGAGGGACAGATGGGATGTTTTCTTCTGCAGGTCAGTTTAAGGTGAATCACAGAGCTGCTCTGCAGCCTCGACTTTCCAATCTCTCATTTGTCCAAGAATTTCTTAACATTGGATAATGAACTGGAAGATTTGTCCAGTGCTTAAGGGCAAATGCTGTTTGCTGCGTTGCAGTAAAATTTCTCTGGCACCTTTCTCCATGTCAGACACAGTGATTCGATCCATAACTGCTCGGCTGAGGTTGCAGTCTCCAATTTACAACTAGAAAAATACTTCTGGCTAAAACTGGGGTTTCCAGGCTTCCACCTGTCAATTGTCATAGAATCACAGAAGAGACTGTTAAGATCATCTCATTCCACCCCCCTGCTATGGGCAGGGACACCATGGCCTGGAGTTTGTAAGATTTTCTGAGGGTAAATAATTTTTGGGAGATGCTTTCTGCTGCCTGGGCAGCCCTGGCTGGGCCAGGAGCGAGGGAAGCAGTTCACTGGTTCTGTGCATTAATCCAATTTCAGTCCTGGCTGGGTGAGAGCAGGAGCTCTGATTAGCAGGTGTGACTGAAGGAGTGATTCAAATACTCCTTTTGCATCAGTGTCCAGCTCTAGTGAAGCAAAGTAATGATTTCCACATCATGTTCTTGGTTGTGTTTTCCCCCCTCCACAAATTTGCTTTGAATATAAATGCTGGAGCAGCAGCAGTTCCACCGTGGAGACTGAAGCCAGGCTCAGATTTGTCTGAAATTCAGTGATGCTGAAAGCTGGCAGCCGCCTTTTTCTGTCTGTCACAGGCTGAATGTGCAACAGGCAGTGAGTGACAGGCATGTCAGGGTTTGGGGGCTAAAAGCACAGGTCTCACGAGCTGAAACAGAGGAAAATGGAGCAATGTTTTGCACAAAAAGCACTGAGAGGCCTCTTTTGACTGCGTGAGTTTTTCCTCTATTATCCTTAATGGAGGAAAACTTGATGCTGAAGGTTTCTCCCCTGGCAGCTTTTGGCACTTCCCTGTCTTGGCTGGCTTTTGCTGACAAAGTCCCAGTGAGCATCCCCTCAGGGGAGCCTGCACCGTGCCAGACAGGGCTGTGCTGGCCCAGGGGCTGTGCTGGCCCAGGGGCTGTGCTGGCCCAGGGCTGTGCTGGCCCAGGGGCTGTGCTGGCCCAGGGGCTGTGCTGGCCCAGGGGCTGTGCTGGCCCAGGGGCTGTGCTGGCCGAGGGCTGTGCTGGCCGAGGGCTGTGCTGGCCGAGGGCTGTGCTGGCCCAGGGGCTGTGCTGGCCCAGGGGCTGTGCTGGCCGAGGGCTGTGCTGGCCCAGGGGCTGTGCTGGCCGAGGGCTGTGCTGGCCGAGGGCTGTGCTGGCCAAGGGGCTGTGCTGGCCCAGGGGCTGTGCTGGCCCAGGGGCTGTGCTGGCCCAGGCTCCCTCTGCATCAACTGCTCCCCTGGAGCAGCCCCCGCAGCCCTCAGCAGTGCCTGCTGATGGTCTCACCCCATTTAGCCCTTTCCCTTCCCATCTCCAGGCTCTCTGCAGGGCCAGGCTGGCCCGGAGCCAGGACAGCCTGGGGATGTGCTGCTGGGCTTTTCCCCCTATGGTGTGTGATCCACACCAGTTCCCACTCCTGGGGGAGGGTTTCTCTTTCCCCAGCAGTTCGTCCTTGTGCCTTGGCTTCTGAACAGGGCACATCACCTCTCTTAACACCCCAGGCTGCAGGCTAACGAGCACGGGGCCATGTAATTAATAAATGACCATCAGCGTGGCAGTGAGTGAATGCATCGGGCATTCTTGCCAAGCCGTGCCTGTCTGCTGGGGTCAGGAGGAAGCACAAATAAGTTTTGGCTGCTGGTGCCAAACAGAGGGGAGAAAGGATATATGACTGTAAAAGTGCATAGTTCTTACACATCTGCTTTTTACCGCTGAATAAGAAATTAATGTAATCCATTAGCTAATGCAATCTATCATCAATCCAGTGATTGATAATCATCCCCAAAGAGGACAGCACATCCTGGTTTAATATCAGAGCACGGAAGGGAGGTTTGTCTCCTCACAGAGCGTGCTCAGGCTCGTGTCTGCTGGGATCATAGAATCATGAAATGGTTTAGGTTGGAAGAGACATTAAAGTTCATCCCATTCCACCCCCTGCCACGGGCAGGGACACCTTCCACTGTCTCAGGGTGCTCCAAGTCCCGTCCAACCTGGTCTTGGACACTGCCAGGGATCCAGGGGCAGCCACAGCTGCTCTGGGCACCCTGTGCCAGGGCCTCCCCACGCTCCTAGGGACAAGTTTCCTCTCAGTATCCCATCTAAATCTTCTGTCCTTCAGGCTAAGGCCATTAAGTTCCTCTAAACTGAGCTCATTGCTCAGGCCTGGGAGATGGGCTGAGCTGAAGCTGCTGAATGGGACAGTGCTGGGCCAGAGCTCCCTGGGGTCCGTGTCCCAGTGTGGGTGGGAAGCTCAGCTGTGCTGGGCTCGGGGCTGCTCTGCTGTGCAGGACTCAGGTGCCACTCACCTCTCGCTGGCCCACTGGCCCCTGCTGGGCAGGGTGTCCGTGCCTCTGTCCCTGCAGTGGCCCGGGTGGGTGGGAGGCAGAGCACGGGTGGCTGTGTGCTGGCACACGGGCCCTGGGCTGCCCAGAGCCCAGGAGGAGCTGCTGTGACCGTCCCTGGGCCGAGGGTCGGGGTGGACCCTGCCAAAGGGTGAGTCAGGCCACGCTCCCTGCCCTTCCCGCACGGATGGCTGCTGGAAGAGCTGTGCTGGTTTTGGGGAAGCCGAGCCAACACTTGGCCATCCAATGTGATGTGCACTGTGCCTTAGTTCCATTGTCATATTGCAGGGAGAAACGGGGGGAGGCTGCAGGGACAGACTGAGCCTCGCCACACGGGTGCTGCCAGGGCTGGGCACTTGCAGCCTTTCCCTGCCTTTCACCGTGTTCATGCAGCCTGACAAAACCAGCACAGCACTCCTGGGACCCGGTGGGAGCTGTGGGGATTGCTGGGCAGGTCTTTAATGGGAGTAATGCCACGTGAAGTGGCTGTGCCTGGGGAAGGTGCGAGCACCGGGGTCTGTAGGAGTGAGAACCAGGCACTGTCACACCAGACAGTTCTACTGCAGTCGTGGTTAAACACATCTGTTTGATCTCCATCCATCATGTCCACTTTCCAGAGTGGGGCAAATAGTTCTTCCTGATTCCCTTTATATTTGGTCTTGTTTTTTGTGTTAAGATGCGGGGAGGGTTTGCCTGTTCAGGAAGGATCCCTTGGGAGGCGTGTGCTGGGCTGAGCTGTCCTGGCAGTTCAGCAGCCAGCAGTGGCCATGGCTAAATGTTCCCTGCTGTGAGATCCATGCTGCAATCACTTGAGAGTGACCCCGGGGGTGTGGGGACGGGCAGTGGCTGTGCTGTTGTGTGACATGGGCAGCAGTGAGGACAGGCCGCTGGCTCGCTGCAGGCAGCAGGGCTGCTCTCATCCAGAGCTGGGGAATGAAGGAAGTGGGATCAAACCTGCTGTCCGTGGGGGTTTGTTTTCCTGCACATGGAAATCATTGCTGGCAGGGATGTGAAGCGCACGTGCTGGGAAGGACAGGATGGGCCAGGCCCGAGGGCAGGAGCACAGGTGCTGCTGGGCTTTGCTCCCCTGGAGGAACTCTTTGCAGCCCCTGGCTCTCTGCCAGTCTGGGGGCAGAAGGAAGACAGGGATGATAAAGGGATTTAAGCTGGGATGTGTTAAACCATACAAGAGGAGGGGGTCCAGGAGAGCTGGAGAGGGACTTGGGACAAGGGCCTGGAGGGACTGGACAAGAGGGAATGGGTTCCCACTGCCAGAGGCAGGGTTAAGTGGCATATTGGGAAGAAGTTCATGGTTGTGAGGGTGGCACAGGGTGCCCAGAGCAGCTATGGCTGCACCTGGATCCCTGACAGTGTCCAAGGCCAGGTTGGACAGGGCTTGGAGCAGCCTGGGATAGTGGAAGCTGTCCCTGCCCATGGCAAGGGATGGAATGAGATGAGCTTTAAGGTCCCTTCCAACCCAAACCATCCTGTGATTCTGTGAAACCCCTCTTGGCCTGGTCTTCTCTTGACACGAGTGTGTTCTCATGGCCCCTCAGTGTGCTCCAGGTGCTTTNCTGTGGGGATTGCTGGGCAGGTCTTTAATGGGAGTAATGCCACGTGAAGTGGCTGTGCCTGGGGAAGGTGCGAGCACCGGGGTCTGTAGGAGTGAGAACCAGGCACTGTCACACCAGACAGTTCTACTGCAGCCGTGGTTAAACACATCTGTTTGATCTCCATCCATCACGTCCACTTTCCAGAGTGGGGCAAATAGTTCTTCCTGATTCCCTTTATATTTGGTCTTGTTTTTTGTGTTAAGATGCGGGGAGGGTTTGCCTGTTCAGGAAGGATCCCTTGGGAGGCGTGTGCTGGGCTGAGCTGTCCTGGCAGTTCAGCAGCCAGCAGTGGCCATGGCTAAATGTTCCCTGCTGTGAGATCCATGCTGCAATCACTTGAGAGTGACCCCGGGGGTGTGGGGACGGGCAGTGGCTGTGCTGTTGTGTGACATGGGCAGCAGTGAGGACAGGCTGCTGGCTCGCTGCAGGCAGCAGGGCTGCTCTCATCCAGAGCTGGGGAATGAAGGAAGTGGGATCAAACCTGCTGTCCGTGGGGGTTTGTTTTCCTGCACATGGAAATCATTGCTGGCAGGGATGTGAAGCGCACGTGCTGGGAAGGACAGGATGGGCCAGGCCCGAGGGCAGGAGCGCAGGTGCTGCTGGGCTTTGCTCCCCTGGAGGAACTCTTTGCAGCCCCTGGCTCTCTGCCAGTCTGGGGGCAGAAGGAAGACAGGGATGATAAAGGGATTTAAGCTGGGATGTGTTAAACCATACAAGAGGAGGGGGTCCAGGAGAGCTGGAGAGGGACTTGGGACAAGGGCCTGGAGGGACTGGACAAGAGGGAATGGGTTCCCACTGCCAGAGGCAGGGTTAAGTGGCATATTGGGAAGAAGTTCATGGTTGTGAGGGTGGCACAGGGTGCCCAGAGCAGCTATGGCTGCCCCTGGATCCCTGACAGTGTCCAAGGCCAGGTTGGACAGGGCTTGGAGCAGCCTGGGATAGTGGAAGCTGTCCCTGCCCATGGCAAGGGGTGGAATGAGATGAGCTTTAAGGTCCCTTCCAACCCAAACCATCCTGTGATTCTGTGAAACCCCTCTTGGCCTGGTCTTCTCTTGACACGAGTGTGTTCTCATGGCCCCTCAGTGTGCTCCAGGTGCTTTCATGAGGGGGTATCTGTGGTGGGTCCCCTACCTGGTCTCAGGAGTGGGGCAGGCAGGAGAAAGAGAGCGTTGGACACTTCTGCTGCTGTCTGCACGTGGGTTACCACCTCCGGGTGAAACGCAGCCAAAGCACAGGCTCCAGTGGTGGAGCTCTCTCTCGTCTTTTCCCCAAAGCTAACTTTGCCTTCGCAGACACAAAGGCGGGTCTGTGTCCCTGCCTTGGCAGGGCTTGCCCTGCCCAGCGCTGGCTTTGTGTGCCCCGGGCTCCCGGAGCTGCAGATGGGCTGGGGCGAGTGGCTGCTCAATGGTGGCATTGTCTGTGGCCACCCCGCCTCCCCTGGAGGGACAGCAGGGCGTGCTGGCCATGCCCCCCTTGCTGCTCCTCTGGGTCCCCGAGAGCCAGGCACTGCCTGGGGGCACAGAGCTGCTGCGCCGACCCCAGCCCTGCTGCCCGTCTGTCCCCTGGCTGCCCACCCCCAGAGCAGGGAGGGATTCATCCCAAGGGCGCGTGGTCCTGCTCGGATGGAGTTGCACCAAGCTCAGCCTTTGCCAGCTGCACTGCTGCCATGGGGGTGAGAGAAAGGAACGTTGGGTATCCCCATTCCAGCAGGGTTTAGTGCTCCTGCCACGGGGCAGAGGGACGGGACCCTCGGTGAGCCTGCAGCCCACCAGCTGGGGGGACCAGCCCTCTGCACTGTTGCTCCCTGACTCCCTGCCCTCCTCTGCTCTCCCTTTGTCCACATCTGTCTCCGACTGCAGAAGGAGAAGGTGTAAAAACCGACCTGTGAATAGTGCAGGGACAAGCTGGGGATGCAGGAGCTGGGACAGGGGCTTGGTGGGTGTGGATCCACACGGGGCCTGGGGGGAGGAGTGCTGTGTGCTCTCCAAGTGTGAGTATGGGCTGCAGCGTCCTTCAGGGTAACCTGAAGGGAGACACAAGCAGGTGTGTGCTCAGGGAGAGCTCGGGAGGAGCGGCCTGCGGGCAACGTGGGCTTTGTGGCTGCTGCAAGAAGAGGTGGCACAAAGCAGCACATGGCAGGTGGGCACAGCATGGGCTGTGTGCCTTGCCTGGTTTCTGCCACCTTCCCTCTTTGGATCTGCCTGTGAACACTTCCTTGGGGCTGGGCCTGTGCCCAGAGGTTGTAGGAATGGTGGTCAGGGTTGTTTTAATGCCTGAGCAAACGTGAGAGCAGGTTTCTCTGGGTGCCTCCACTCCAGGCTCTGGGCAGGAGTCTGATCTCTCCGTGTGTCCTTCCTGCATCCTGTCTGCATGGGGATGGTCGGGGGCTCTGGCAGCTGTCCCTAGAGCCCTCTGCCCCCTCTTCCATGCTCCCACAGTGGAATTTCAGGGTGAACTCTTTCCTTGAGGACTGGGAAGCTGCAAGCACTGCCCCTGTCTCTGATCCCCCATGCAGTCCCCCTGCTTTCTGGATGAAGGTGGGAGGAGAGAGGGGTGTAGCAGGAGCCTGGAGCTGCTGCAGGGTGGGTTATGTCCCCACGGTGTGTGAGGTGGGGACGTGAGAGGGCAGCAAGGCACTGCTGCTCCTGTGGCTCTGGCACTTGTGGGAGTGGGATGCACTGCTGGAACCCCTCAGCTGTGCTCAGCCCCCCACCCTGTCTTGATCCCGCTGCCCTTCTTCCCCCCCAGCTCTGTGTGCTCTTCACTCAGCACCAGACTCTTTTGGGTGGCCAAATACCTGTATCTATCTCATGGATGTTCCATCTTTTTGAAGCATTACTTCTTCATTTTCACAGGGGTTGTTCCCCGAGGAGGACAGGCCTCGTGCTTTTGGAGCTTTGGATACAGCTCCTGCTGAAGGAGTGCCCTGTGGGAGCTGCTGCTGTCCCTTGTGCCAGGTCACCTGCCTGCCCCTTGTGCTGCCGGGCACAGTGATGGGTGGTACCACATGGGTGGGCTGAGGGAGGCTTCACGGAGGCTGCTCTTTCTCTAGTGCTGTGAAATCTGGTACTCCTGGGGCTTCTGCTGCCAGCTCCATCCCTGGGCTACAGCTCTGGGGAGAGGGGAAAACGCCTCTGCAGAAGATGCTGGCTAAGACATCAAAGGCATTGAAGTGGGAGGGACGTAACAAATATAATTGTCATGGGGTGCTTTCCTCTCAGCACTGGGAAAGAGCTGTATGAGGTGGAG
Source organism: Platysteira castanea (assembly GCA_013397175.1). Taxonomy (NCBI): domain Eukaryota; kingdom Metazoa; phylum Chordata; class Aves; order Passeriformes; genus Platysteira; species Platysteira castanea. The sequence continues at coordinate 82,239 of VYXC01008462.1, read as the reverse complement.
AGAGATGCTCTGCACAGAAATGTGCTCTTTGGTGGTGTCAGAGGCAGCTGAGGTGTCAGAGATGTCAGGATGACGAGGTGCGATTCCCATCTAAGCTCTTGCTACGGAGGTGCTGGCTCTGGCAGGGAAAGGCAGAGCAGGGTGCTAATCCCTTGGGAATGAACAGGAGGCAGAGCATTAAGGCTCTTTTTCCTTTTTTCCCCCTCCCCAGCTCTTGTAGTTCTGACCTAGAAATTCCTTACTACATTTGCTGAGCTGGCTTAGTTAAAGACTTGACTAATTTCTTAGGATTAGCTATTCAGAGAGTATGAGGAGGGAGGGTAATGTCTGCTCCTAACACTGTAGGCCAACCTGCTCAGGATTCCTGGCTTGGGGACAGGTGCTGGTCTGTCCCCAGGTGTCCCCTGGGCACATCTGCTCTGCAGGTGCCTGTTGGGGAGCACATCATGATGTAGTTGTGTCTTGCTCTGGTCCTTTTATTTGTTTTCACTCTGTTGAAGCAGAAAACCTAATTCTGGTCTTCAATGGCACAATTTCAGCTCGTGCTGCTGTTCCTCCTCCCTGCAGGTCCCCGTGACTGATGTCCCCAAGGCCCTTATTCGGGGTGGGCACCTCCACCTTGGCCAGGGCTTTCACAGAGGGCCTTGGCCACAGGGATCTCTGGAGTCCCCTGGAGAGGGGCTGCCAGCAGCAGATCTGCAGAGCCCTGGGGGCAGTGCTGGGGCTTGGGGGATGCGTGTGCCCTGTCTCTGCGGGTGGGATGGTGCTGGTGCTCCCTGCAGCCGTGCCTGTGTATCACTTTCCAGTCTATCCAGAGCCGCTTTGGAGGGAGCGTGCAGCGAGCTGTGGTGTGGGTAGTACTTGTTCCTTTAAAGCCGCGTTGTTGTGCTCAGGATCATTCCTCAGATGTGCAGTGACAGCAACTGTTTTTCAGGTTGCAAATAGCTCCATGCCCCGGAGAGCCTATGGAGGAATATATTTCCTTGATCTCCACAGGCTCTTGATGTGCTGATGAAAGCCGGTTCCCTGCTTAACAGCGAAGTAAGGGCAGGTTGGCAGCTTCTTTCCTTTCTGTGCTGTTCCCATGATGTTTTGGGAGGGAGCAGGGTGGAGAGGCTGTCAGCAGCCCTTGGACCCATCTGCAGTGCAGGGGGCTTGGCTGCAGCTGTGGGAAGGTGGGGGAGAGACCCAGAGCCCTGCTGGGTTCCCTGCAGCCCTGCCTAAAAGTGCCTGGGGAGAACACAAGCTCCTCAGGAGAGCTTGTGCGTGGAGTGACTCTGCTGCTGTCTGCTCCTCTGCACAGGGGCTTTGGCAGGAGGCAGAGTTTGTCCTGGGCACCACTGAACAGGCACAGCGGGCACAGCTGGAGGAGCCTGGGCCACCCAAGGTTCTGTGCACTCCCTTCTCAGGAGGCAATACCCAAAACGTCTGTTTCCCTGACCCGTGTGAACAGGCAGCTTTACTGGTAGTGACTGCAATGCTTTTTGTTTGTGTTTTGGCAGAATGATTGCAATAAACAGTAAATGATTTATTAATAACCTGCAAATGGCTGCTCACCAGCTGAGCAGTGGGACGTGTTTGCGCGCTCTCCTTGGCCACAGGGAGCTGCCGAAAGCACCAGCGTTCAAAGCTGACACGTGTAGCTGATAAAGAGGGGTGTGCAGCTGCTGGGGCTGCTCCTGGGGCCGCAGGCCCTGGGTGCTGAGGCTCTCCCCAAACCCAGCTGCTGTCGTGGGGTGCACGGGCAGCACCGTGGCTTTGGGGAGGAGTTTCCCTGCTGGATCCCTGCTGGTGCTCGAAGCACAAAAACACGGAGGTGAGGAATGCTCTGCCTGCAGCAGCCCCCGAGAGCTTTGTGGGTGCTGGGGGACACAGGTAAGGAGCTGCTGTCACCCCAAAGGGCCAGCCCAGGGCCGTGCCCCGCAGCCTGCCCCTGCCTCCCGCACCGATGGCAGGAGCTGGCATTTCACCCCGAGTCGTCATCTCAGGCGGTCTGCAGGCATCTGTGTTCCAGTTTTTCCAACTTCTCTCCCCGCTGGAGTTTGGAAATCTGTGGGTGTCCTTGCTTGAATTGGAGCGAGTGAATTTTAGCTGTTATTTCCTTCTGTAAGTCCACCTTCAGCCGGGTCCTGCAGGAGCTTTCACACAAGCTTCTGAACCATGAGGGGTTTAAAGGGAGTGAGGAAGGGCTGGGGGAGGATGCGAGTGGCTCAGCTTCACCCTGCTGTGGGAAGCTGGGAGGACCTGGAGGATGAGGACAGTGGTGGGGAATGAGCGAAGGACGGGCTGCGTTTATGGAACTGAGCCCAGCCCTGCAGCACAGGGTCGTGCTTGGCTGCATGGGATGTTCCCAGAGCCAGGCTGGGACTGTGGAATGGCCTTTCAAGGAGCAGAGCACTACAGCAGTGAAGGTGGTGGGGGCAGTTGCTTCAAGCACCTGTCTGCAGGTGTGTGCAGCATGTGGGAAGCAAACTGCACCGGAGATCCGCTGCAGAGGAGGGTTACCCACGAGTGTAACCCTCCTCCTCACACTCTGCTTCTGAAGGCACCTGCACCTCTGCAGAAGAGCCTGGCACAGCACCCAAGCCAACCGGTTCCCTTGGAAAGGAGTGGGAATTGGCAGCTATAAGCCCAGAGAGCAGGAAAGAGAGTGAGGTTGTGTAGGTGGGTGGACCTGGAAACTCACACTCAGGACCTGGAAATGCTCCCTGTGTCTGCGAACGAGCCCAGGGTGTCAGCTCCGGTTCCCTGGGACAGTCATCTGCAGGTGCCTCATGCTGGCTGGGTGGGTTTGCTCTGCAGAAGGGCTCTGTGGATGCCAGTGGGAGCTCTGCTGTGGGAACTCTTCCCCTGCATCTGCTTCCTCTGGACAAGTCCAGTGTTTTACTGCTCAGGCTCCATTGTGAAGTGCTGAACACTGAGGGCATGTCCAAGTCCAATTTAATGTAGTTGGTGCTGCCTCGGAAGTGGCACTTGCTACACCCTCAGTAATGCTGCACTAAACTGGGTTATCTCCCCAAAGCCATGAGGTTGTTTAGCATCTGATGTTCCTGGTGCTGTGGCAGCCTGAGCTCCTCTGGTGCCGTCAGCTCCGGGCGAGGGAGCCGGGGTTAATTCCTGCCTGCCTGTCAGGACAAGCAGCAGCGAGTGCTCTGGAGTCCCCAAGTGCCACGATCTCGCGGGGGGCGGCCGTGCCACTCACTCCTCTCTGGGAAGGAAGACCCTGCGAGGTGCTGAAGCTCCCTGCTGCCCCTGGCCTGGGGCTGTTTGTCCTGTTCCTGCAGCCTCGGGAGCCCCTGCATTCCAGCGGGAACCAGTGAGGGATCGCTGCCGAGTGTTCCTTTGCTTCTTCCCTCGGAATCGAGGTCCCTCTCACTCTCTGCAGGCACGGCACGGCTGCGTCTGCACATTTGTTTTACTGCTAATGAAGCTGCTGTTTTACCCATTGGTTCCTGCATCCAGAAGGGGCTCATGAGAGCGACTGCAGCTTTTCCTTTGCTCCACAGAGCCGCCCGGGTGCCCAGATAGCTGCAGTGTTTGCTGGATTTCATCAGATGAGAGGCGCATCTTTCTTAATAGCCTGTGTAATTTTTTCCAAAGGGACCCATTGCATTAAATCTTTAATCCAGCCAGCTGCTAAGGGAGAACAGTCAGGCTCCCTGCCTTTGCTGTGGAGCTCTTGTACAGCCCTAATGTTGCCCGAGAGGCTTTCCCCTTCGGAGTAGCTGGAGCCTTTGGAAGGGAGCTGGGGTGGCAAAGGGCCTCGTTGCTCCTCTGCTGTCTCCCAGTCCTTTGCTGTAATGCCATATCCATTGTGTGCCAGGGAGGCAGGGTCCTCTCTGTGCTGTGTGTACTTGGGTCGCATCAGCTGGAACAACGTGAGATAAACTGCACAGGATTTGGGATGTGCTCTTGCAGGGCTGCTACCAAAAAACCCGTTCCAGCAGGTTGCTTCTGCTTGTGATTTCTTTTCTTTCCATCCTCAAAAATCCTTGCTTGCCCCAGTTTCTTAAGAGTTTCAGGGTTGCCGACTGTCATTTTTGGTAGCTTTTTTAATAGAATGCCTTTTGGAAACCGGGTGACATTTTGCTGAGCCTGATGCTGCCTGCCCTGCTCCTGGGCAGGGGAGAGAGAGGGCTGTGCTGGCCCAGCTCACGCTGTCCCATCCTCCTTGTGCTGATTTGACTTTTATGTTGCATTTGCTGCATGCTCTGACCTTTTCTTCCTTCCTGTCCCCTGCTTTTTGCCCTCGCAGCCTTCTCTGTGAGGCAGGAGTAATTTGGGAGGAAAGCCTCGTTCATTGTTGTGCTCAGCCACGGGTGCAGCTGTTGACTGTGCTGGCAATTGCCTTTGATAGACATTTACAGAGACAGTGACCCGTGAAAGAGTAAATCAAAGACTCAAAGCTGGTGCCTGGGAGGCACCTTAATCTGGTGTGTTCCTCTGCATACAGTGGGCAGGTAACAAAGACACAGCTGCAGATCAGGCAGAGTTCAGCAGGGGATGCAGCTTCCCAAAGAAAAGGGGCCTGAGGATGGCTGGGACAGCTTCAGACTTATCACAGAATCATGGAATGTTCTGAGTGGGAAAGAACCTTCGAGGATCATCCAGTCCAGCTCCTGGCCCTGCACAGACACCCCAACAACCCCACCCTGGGCATCCCTGGCAGAGCTGTCCAAATGCTCCTGGAGCTCTGGCAGCCTCAGGGCCGTGCCCATTCCCTGGGGAGCCTGGATATCGCTGGTCACCAGAGCTGCGAGGCTGGAGGGAAGGTTATTAAGCTGGGCTTGCACAGCTTGGCTCCTATAGCTGTAGTTCTGCATGAGGCTTTTCTGTGGATGAAAAAGATGCTTTGCATTTTTATTTGTTTATTTTTAATTTTCATGTTACCTACTTCTGTTTGCATCTTGGTGCCTTGAAAAAGCCTGAGCACCTCTCTGTGCTCCCATGGCTGGGTTCTTGGGATGCCAGGACCTAATCCAGGGCCAGAGGAGTCCTGGCCCTTACCCTGCTCTCGGGCTGGACTCACTGCCTACGTCTCGGGGTGATTCAGACAGATTTCAGCCATGGCCAACCTCCCAGGCAGTGGCACCCGATGTGGCAGATGTGCCCCACGGGTGACAGGCGGCTCAGACACCGCCACTCCCGTGCCCTGGGCTGGAGTGTCTGTAGCAGGAAAGCTGCTCTGAGTGCCAGAGCTGCCCTTTCATCGCTTCATCTTACTCCTGAGCCCCGTGGGGCTGCTCGTGCTGTTCCAGGAGCGTTCATCCATGAGCGCTCGCAGGTCTGGCTGCTCTGCTGGCAGCTCCCACCCCTGCCTGGCTGGGACGATACCGGCCAGCAGTGACAGTGGGGCCTGTCTGACGTCCTCGGGTACTGGCCACCTTCACTGCTTGTTTGCACTTTTCCCTGCTCCATGCATGCGATGCAGAACGACCTTTTAAAACACGTTCTCCTGGACGTGTGTGAGGATTTGTCCATGAGGCATATGTGCCCTGCCTGCTCTGCATCCCTGGGGGTGGCACGAGAGATGCCAAGCTGTTTGCACTGGAGAGGACGTGGCTCACGTTGTCCTGGTGACTGTCCCTCCTGCAGGACAAGAGCTGCTTCCCTGGTGCATTATTCCTGCTTTAAGCTGCTGGTGCAGGCTTGGGGAGGTCAGTCCTGCCGAGCAGCATTCCTGCGTGGTCACTCCGTGGGCTCTGAGCAGCACCCTGACACCCCTCCAGGCAGGCAGGGTCACCTTTCCCAGCCCTGCTGCGAGCACCAAGCAGAAAACCTCTAGGTCCCACCCATTTGTGGCCAAATCTCTGACCAAAAAGGAGGCTGAGGGCATGGATTGCGGTGTACCACTGCAGTGCCCGCTCCTGCCGTAGCCCCCAGAGCAGAGGGGGCCTGAATTTCACTGCAGAGGGAGGGAAAGCTAAGCTTTGTTGGAGAATGAGCAGCTGGAAAGACACAGCCGAGTTGGAGCCATCGCCCAGCTGGGCAGAGCCTGAGGATATTAGAGTGAAGAAGTCCCAAGTGTGTTTGGCTGAATGCTGAATGCTGCAGGGCAGCACGGGTTGGCCTTGCCCGTGGTGGATGCTGGTTGCCCTCGCTCTGTGGCCCTGCTCTGTCCATGCTCTGCAGCAGCTGACGTGAAGGAGCCCCAGGGGTTTGCTCAACATCCCAAAGCTGCTGCTTCCTCTGGGGATGCAGGGCTGGCCCTGAGATGAGGGCAGAGCTGTGGTGGGACCCATGGAGATGAGCCAAGTGAGGCTGCACCAGGGAATCTCATCAGCTTCTGCGTTCGAAATATGTCTGCCTGTGTCCAGCTTTTGCTTTTTATGTGTTGCTGGAGGGCTGCCATGGGCAGATCCGGGTGATTTGGAACAACTCTGAGGAGAACGAGGGCTCCTGATTTTGGTGAGGTTGTGACTTCTTTTTCCAGAATTTCTTTTGGGGCCTTTGGGAGTGAGTAGTTTTCCCTGCGTGCCCCAGGCCCCAGCTGATACTCGAGGATGTGGAGTGGGGGCTCACAAAGGTGCTGGCTCCTTCCTCTGGGGGTGAAGGCTGAGGTGGTTTGAGGGTCAGACAGTGGCTGAGACCGTGCTGTGACAAAAGGGCAGAGAGCTGCTGCCAGTGAGCTGGGGACCAAAGCAGGGACATCCAGCCCTGGACAGCACGGGCTAAGATGCAATCTTCCTTTTTTCCCTTCCTTTTTCTTGTTTCCCCCCTTTTTCTGTTGAGGTGTTACAGCTGGAGAAACCTGGCTGGCCCCAGGTGGGAGCTGTTGGCACCCAGGATAACCATGCACTAAAGTAGAATCCCTGGATGGTTTGGGTTGGAGGGAACCCTAAAGCCCATCTCATCCCACCCCTGCCATGGCAGGGACACCTCCCACTGTCCCAGGCTGCTCCAAGCCCCCTCCAGCCTGGCCTTGGGCACTGCCAGGGATCCAGGGGCAGCCACAGCTGCTCTGGGCACCCTGTGTCAGGGCCTCCCCACCCTCCCAGGGAACAATTCCTTCCCCATATCCCATCCATCCCTGCCCTCTGGCAGTGGGAAGCCATTCCCTGTGTCCTGTCCCTCCATCCCTTGTCCCCCGTCCCTCTCCAGCTCTCCTGGAGCCCCTTTAGGCCCTGGAAGGGGCTCTGAGGTCTCCCTGGAGCCTTCTCCTCTGCAGGTGAGCAACCCCAGCAGTCCCAGCCTGGCTCCAGAGCAGAGGGGCTCCAGCCCTGGAAGCGGCCCAAGTGAGCCCGGCCTGGGAGGGAAAGCAGCACGCTTAGTGTTGCCCTCAGGCCTGCGGGAGGGGACATAGCCCGATTTAATCCCTGGGGAGTGCACAGGCCCGGCCCCGCTGAGCTGCGCCTGCCCCTCAGCAGGGCCCGCGGCCTCAGGCCTGGCCCTCCCCCAGTGAGTTCCCCTGCCCCGGTGAGTTCCCCTGCCATGGCTCAGCTGGGGCCTGGCCCCTGCCCCGGTGAGTTCCCCTGCCCCGGTGAGTTCCCCTCCCCGGTGAGCTCACCTGCCGCGGCTCGGCTGGGGCCTGGCACCCGGGAGGACGCGGGAGTGCGGGGTTGTGCTGCTGTCGGGATGCTCCCCGTGGCTCCCGCCCGTGCGTTCTGCGAGCCCCGGGCAGCGGGGACCCGGCCGTGCTGCCCGGGGAGGGGGGCAGGCAGCTCGGGTGGGGCTCTCCAGCCTTCGGGGCGCTCAGCACAGCTCCCAGGGCTGCCGAGGGACTGGCAGGGGTGTCCTGGCTGCTGCGAGGGACAGCGAAGCCGCACGGCCCTGCGGGTACCGTGGTGCTGGTGCCAGCTGTGCGCTGAGGGGTGGGCTGAGGTGTGGTGGTGCCTGCCTGTGCTGAGCTAAGCGTCACAGAACGTGGTGAACGAATCTTTGGTGTTCTTCAAGCTTTTTTTCCTCATTTGGGGATACTAAGGGGTGGATTCCTTGGCATTTTAGCTGAAGACAACCTGTGTGTTGGTGCTCTGGTGAGAGCAGATGTAGCCTGTTCTGTTCACACTTATGATGCTGGTTTTAGGTATTTGACAGGGAGAACCACTGACCTCAGTGCCTTGTGCTCCACCATCTCCTCTCCCATGGCAGCTGGTAACTGATAGAGAAGTTTCAATTTCTAATTTGCTTTCTCTTTTAAGCAAAAGGTGTTTGTTTCCCTCCTGTCAGTGGTTGCTGTTTCCCAGCAGTGCCTCTGCAGAGCACGTGCTGTGAGTTATTTTTCTCACCACACTGACATCATGAGGTTGGATGTCTGGGGGGTTTTCTGCTGTGGAACGTGGCTGCAGCGCTGGACCTCCTTCCTCCACGCTGCAGGTGAGGTGTGCTCTGCTCCCGTGGGCACAGCCTGACAGGCCCCAGGGGGGTGGATGTGAAGGTGCTGCCTTACAGCTGCTGCCCCCCTCTCTTTGGGGAAGGGCACTGAATTATGGTGGGAACCCAGTGGATCCTTCACCCTGACTGTTTGGCAGAAACCCCCTTGGCTAAACCCTCTGGCCAGCCAGCACTTGGGTATTGGGGTTTAAGTGTGCTGCATGTGCAGTCACTATGGTGCCTTTCCTGGCGTGGTCCAGGCTCTGGCAGGATCCTAGGATGCTTTGCAAAGGCTGGAGTGTTGTCTCCCCACAGCTCCTCAGGGCACAACTTCACATTGCTCATCCCCTGGAGGGTGCTGAGGCAAGGTCCAAACCCCCCAGCTCTGGAAGGAGCCCCCTCCCTCCCTGCCCCTGTGTCGGGTCCAGTGCTTGCGTGGCCGTGGGATGAGTTGGCTCACTCTGGTGCTGAGGAAGTGTGGTTGGACGGGGTTGTGTTTTGGTTCACAGCAGATCAGCTGAGCTGACTCATTTCGGCTCCTTTCTGCTGGTGGTGTGAGTTTCACAGTGTGACACAGAACCTGTCCCACAGCCAGCTCCGTCAGCCTGCACAGGCACCTCCCTGGGGTCTCCCTTCCCTCCGTCAGCATGGCAGCATCCTTTGAAGCAGCAAGGTAAAGGTGGGAATGGAGGTGGGAAGAGCTGATGCTGTCAATGCTGCGGGATGCCAGGCTCTCCCTCCTTCCCTGCCTCCTTTCCCCGCGGCAACGAGCCCTTGCTCTCACCACACGGGCTGTAGTGTCGGGTTTGAGCCACGCGTTCCTGGCATGAGCACAATGTCAGCATGCGGGGCAGAGTCCTGCAAGCAGTCGGGTTCCTCACGCTGGAAAATGGGGAGCTTCCTGGGAGCCCGGTGTGTCTGCCCCATGCACAGCCAATCCCACCAGCTCCCAGGGCCTGCGGGTGTCCCTGCGGGGCCGGAGCTCAGGGAGATGCTGAGTGCCCTGAGCAGCTCCGTGGCTGGAGCTCTGTCCCTGCTGCCTGCACGCGGGCATGTGAGCAGGGACAGCAGCAGAGCTCCTCTCAGGTGAGGAGCCTCACTATGCAGCTTCTCATTTTGGTAGCACTGACCATCTGGGTAATTGTCTTTGTCCTGCCCAAAGGGGCTTTAAGTATTTTGCCTATATTGTGAAGGATCGGATGTGATCTGCTTTGTCAGTTGTCTTGTTTTCCTGAAATAAGTCAAAGTATTTGTTTTCCCTTGGGTGCTGTTTGGGCTCCGTACTCTGGCAGTCGTGGAGGTTTTAATTTTACACAACGAGCATTTCCGAAGTTTTAGAGGTTTGTTTTGACTTTGTTTTAATTAAATTGCTGTAACCTGGGGGAAATCTTTGGCCTTAATTTAAATGGAAAGCCTTATTCTGAGTAAATCCAACATCCCTGTCTAGCTGGTGATTGTGCTGTTCAGAGTTTTGACAGGAAAAGTTAAAATTTGACTCCAGGCTTGAAAGTTTGCAATCACTGACTGCAACAGGCAGGGCCAGCTCGGTGGTGTAAAAGGATTACGTTCATCTATTGTTTGGGAAAGAAGCAAGATTTTAATAGATTCTGTTTTGATGCAGAAAGGGGATAATTATTGGTTGAGAGGTGAAAAGAAAAAGCAGGGAAGTAGAAATAGTGCCTGGTGTTGGATCCTGGGCTTGTTGAGGATCTGTGCCCCTCTGGGCCAGTGCTTCCTGAGGGGTGTGGGGCTTGTGGGGAGTAGGGAGGATTCAAATTCCCATGGGGTCTGAGCACCATCTCCTCCTGGAGCAGCCTCTCCACCACACAAACCCTGGCTGCCAGGCTGTGTCTGCTGCCCATTCACAAAAGTCCAGGTGAGCTTGAGTCGAGAAGCCCTGGGGAGGGGAGGTGCTCAGGACTGTGCCTCCGTGGCCATGGGATCAGTGGGAGGACTTCACACAAATGAGAGGGAAGCTCGAGGCCGTGGATCAGTAATTTCCCAGAGAGGCTGTTGCTGATTAGGAAGAGATTCTTCCCTTTGAGCTGGGGCGGCCCTGGCACAGGGTGCCCAGAGCAGCTGTGGCTGCCCCTGGATCCCTGGCAGTGTCCAAGGCCAGGTTGGATGGGGCTTGGAGCAGCCTGGGACAGTGGGAGGTGTCCCTGCCCATGGCAGGGGGTGGAACGAGATGAGATTTGAGGTCCTTTCCAAGCCAAATCATTCGATAATTGTGTGATTCTATGATTTATCCATAATTCCCTTCCGAGCGGGCCGTGCCAGGTGCTGAGAAGGAGCTGGTCAGGTGCTCATCCTGCTCATTTGGTTGTGTATGAGGTGATCTCCTCCGCCTGGCTGTTAACCGAGTTTGGATCCCTCTCCAGCCTGTGGCCCCTGGTGCCACCTCCCTGCCCTGGCGAGCCCCAGGAGGGGACAGCGGGCAGTGCCCAGCAGTCACAGGTGGTTCAGGAAGCTGTGGGCACAAGGCTGGGGTGCAGGGAGCAGCAGGGGCTCACTGAGCAGCCACCACGGTGTGCACAGGACCAGGAGGAGGCGGGACAGTGCAACACACACTGAAAATTGGGTGGCCACGACGGCTTTGCCCACGGGCTGGCAGCTGGGCACAACCCCTCCGTCCTTTGTCTGCCTTGTCTTCCTCTCACTGCACCACGGTGAGTCCTGGCCCCTTCTGGGATGCCTTGGGGGTTGTGTGCTTGCTAAGGAAGCCCTTGTAGCAGCCCCCCCGGGCCTGACAGGGGTGGTGGGGGGCCCAGCTGTGGGAGAGGGCTGCTCCTGCTCAGAGCTCCGCTGTCGGTGAGATGCCAGCAGCTGCATTGATCCCGTCCCCTGGCGCTCCCAGCCTGGAGACTGCTTGCTCCACATTGATTATCATTTTTTTTTTCTGAAGACTGATGAAGTTTGCTGGGCTCTAATTGCATGAATTATTCTCCTTTCCATTTTCTGAAACCCTTGATCATGTTAATGAGTTTTCCAATTTTTGCTTTGGGTTTTTCCAGGGCTGGTTTTTCAGGGAAAAAGAACAACTGGTGTGCAGTGAGCTGGGTCTGTTCCCAGGCTGCTTGAGTATGTGGGGATTACACACGTCCCAGTTTGTCCCACTTGGGCAGGATCTGGGGGTTTTGTCCCTTTTGATTTGAAGGAATCATAGAATTAAATCATAGAATTACAGAATGTCCTGACTTGGATGGGACCCATGAGGACCATTGAGTCCAGCCCCTGGCCCTGCACAGACGCCCCAACAATCCCACCCTGTGCGTCCCTGAGAGCGTTGTCCAAGTGCTCCTGGAGCTCTGGCAGCCTCGGGGCTGAGATCATTCCCTGGGGATCAAACGAATGTGGCCACTTTCAGGAATGGTTCAGCAGAGGCAGCAGCCCTTGCCCATAAGACAGCCCTGCCAGCTCCAAATGTCCTCAGATTATCCTGCCTTGGTTTCTCCTTTGGCTCTGTTTCCTCCCGTCACCTCACTGTTGATGTTTTATACTTTCTTCAGTCCTTTTGAACTCAACAAACTATTTTTAGGAGGTATCAACCAATTTTCTCTCTCTTTTTTTTCACTTAGCAAGTATCTAAAAGCCTGTGTGACTCCTCCAGCTGCCTGTGCTGCTGCCTGCTTTTCCCAGCCCTTATCTCTTCCCTGCAAGCCTGAGCCAGGTTTTTGTGCAGCCATCAGGGAGCAGCACCAGGGACAGCCCTGCGTTGGGAGGTAATTATCCCTGTGTGCCCATGCTTTAACTGCACAGTGCTGTGAGGGGGGAGAACCTTTTGAAGTGGGATGAAATAACCTGGCAATTTCCATCGATCCAGGGGCTTACAAAGGGAATTGGATTTCAGGAGCCTGCACATCCCACGCGGCTCCAAAAAGGGACAGATGCAGGTGGGTTACTGGATCAGCACCGGTGTCTCTGTGCTGGGGGCTGGGGCTGCCTCTGTGCTGCCACGCTGGGTGTGGTGGTGGTTCCACCTCTGCTTCCCGGGTACTTCTCTGGGAAGGTGAATTCTCATGGAATTATAGGAAGGACCCACGAGGATCACAAGTCCAGCCCCTGGCCCTGCACAGACACCCCAACAACCCCACCCTGGGCATCCCTGGCAGCGCTGTCCAAACGCCCCTGGAGCTCTGGCCGCCTCGGGGCCGTGCCCATTCCCTGGGGAGCCTGGGCAGTGCCCAGCACCCTCTGGAGAACTTTTCCCTGATATCCAACCTACACCTCCCCTGACACAGCTCCAGCTGCTCCCTGGGTGCTGTCCCTGGTCACAAAGAGCAGAGATCAGAGCTGCCCCTCAGGAGCAGCTGCAGCCCCTGCTGAGTTCTGTGCTCCATCTGCTCTTCTCCAGCTGAACAAACCAAGTGCCCTCAGCCTCTCCTCCTACGGCTTCCCCTCCAAACCCTTCCCCATCCTTGCAGTGCAGGGCTCTCCCTACGTGATTCTATGTTATTTCCAAGAAAGAGGGTATTTTAATTTAATTTGAGAATGAGGGTATTTTACCTTAATTTGGGCGGCACATCTGGGTTTGCTGCTGGAATTAGAGCAGTTGTGCTAAGTGATACATTGGGTAAATCAGTAAATTGATGTGGTTGGCTTGTGGTAGGTACCAGCACGGAAATGTGTGTGTAATGCAATAGAGCTGGCAATTACAGCAAAGTGCCTGCTTAGTCTGAAATTATTGAGCCTCTTGCACACTCTGTGCTGTATTACAGCTGTGTTGAGATGTAGCACTTCCCAGAGGGCTTCCAGCTCTGCCAGCAAGTGTGTGTCGCTCCCAGGGCTGTGCTGTTCCCCGGAGTCAGCTCCAGGAGCCTCCAGATGTGTTCCTCCGGGGCTCTGGACAGCAGCAGTGTTGTGCCACTGTGGGCTCGTGTTTGCACAGAGCACGGGCACATTTAGAATCAAGGTGAAATGCTTTGATGAATTCTGGATGGAATCGTTTAGGTTGGAAAAGTCCTGCAAGATCATTGAGTCCAACTGTTGCCTCAGCCCTGCCAAGCCCACTCCTGTACTCTCACAGAGAAGAATTCCTTCCCAATATCCCATCCATCCCTGCCCTCTGGCACTGGGACGCCATTCCCCCTTGTCCTGTCCCTCTGTCCCTTGTCCCCAGTCCCTCTCCAGCTCTCCTGGAGCCCCTTTAGGCCCTGGAAGGGGCTCTGAGGTCTCCCTGGAGCCTTCTCCTCTGCAGGTGAGCACCCCCAGCTCTCCCAGCCTGGCTCCAGAGCAGAGGGGCTCCAGCCCTCAGAGCATCTCTGTGGCCTCCTCTAGATTTGTTCCGATGTCTCTTGTGCATCTGTTTCTTAAATCAGCTCATACTTGCATTTAACATGTTTCTGTGCATGCACATGTTGATAATTGGTTTTGAACATCCCCTGAAATAATGTATTCCAAATTTATTTTTATAGCTATCCCAAAACATTTCTCTGGTACACTGGGTTACCCAGCAGTGAAAAATAGGGCCTCAGTCACTGTGGGTGTATTTAGAATAGGGTGAAAGAAGTTTATTTCCTAAACACCAAGAATTAGTGCTCAGAATTTGAAAAAAATGGTGATTATCAAAATTCTGTATTAGCTGAAAGACTTGACAGGGAGCTGATGTGTGACATCAGTGGCCAGTTTTCAGCAGTTTGGGCAGTTCCCACGGTGCTTTCAGTGACTCCCCAGGTACCTTGGAGAAGCTGGCCCCTCCCCAGCTGGCACTAAGAGGAGACTCATGAGGAGTTCTCTTCCACCTGACCTGAGGACACAGATGTTCTAGGGAGATTTGGAAGCTTCCTCTCACCCAGTTTTGGGGATCTCAGCAGGTGTTTGTCCCTTGTGGGGGGTGGGGCTCTAATGACAACAGATGGAAACTGAGTTACCAGGACTCCCGCGGTGAAATGAGCCCTCTGCCACAGGACGCCCTGGGATGAGCAGGCAGCAGTGCCTCCTGCTCCAGGCTCTGATCCTGATGGGCTGCTCAGGCTCCAGCTCCTCCTTTGGCCCATCTGGCAGCTTTTCTAGACTGTTCCACTGTTGTCACTGCTCAGTGTCACACCTCCAGTCTTGGACTCCCCTTGTGCATCCCGCTGGGCTCCGTCCTCTGCTCTGCTGGTTCTGCTCGCCAGGTATCAGCCAGCCTGGGAAAGGGGCAAAGGGAAAGGGAGCCTTAAACCAGCCCACGTTTTGTTTGTAGAGATGGGGTGGCTGCTCCCACTGTGGCTTCAACCTGTTTTCATTACTTCCCCCCAGCCCTGGGAGGTCGGGTACTGGTGAGCATCCCCGTGCTGTCCTGGGGGAGGGATGAGCTGCTGGAAGCACGGCTGAAGGAGGAGCAGGATGGGCTCTGCACCAGCTGCTGAGTGGCTTTTGGGGATGCAGCTCCCCAGAAAAGCCAGGGCTGGAAAGTGGGTGTGTTTAACTGGTGTTGAATGGTCTGGGTGTGGAGTGAAACTGGAGCCCTGGAGAAATACAGCTGGGGTCCTCTTGGACTGTGGGAGTGGACAGAGGAGCTGTCAGCTCAGAAGAACCCCCTTTTCCTCTTTCCCTGCTTCTGCCTGTCATATTTAAGAGGTGTAATTGGAGCAAAAGCTGCTTGAGGAAGGCACAGAGATGTAACCAGATCAGGTTTGCTCACCCGGGGCTCAGGAGCACAGAGGCTGGGGCCTGCAAGGAGTCTCTGGGAGTGGTGCAAGGGCCACCTTCCAGGGCTGGCTGGCTTGTCCCGCTGTGCTGGCTGGCCACAGGAGCTGGCAGAGAAGCTTCCCAGTTCACTCTTAGGATGTCTGAGCTGCTGGGACGTAGCTGTGATGACTTCTGCCTGAGAAAGCATTGAGGTTGTTTGCAAGCCGGGGCCGGCGCTGGTTCCCGTATCTGCCATGGTTCGCTGTGTTTGGAGGGCTCCGAAGTGGGGAATGTTGGTCTCTAGGGCCCAAAGCAGTCTATGCTCAGGAATGTGTGAGGTGACCCAGACAGCCAGGCTGTGTTTGGCTTGTGGGTATTTTTCTCCTCCCAAAAGCTGCAGCTGGGGGTGTGAGACGCCTGTGCCAGGGCTGGGTGAAGGCTGTGCTGCCGTGCTCAGCACCCCCCAAGTCCCAGCGCCGTGCGGGTTCCAATTCCTGCTTTAACATCTCCTCCACAGCTCCTCTTAAAAATCAGTTTATGCCTCTGCAAATTAAACCACTGTTTCACTTATGAAGTGTTTCATTCCACTGATAAGTGGAAGTGGGAAGCTGTCGCATCACTGAGAGCGTGGCTGCAAACCCCAGCACAGCAGATTGTTAATATGAAATTAGAGAGTTCAGCAGTATCTTGGCAGATTGCCTCTGCTGCCTAATAGGAGGCACCGAGCTCCTCCGGGAGCCAGCTGGTGTGACAGCCCTGTCTGAAGGGCTGACCACTCATTCTTTGAGCAAGGAAGGGCCTGAGGGCTGTTCCATGTCCTTGGGGCAAAGGAGACAGCCCTTCCCTTGCCCCGAGCCACCAGCTCACAAGCAGAGACTGTAACTCGGAGGAGAGGTGTGGGAGCTTGTGCTGCCTCTGCCCCAGCGCTGGTTGTGCTTTCAGCCTGGTCTGGGTGGGTGGGCTATGCTCGGGGGGCTGTGGGGGCTGTGGGGCTGTAATCCCCTCTGGAGTATCACTTTTTGGGCACAGATGGAGGTGTTTCTGGAGCTCTCTGATCATTCAGGCACTGGTACCTTCAAATCCACCATGCCCAGCTTATCCAGAGGTTTCCTGAAGGTAGCGTTTCCTCCTCTTTGTTTTCCAGGTGCTGGCACTGTTGGGCTCGTGGACTAAGCTCTCCAACCCTGTTGCGAGCCTGACTCCCTGCCAGGAGCTGTGGCTCCTCCCTACAGCACCGGAGGGTGCTGCAGGAATGTGTGGTGTCCCTGGCTGCAGGGGTGTCCCCCACGCAGGTCTGGCTTGCTCCTTGGATTTTGTGCCCACCAGTCTGTTGAATCATCCTGCTGTTTTTTCCACAGTCTTCCAAACTGCCCTTTTGTCCCCAAACAGTTCTGCTTTGCACATGCCAAAGGAGGATCCCTGGGGCAGCATCGCTGCTCCTCTGCCCTCCCAGCAGGCGGTGGGAGGAAGGGGAGAAGAGAGGGATTCAAATTAACGCCACTCTTCCTCTCCACTCCTCCCGCTGCCCTGTCCAGCCGCTCTCCTATTGCCTTGGCATAGCTGAGGAGCAGGTAACATCACCGCTGCCAGGTGACCCCGCTGTCCTCCTCACACTCCAAGGTGTGCGTGCTTCATCCTGGTTTCCTCCGGGAGAGCCGGTGCGGTGCCTTTTTCCTCAGCAGGGAAACGAGAGTTTGTCCCCTTCTGCCTCCCCTTCTCTGATCTTCCCCTCGGCTGCTTCCCGCTGCCTCCTGCCAGCCCCCTCTGCTCTCCCCCGGCTCCTCCGCTCTCCTCCGGCTCATCTGACCTCCTTTGACGTGTTGCATTTCACCGTGGTCGGTAACGGGGAGCCGATGGCAGATAAGAGGGGTGACAGTGTTACCGGCTCGCGCTGCGCCGCACAGAGCCCGCCGGCGGATGCTCTGCCCTCGCCACAATCCCATCGATTTGGGGAAGCGCCCTGGACCCCTCCCCAGCTGCGGCGGAGCCCCTCGGAGGGAGAAGGTGGGAGCCGGGGGAGGGTGGCTGTGCGGAGCAGTGCGTGAACAGCTTTATTTCCCCGGCTGCGAGAGGGGAGCAGCCCCCGCTCTCTCCCCGTGTGTGCCCGGCAGGGAGGAGGTGCCCGGGGGACCGAGTGCCTGCCCGGCGGAGGTGCTGGCAGGGTCCCCCGCGGCCGCGGGCCCCCCGAGCATCGCCAGCCCCCGGCTTTGTGTGCAGGTCTGCGGCGGCTCGCTGTGTTTGCCGCGATGGATGTCAGCGCCCGGAGCGGGGAGCAGGGAGCGGGGATGGTGCGAACGAGCGATCCCCCGCAGAAAGCGCGGGCGGGGACGGGGACAGGGACCATGACTCTGCCGGGCACAAGCGGCCGGCGGGGGCGGCCGCCCGGGTGTCCCTGGGCCGTGCTCCGCGGGGCACACCCGGCTGCTCAGGCATTTAATTCCAAGGGGAGAGCTGAGCCAGAGGCTCCAGGAAAAGAAAGAAAATACGGGAGGAGGGAAGTGGAGGTCAGGAGGGGTTTTCGGCAGCGGATGGCCGTCCCTGATGGCGACGGGGCTGCTTGCAGGGGAGGGCTCTAAGCAGGGAAATAGCAATGAATGCAGGTTGTTTATTTTTTAACGTGGCATCCACACCAGAGGGATAAAAGGGTGTACAGGGAGGTTGGGGCTCTACTAGCTGAGTTACCACCAGTTTTCCTTGCTATCTCCTCTCTTGGCATGGCTGGGAGTCGCCGTCAGACACCCCTTCCCCTGGATATGCTACACTGACTTGATCTGGCTTTGCTCCATGGGGCTGGAGCAAGGTTTGGGTGGTTTTTTTCTGAAGCCCTTGTTTTTTCTCCGCCCAGCTGGCGTCAGGCGCCGAGGATGCAGAGACAAGTGCTCCTGACTAGGGGAGGGCTGGCAGGAGGATTTCCCTTCGGGTTCGCAGCATCCCCGTGTCTGCTGTCTGCTGTGGAAAGGCTTTGTGCTGGAGCGTGGGGAGCAGAGCTCACAGGTGACCTCTACCTGGATCAGCCTCGCTTGCTTTAAATGCCTGTTCCTGTCCTTGGGCTCAGGTGTTTGGTGACAGGCTGGAAAGTCATGGTAGGTAGGTGCTGCTGGCAGCTGAGGGTGCCTTCTGCTTTGGAAAACAGGGAGGGAGGAAAACTGGTGGACTCTGAACAGCCTTGGGAAGAGCAAGCGGAGATCCTCTCCATGCTGTAAGAACAGACCCTTTGGAAATTCATCTGAGCAGCCGATTTCTTGGGGTTTCTCATCGCCTCTGAGATCAAACCCCATCCCCTTCCTCAGCCGAGGGCCACCACAGCCACGCTGGGCCACCTCCTCAGAGGGCAGCTCCTACACCTGCCCAGTGCCAGTCGCCGTGGGGGCTCACAGACCTGTGCCAGCGCTACTGAGGGACCCTTTCCAGCGAGCACTTCCAATTTCTCCTCTTCCTCCTTCACTGCGCTCTGCAGCATCACATGAAGCACATGTGCGGCCGCCAGCTGCTCTGAGCTCTGACCTGCGCTTGGCTCGGGGAGACAGGACTGAGCACCCTCCAGACCTGAGGGCTCACTGTGGAGCACGCTGTGGACTGCCCACGTCACTCCTGGCTGAACTCCTCCTGCCCCGCGCTGGGTTCCCCCGGCCCCGCTCCCTCCTGGTGCCGAGGGCTGGCAGAGCGCGTGGGGCAGCGGCCACGGCCGGGGCGTAGCATGCACGAGGGTGCAGAGGGACACAGGGACACCGGCGGGAGTCATGGCTTCGTTTGGGAAGCTGACAGAGTATTTCAGCCTGAGGAAGTCGAGGCCAGAGCTGCGGTCCAGGCGCTGGGGCCGGCGCAGCGGGAGCTGTTGCTGTAGTGTCACGGAGTGCAGGTATGGCGTGGCAGTGACCCGACTGTCCTGGTGCCCCCGGGGGCCGCGGGATGGGATCTGCAATCCTTGGTGCTTTGCTTTCCCTTCACCTCTCTTGGGGCTGGGAGGGGGCTGGCAGCAAGCCGAGGGCTCTGGAGGCATCCCCCCGTTCCTGTCTGGGGCTCCCACAGAGCTGTTGCTGCGGGATGTCTCTGGCAGGCTCTGGGACCTGGCGTCCGTCTCCCTGCCCAGGGCACGTCCCAGGTGTTGGTGGCACATCTTGGGTGTCTGCTGGGTGACCACGTGCGCCTGTGCCTGCCTGCCTCTGCCGGGTGCTCTCTGCTGTGCCACTGCACTGTCCCCTCATCAGAGCAGCGAGGTCATTGCACCAAAATCGCCCTTCCCTCCGCCTGCCCCGTGCAAAGGCCTCTCTGCAGGGGCAGCAAGAAGTGCTTCTCAGGGGAAGTGCAGTCTGTGTGTATGAGGTGCTGATGGAGCCTCCTGGCACGTAGGGAGGGTCTGGGCAATGCAGAGGGGAGCTCCTCTGGGCAGACAGACACACGGTTCATCGGCAGCTTGTTTGGGGTAGGGACTGAGGCTATGCTCGGGGTGGGGGTGGGGAGGGTGGCGTTCGGGCTGACTGGAAATCCTCTGGGAGCGTGCGAGTGCTCAGAGTTGTGCTGGGGGAGTGCACACGTTCTTGTTTTGCATGGAAACACAGTTTACTGCAATTAAGAAAATTGCTCTGTGCCTGGGTGGCTCCTCCTTGGATGTCCGTGCAGCCTGTAGGACAGGGCTGGCACTCGGTGCTGCCCTGGGCTGTCCCCATCGGCGTGGGCTCAGCCTGAGCAGCGTGTCCCCAGATCTCCTGCTGCCCTGCACGTGGTGCCTCCCTGCTGCTGGAGGGTGTGGGTCTGGGTAGGGACACACGGCGTGAAAAATAGCACCAAGGTGTTCACTTACCTTCCTCCCTGTATGCTGAGCAGTTTGTACTCTGTAAAGGTTATTAAAATGTCCACAGACTCAGACGAAGTTGGAGCCCCTGCTGCTGCTGCCCGTGTTGCTGCTGAGGCAGTGAGACGTGCACAGCCGCCGCTGTCTCCCCTCTCCCCTCGGTGGCTGAAGAGGAGTCGCCTCTTCCCCGCTCACTGGTTTCTCCGGAAACATTCCTGGCAAAGCCAGGAGCTTTGTTCTGCTCCTTTCGGCGTTGTGGACAGAAACCCTGGTTTCTGCCCTCAGGTTTTTGCTGTCCCGGTGCAGAGCTGGGTGTGAGGAAGGTCTGTTGTCCAGGTGCTGCTGAGCACAGGACGTGCCTGGGGTTTGCTGTGTGCAGCCAAGCGTGTGCCAGTGCCCGGCCCGAGGGAGAGGAGGAGGTGCACCCCCATGCACAGGGTTGCTACGGCCCTGGACCTCGGGGTTTGGGGTGAGTGGGGTGGTTTCCTCTGTAAGGGGAGATGTTATGGTGCCTTCCTAGCTCTGGGGTGGGAGCCACAGAAGTGGCATTGCTGGTGTGTAGCTCATGTACCAAATTTTCCAGGGGCTGCTGGCTGTGGGTGTGGGACTCTGAACAACCTGCTCTGGTGGAAGGCATCCCTGCCCACGGCAGGGAGTGGAACGGGATGAGCTTTAAGGTGCCTTCCAACCCAAACCATTCTGTGTCTGAGATGTCCCCTCATGAAGGACTGTGGCTCGCTGTGCATCAGACATGGCCACCAGGGCCACTGCCTGTCTGGGCTCAGCTCGGTGTGGGGCTGATGGACACCCTTCCCCAAGCAGAGATCCCCTGTGTGCCCGGGTGCTCTGGTGTGGCCCAGCTCCAGTTGCAGGGATCTGTGCTCTCCCTGTTTTGCCCCTTGGGCTGCTCCGAGGCAGCTCCTCTGGGCTGGATCCGAGTGTGTGGACAGAATTCCTGGTGCCCCTGACCCCCACAGTGACAGGGCTCGAGTGCACCTGGGGATACTGAGCCCTTTCCCTCGACTGCCGTGGCTGGTTGTGAAAGTAAAACTAAGCGTTGACTGAGGCGTGGGATGCTGTGAAATCAGAGTCACTTCTCACCCCAGCTGCTTGAGCTTCTGCCTGTTCCCCCCCAGTGTCTGTACCTTGAGAAGCCCCAGGAAATCTCCACGGCTGAGATCCAAAAGCCAGCACAGTGCAGCTGCTGCAATGTCTGGCCCTGCCCTTGCTCTTGGTGGTGCTTCTTCCAGCCCTGCCCAGCAACTTTCTGCTTTCACTGCATTTCTTCACTCTAATGTGGGCAGTTGAAGCACGGACATAAGATCCTCAGCTCCCACATTTCCATGCACATGGAGGCACCAGAGGTCCTGCACCCCAGGTTCAGCGGGGTGATGTCCAACAGCCCTCAGCACAGCCCTCAGCACAGCCCTGCGCTGGCCTTGCTCAGGGCAGCCAGGCTCCCACCACGCTTCCCAAGGCTGGATAATCCCCTGGGACCGCAGGGAACAGACGTAGGCAGGTACTCAGTCGAGAGCATGCACTGACTGGAGTTATTAAATTCTAAATATAGTGGTCCCACGCATTCTCATAGGACCTAGCAGAAATCAGCAGGTGTGCAGTTATGGTTTTAAATAATATTCCTGCATTTTTAAACTACGCCTCCAGATAAAGCAACATGAGTGAGCTGGGATGAGTAAGTCTGCAGGGCTTGAGAGTTTGTGGGCTCAGACTTGTGCGCAGAAGTGGAGCCCAGCAGGAGATTGTCTCACTCGAGGTGCTTTTGGGCACAGGCACTGCTTGCAGGAGCTCTTCAGCCTCTGCCCCACCTGTGGCACGGAGTGTGTCCTGATCTGTACCCTCCTCCAGCCCGAGCCCTGCTGCAGGAGGGGCTGTGGCACAGCTGCCTCCTATTATTAAATCCATCACTGGGGCTGGGAGGCCCCAGGTGGGACAAGGTGGGCATCAGGGTGTCCCCTGTGCAGCTGTGCTGGGACAGGGACTGCCAGCATGAGGGAACACCCCCAAGCCCAGCCCAGGGCAGCAGCTGATTTATTTGGAGCAACTTTTTTCCATTTAGCAGGGGCAGTGATGGATGAAGCAAAAACTCCAGCTGTCAGGCTCCAGAGCAGGACTGCTTTGTGAGGGATGAAAGCCTGGAGCATGGCGGGGAGAGGAGGATTTGTCTGCAGAACTGGGTGCGGGTGCCTGTGGGTGAAGCACAGGAGGGGCTGGGGGTTCGTTCTTTGTGGCATCTCTGGTGCCAGCCCTGAGGGCCTTGTGCCCAGCTCTGTGTGTTGGCTGGAAGGGCACAGAGGATCCGCTCTGGGATGGAGGAGAATTGGAAGGGAAAGGCAAGTTAGACTGAATATCTCCTCTCAGCGAGCTGTTTGCAAACTGAAAGGTCTGGACAACTGATTTTGGGCTCCTGCACCTTTTGCGGAGTGGATCAGGACACGGCTGTTGTGTGAGGGCTGTTGTGCTCCACCTGGGCTGAGAGAAAAGCCCGGCTCTGCTGAGTGAGCCAGGGAGGCTCCGGGGTGGGCTGGAAGTCCCGGGAGCAGGATGGCTCTTGCCAGGCTGCTGTGTTCTGCCAGGGCTGCTTAGCAGTGAGCCAGCCTGGCAGAGCACGGGGCTGGGACCCTGGGGCCTGCAGGGATCCCCTGCTGGAGTTAATGGGTGCAGGGGAATCTCTCAAGAACACTCCTGGAGTTGCTCTCAGCCTGGGTTGGGTGGGGAAAGCAGAACTGCCTGAGAATGCCAGTGCTATCACCAGAGAGGTGACCTCCAACAGTAACTAATTTGTTTAAAAAATCATTAAAAATCCCAATTGAAAGCCGTTTAAAATCCCAAGTCCTGTCCAGGGGTGGCTTTTGAGAGTAATTTTCTCCTCTGGGCAGGGTCTTGGGGACTGATTCAGTGGCTTTCACTGTTGGCCCAGGACTGTTCTGGGGTGGATCTGCTCCCTGGCTTCAGGACGTTGATGCCTGTTCCCTCCTTGGCAGCTGCAGCTCTCCCCTTCTCTGTGGTCCCCAGGGCCCCACGTGGTCCCCAGAGAGGGGCTTTGATGAGCTCCTCGGGAGATCACTGCCCCGTTAGGGAAAAGATCTTCAGGGAGGGGGAATAGAGGGGGAGACTGGTGCCTGGGTTTGGATCCTGCTCCTGGGGGACACCCTCAGCCCTGCAGGGTGAGCTGACAACCCCAACACCCTCTGTGTCCTCAGGGGGCCCCAGGAGAGGAGCTTTTCCCTGGACCTGTGGTGAAACCCAGGGAAGCTCAGCGTGGGGAAGGAGGAGGAGAGGAGTTTGGCTGTGCTGGGCCTGCAGGGTGTCAGCCTTAGGGTTCCGCTGCCTCTTTTCTCTCAATAGCCAAGTTGGAAGTTGGTGTTAATTAACAATGAATTAGATTATGTAAGAATTAAATGACATAAGAATTCCAGCTTACTGGGCCTGTTTTTGCCCATGTCAGTACATAATCTCCAGCTGAGGAAGGGGTGCCAGGGTGATGCTCCATCTCTGCACTCCCGGGGGGCAGAGGTGGGTCCGGGTGTTCCTGCTGCTCCCAGGTTCAGAGCCTGTCCCCAGCCTTGTGGGAAGCTGGACCAAGGAGCTGCTCTTTGCCGTGGGGAGCTGCTACCTCCCCTCCTTTGGGGGTCTTTTCCACGCTGGTATCCTGATCCATGTCCTCGCTGTGCTGTTGGATGGGCTTTCAGTGGGGAGGGGTAGTGGGAAATGTTTTCCTGGCAGGATTGTGCTTCGTTGTTTTTGGGTGCTTAAAAATATCTCCTCAGCTCTGACAGCACGTCTGTGTTCAAGCACATGATTGTGATGGGGGACAGGAGGAGCTGGCAAGTTTTGGGGCTGGGAAACTGCACTGAAGGAGCAGCTCCTGTGTTAGCAGCACCCAGCGTGAGACAGGTAAAGATGGCAGGTAAGGATGCCCAAAGGGGCAGCTCTGAGGGGCTCTCCCACATGGCTGAGCATTTGGCTGACTTTTCCTACTTGGTTTTTTGGCACATTTTGAACAAAACCTTTCTGCTTCCAAATGACACGTCCATATGGAATGATATCTGCATTGTAAAGGAGAAAAGTAGCAAGGAACTTGGAAGTGTTTTGGGTTAAGGGGGAAGTTTCCACCTGGAGTTAGTCAAAAGGTGTTTGTGACACCTGAACTCCAAACTCCGCAGCGCTCACACCTCCCTTGCCCGCTGAGATGCCAGCAGGGCAATGTGTGTGGCTGCATGGATTCACAGTTTCTGCTGCAAGAGATCACAGCATGAACAAATTGGTGTCCATGGAAGGGGTCAGTGCTGGTGCTGAAGTCCTAAATCCAGTGGTAGTGACTCAGCCCGTGCCTGCTTCGCAGAGGTGCTGAGCATCCATTAATCCTCTTAGCTGGAGCGGGCAGCCGAGCCTCGGCACCTCTGCAGCTTGGCTGGGCAGGAGCGAGGGAGAGAGCTTCCAGAGCTGGAGCTGGGAGTTTCAGCCTCCTTCAGCTGGAGCTCAGGGATGCGGTGACAGGTTTTGGGGTGCTGGAGGCTGCTGTGTGTGGGGCTGTCCTCAGGGGCAGCCCGAGTGCTCCTGGGGGAGGCTTGTTTGGAATGATGCTCCAAAGGGTGGAGCCCCTCTGCCGTGGAGACAGGCTGAGAGCTGGAGAAGGGAAGGCTCCGAGGAGACCTTAGAGCCCCTTCCAGTGCCTAAGGGGGGATTATAAAAAGAGGGACAGCGACTTTTTACGTGGGCAGACAGTGACAGGATGGGGGGAATGGTTTTAAACTACAAGAGGGGAGATTTAGATTAGATATTGGGAAGGAATTGTTCCCTGGGAGGGTGGGCAGGCCCTGGCACAGGGCGCCGAGAGCAGCTGTGGCTGCCCCTGGATCCCTGGCAGTGCCCAAGGCCAGGCTGGACATTGGGGCTGGGAGCAGCCTGGGACAGTGGGAGGTGTCCCTGCCCATGGCAGGGATGAGATGGCCCTTGGGGTCCCTCCCAACCCAAACCATTCCATGACTCTGTGCTCTTTCCCACCTGCCCCGCGTGGCTGTCCCTGGCGGGGTCACCTGTGCCCTTCAGCTCACACAGGTGCCCCGTGTCCCTCTGTGCTGGTCCGTGCTGGGCTGCAGGGCTGAGCCTTCCTCCCCCGTCCCCGGTGCCAGCCCTTCCCCAGGCTGTGTCCCCGGTGTCTCATGACCATGACAAGCTGTCAGACGTGAACGACTGTGAGCAGAGTGGCAGTGCCACGGGAGGAAATGACATTTAGCTTTTGTTGCTTGATTGAGCTGCCTGGGTTTTGTATATTAAACCTAAAGAAGCTTTTTGGCTTCGTTCTCCCCGCTGTTTGCAGCGCCGTGCCCGGGATCTGTCGGAAAGGGGCTTGGGGAGCAGCACGGAGAAGAAATGTGTCTCCCCATCAAACCTGTGGGGCCTCTCCACCAAACCCTGCCTTCTCCTGGTTCCCCGTGGTTTCTGTGCACCGGGGGACACCTGGGTGCATTCCCAGTTCCAGCCCCCCGTGGAGAGGGCTCAGCTCCACAGCGCTCCTGGTCCCGCCGTGGGCTGGGGCTCTGTCCCCTCCCGCGCTCTCAGGGTGCAGGGAGAAGGGATGTGGACAGAGCCAGGGATGCTCTGGGCCTCTGCCTCTTCCTGCTCCTCAAAACCCTGCTCCTGTGGCTGTGTATAGGGGGATATTTAAGATCTGTCCCGTAAAGTGCATCTTTGTATGGCCTGGGAGCTGGCAGGGAAAGCTTCCTGGATCTGACAGACTCCAAAAGCACACCCGAGCCCTCAGGGTCATCTCTTTGGGGTTTGGGGCCGTGCTTTAGCTAAAGATGAGGTTTGCACCCGGTGTTCTCCCTTTTTGCATGGCTTCCAGTCTCCTTTGGAAGCCAGTCTTTGGGATGGGAGATGAGCCTGGGAGCTGCATCATTTCTGCACAAGCTGAAGCTCATCTTTGCCTGGATTAGGCAGAAAAGGATGAATGGGCACCCTTTATTTTGGAGTGGTGGTAGGATGGGGTAGTGGGAGGAAAGGAATGATACTGGTATTACGGGGAATTGCAGCCGGAGCGTGACTGCAGGAGCCGGCTCCTCCGGCAGAAAGCCCTGGCCTGTGAGTCACGCTTTGCTCGAAAGGCTGCTGGATTCCCAATTCCCACTGTTTTGGCACTGAGTCACAGCTGGGTGGGGGCGCAGGTAGGAAACAGAAGCACCAGCAATCCACACCGGGATTTGCGCACGGAGAGGAGGGAGGGAGGGAGTGATTCCAGACAGCGGTGGGAATGTTGACAGCTTCTGAGAGAAGTGCTGGCTGGCACGGGGAAGATTCTGAATGGGGTTGTCCCTGGGTGCCCTTCTCGGCCTCCTCCCGCCTGTGCAGGGCAGCCCCTGGGAGCTGTGGGCACACGGGGCAGTCCCCGGGATGTGTGGGGACATCAGGCAGTCCCTGGGGGCTGTGGGGACATCAGGGAGTCCCCGGGATGTGTGGGGACACGAGGCAGTCCCCTGGATGTGTGGGGACACCTGTGAGCCCCCTGAGGTGCATGGGGACAGCGGGCAGTCCTTGGGGTGTGTGAGGACACCTGGCAGACCCCAGGGTGCCAGGGGACCCTGGGCAACCCAGCTCCTGGCTTGGGTGGCACGGGTGGCTTTGTCCCTCTGCTCCAGGTGGCAGTGGGGGCTGAGGGGGCCCTGCCAGGCACGGGGCAGCTGTGGGGGTGCTCTCTGCCCCATAGCACCTGGGCAATGTCCCGCTGCGGTGGCATGGGGCTGAATGGCTCGTGGGGGCAGTGGAAGGATGGATGGAAGGATGGACATGTGAGGACAGTGGAAGGATGGACGGAAGGATGGATGTGTGGGAGCTGTGAGTGCCGTGGGACAGTGGCAGAGCCCGGGGGCAGGGAGGAGATGCCACTGGGATTTGGAGGCGTCTGGGCACAGAATATCGCCTATCCACCCACCCGGTGCAGGAGCCCGGCCCCCTCCTGCAGGGGGTTTGGGTGGGTTGTGTCCTTCAAAGAGCCCCTCGGTGGGGGAAGAGCCCCCCGAGGAGGAGAGGGCTGCTGCAGGGAGAGCACCCCGGTGATGCTGTCCTGCAGGAGGTGGGCTGAGCCAGCCCCGGGAGAGCTGGGGAGGAAGGGAAAGGGGATATGTCAACAAAAGAGATTTTCTCTAGACCCAAGAAGAAGCATTTCAGAGAGGAAAGGAAAGAAGGACACTACTGTTGGGAATATTTCAAATGGGAAAACCAGAATACTTATTTTAATAATTAAAATATTTTTTTCTCCCCACAAAAAATTGCGTGTTTTTTCCTGTAGGAATAGTTGGCAATTATACAAAATAATGCAAGATATTTTTAATTTGCATTCTCGGATTTTTGGATGGAAAGAAATCAGACGGGAATAAGCCTCTCCTCCTGGTTCCCTGGCTGTAGCAGCCACTGGTGTGGGGGGAGCAGAGCAGAGCCCCCACCCTCGGCAGCCCCGGGGTGTGGGTGCTGCTGCCTGGAGCATCCATGTGCTTCCACAGGTGTTTGGAAGCCGCTGGAGCTGGCACTCGTTCCTGTTGGCTGCTTGGATGCTCCTGGCCCCCTGCTGCCTGCCCGGTGTGCAGGATTTCTGTGGCTGCCTCTGGTACATCTATTTTTTGGCTGCAAATCCACGTTTGTAGAAGAACTGGAAAGCTCCAGTGCATTTTTATGTTGCTTTAAAAAACAAATAGATAAAATTTATCACAGAATCCCAGAATGGTTTGGGCTGGAATGGAGCTTTCAGCTCACCTCGTTCCAGCCCCTGGGCAGGGACACCTTCCACTATTCCCATCCGAGCTGGCCTTGCACACTTCCAGGGATGGGCAGCCACAGGTTCTTCACTGGGAGAGCTCATTCCAGCCGAGGGTGTTAGAGGATGCTTTTCCTGCAGCAGAGGTGTGTTTCCCCTGGCAGATCTTGGCTCTGCCTTCCTCTGCAGCTGCTCATGGAAGTGGCAGAGTCCCCATCCCTGGAAGCACTGAAAAAAAAGTGTGGATGTGGCACTTGAGGACATGGAAAATGATGATGGTGCCGGGTTGGTTGTTGGATTTTATAATCTTAGCCGTCTTTTCCAACCTTGATGGTTCTGTGATTGTCCAGACAGCGTGGCAGCAGAGCTGTGCCTGGAAACAGGAAGGTTTTGGGCTCTGCTTCCCCATGGCCAGCCCCCAGCCCAGCCCCGTGCGTGGGCTCCTGATGTGCAGCGGGGCCCTGGGGCTGGCTGTGACCCAGACCTGGTTCTGCCCTGGAGGAATCCTGTCCCTGAGTGCCTCTGCCCGGGCTGGGCTTCCTCCAGGCTGTTTTGGGGCTGTTTGCTGCTGTTCTGCCCCTCACAAGACAGATAAAATCCGTGCTGCCTTTGCCAGAGCTCTGCTCCCAGCTCCCCTCGGCCCCCGTTACCCCTGCACTGAAAACTGTCTTTTTAAGGAATTTTGCTGTGATACACTGGGAGCAGAACAAGGTTTTTCTGTTCAATGAGCTTGTCTCTCTGACCATGGTGGTGACCTGCCTCTTGTGCTTCAGAGGAAAATGAAAACCAGCCTGAGGCTCAGGTTGAAAGGTGGTGCCGAGGAAGGTTTAAAACAACAACATGCCTATGACTGATTATAAATCTGCTTTTTGACCAAAAATATCTAGAAATATTTTTTTCTTGCCCGGGATTAATAGTCAGGGAGGGATCAGCTCGGCCCCTGTTTGCCTCCAATGCTGGAAAACTTGGTCATGCTGCAGAAATTATAGGATTTCAAGCAAACCAAGCAGCTCCGCCAGCTGTCTGGAGTGTCTTTCTGTGCTGGAGCACGTCGGGTTCAGGCCTGAAGCATCTCCCCTGTGGTTGTCAGGAGCAGCAGTGTCCTTTCCAAGATGATCTCAGCAGCTTTTTGTCTCCTTTGCCGTGTGACTCGGATTTTGAAGCAACAGGGGAGACCAGTCCTGTGTCATGAGACTGGGAACGGGCCCAGGAGCTGGGGGGTTGTGGTGCAGGAGCATCGCGGCTCCAGCCCTGCTCCAGGGACTCTGCTGGAAGGGCAGGGTTGGCTGGAGGTGGCCGTGATGCTGGACCCTTCACAGCCTCCCGGGAAGGTGTTCCTAAATGCAAAGGAGGCAGCAACCTTATTTATCTTGTAAATTAGCCAACCTTTTCAAACCAGAGCCGGGATGTTTGGCATCCGTTGCTTGTGCTTCGTTGGCTTTTGTGTCCGGAGTGTTTGGGGGAGACAGGAGGTGCACGAACAGCGCCGGGGCTGTGTCCGGAGAGCCTGGGCAGGGGGAGGTGTTGGCTGTGCCCTGGCAGCTCAGCAGAGCCTGGCTCCTGCCGGGTGGCACCGGGGCTCTGCCACTGACGGCCAGAGCTGCTCCTGCCCGCCCTGCTCGGCTCGGGGCCCCTCTCTGTGCCCGCTGCTGCGTTCCCAACCCTGCTCCGCTGCGTCTCTCCTGCCTCGGGGCTGGCCGGGCGCTGCTGCGTCCCTGGGGGTCACATCCTGCTGGTGAGCTGACTTCCAGCCTGCAGGATCTTTAGCTTGGGAGCTTCCTTCTGCATCTCAAACACCCCTCTTTGTAAGCCTCAGAGCTGTTCCTTCTGGAAAGCAATCCCTGAGCCTCTTGTGGAGCATCCCAGAAGCCTTTGGCCGTGCTCTCTGCTTCATCTGGATGGCACAGCCTGGCTCCAAGCGTGGGGACCCTGGGACAGTCACCACACTGGTCCCTGAGGATGCAGGTCACGCTCTGGAGCTGCCAGGAGGGAGGATGCTCGCCTGCTCTGCTGTTGTGCTGGGGTTCATCTCACCTTTGTCTGCCACCTCTCCCCATTTATCAGAGAGACCTCCGTGAGCAGGATAAATGTTCCTGTTCCAGGAATGTTCTTACTTCTTCCCCTGGCCCTGGGGAGTTTTTGTGTTTGGACTCTTTGTTGTGCAGGTGCAGCTCCAGCAGGTCTGGGCTCTGCCAGAGCCTTGCCAAGTGCCTGGTCCCTGCTCTGCCCCTGTTAACGGGGGTGATCAGGGCAGCAGGTGGGCAGGGAGTGCACAGGGCTCCTGTCACCTGCGGGGTGCGGAGGGCATGGTCTGGTGGCACCACAGGGACAGATCATGACAGAGGGTGACCGCCAGCAGGGACCCTGTGGGGTGCTCCTGGGCTGGGGAGTGCGGGGAGCACCTCCTTTCTGGGGCTGTCATTCACTGCCTGCAACAGAGCTGGAGAAAAAGGTTCTTTTAACAAAGAAACCAGTACTTTTGATTGAATGAATGGCAGTGTCTGGCTCCAATGTATTTCCTTATCCGTTCAACAATTGGATTCCAGTGAATGGTGAAATGGAGGCGTTGCTACAAAACGCAGCCACAGTGCATAGTTTGGGAGTGCTGACGTGAAGGGTTTGTGTTTTTTCCACCTTGTTTCCCTGGGGATGGCTCTGCCCAGCTCGGAGCGCCGGGATGGTGTCGTGGTGCCGGGGGTGAGTAGCAGCAGCAGGTCCTGGGGGAGAGAGGCAGTGGGTGGTGGCTGGTGTGACACCGGCTGTCACACGCCCGAGCACTCAGGGCTTTTCAGGCCACAGAAAGATCTTCTGGCCCTTTTCAGGGCAGTTTGGGACTTGGCTGCCAAGCCCCTGGGTGCTGAGAGCAGGGCTGGGCTTTGGGCACAGGGGGCTCCCTAGGAGAAGTGGTGCTGAGTCCTTCTCCTCCAGGCAGCTCTGAAATGTTTTGCTGAGGGCTGCCCGCAGCACGAGGGGTGTGTGACCTCCTGTCCTGCCCTCCCTCACCCCTCCGAATCAAAATGCAGTTTGCAGGGACAGGAGCAATGATTCCCAGGATGCTGGTGGTGTTAGTTCAGCGCTCAGGCGATGGCCCCGCTGCAGAGATGCTCTGCAAGTCGGAGGGGTGGCGGGAGAAGAAGCTTTTGGAAACCAGCTGGTGGAAACTGTGGTATTTACCAGCTCACAGCTGAGCCTGGGAAGGTATTTTTATAGCTTCACACGGTTGGTTTTTTCCTTTTCTGAACTTGCACACTGAATGCTGTTTTGGGTTTTCTTGTGCTTTGAAACTGTCTCACAGTCAGATGAAAGATGCTCTGTTCCAGCTCTCATTTCCCACTCTTCACACACACACACCAGCCAGTCAGAAAGGAAGGTGTTTTGTTTGGGCGTTTTTTGAATGCAAAGGAAGATTTCTCAGTGATTTTCTCTGGTTTTGTAACCCGCAGGGTCACTGGGAATGGTGCCAGTGACTCAGGGCTTTGCTCACAGCTGATAAGGTTTGCAGAGCAAACCGGTGTTTTGGACAGGTGAGGATGCCCCGCGAAGGCTCTGCTCTGCCAAAATCCTCAGGCTTTGGTTTCCAAGGCTACTCTGTGCAGCCTCTCACACTCCTTCCCTAGGCTTCACCACTGCTGTGTGATTCCCTTAAACTGCATTCCCTGCCCTCCGTGGGGTCCTGCTCCTGCTGTGGGTGTTGGACTGCACTGAACCACGTCCCGGGGGCTGCTGCCGCTGCTGCCCCGTGCTTCTGTCCAGAAACAGCTTCTGAGGCACAGCAGCCTCCTGCGCTCCCCTCTGCTCCCGCTGCTGCCTTCTCCCGCAGAGCCCCTCTGCAGAAACCAGCTGCAGGCAGATGTTGGCTGATCTCCTGCTGCTGTCGGGGTGGGCATGGGGAAGCTCCCGGCTCGGATCTCTGCTCAGCCCCGTGGCTCCCAGCAGAGCTCCGTGCACTGCCGGGGTGTCAGAGGCACAGCCGTGCCTCGCCTCGGGCTTTGGGGGCTGGGCTGGCCCGGCTGCAGCCCTGGTGGGGTGTCCCAGCTGCTCCCCCGGGAGCAAGTTCTGTGTCTGCCCTGGGCAGGGACACGCAGTGGGGTGAGGCACTGTGGCAGGACGGGATGAGTCCTGTGCCGTGGAGCTGAGCACTGTGGGGAAACCTCGCAGAATCCCGGCAGGGTTTGGGTTGGAGGGAGCCTTAAAGCCCATCCCATTCCACCCCTGCCATGGGCAGGGACACCTTCCACTGTCCCAGGCTGCTCCAAGCCCCATCCAGCCTGGCCTTGGGCACTGCCAGGGATCCAGGGGCAGCCACAGCTGCTCTGGGCACCCTGGGCCAGGGCCTGCCCACCCTCCCAGGGAACAATTCCTTCCCAATATCCCATCTGTCCCTGCCCTCTGGCAGTGGGAAGCCATTCCCTGTGTCCTGTCCCTCCACCCCTTGTCCCCAGTCCCTCTCCAGCTCTCCTGGAGCCCCTTTGGGTCCTGGCAGGGGCTCTGAGGTCTCCCTGGAGCCTTCTCCAGGTGAACACCCCCAGCTGTCCCAGCCTGGCTCCAGAGCAGAGGGGCTCCAGCCCTCAGGGCACCTTTATGGTCCCCCCTGGACTTGTTCCAGCAGTCCCACATCTGTCCTGTGCTGAGGCCCCAGACCTGAAGTGCTCCTCCTGCCCTGCTGTGTAACACCCTTGTTTGCCTGTGGGACTGTGAGCCCTGTGGGACCTGTGTTCTCCCCCTGCCCTTGTCACCTTCCCCCCAGCTGCAGCTCCACAAGCTCTTCCAGGAAGGGATGTGGAGGTTTTGGTGGTTGGTTTCCATCTTGCAGCCTTTGTTTGTATTGCCCTGGGGCTCAGGCAGTGCAGGAGGTGCTCCCACCTCCCCACGCCCCGATTTGGGAGGGGGGTTGGTGGGTAATGGCTCCTGCTGGCTTGGAGCATCTCGCATTTTCCTGAATCCAGCTGGAACCCTTGCCGAGTTTTTAAGGTCAGGTTGCTAAGTTACACCTCCTTGGAGGAGCGGGCTGGGAAGTGAGTTACAGGCTGGAGCAGCCACGGGCTGGGAAGATCTGGGAGTGGTGTCCCTCTGCAATACCTGAGCTCTCCTGGCCCCTCTCCCTGCCTCCCTCTCAGCCTGTTCACATTCAGCTGTTCTTCCCCAAACCTTCTGCTTTATCAGCTTCCTTTGCTCGGTGGGTTTAGGGAGTTAACTGACTGAGGGGGTAGAGGAGCCCCCTCCAGTGACCTGTGGGATGCTGTGCAGTGTTGCAGGAGGAGGAGCAGCCCCTTGTCTTCTCTGTCTAGTTTTAGTTTGAATTTTGGGGCTGTGAGCTCTTTGGGACATGCGTTGTCACTCCTGGAGCTTGGAAGTGGCCTCACGTGTTCCTCACGGGGCGTGTGGCTGTCAGCAAGCCACAGCTCTGGGGCAGGTGGGCGAGGTCTGGGGGAGCTGCCCTGCTGCTCTGCCCCTTCCCTCCTTAGCCTTCCTCCCCAGATGAACCTCCTCCTCTCCTGGCTGTGCTCCACCAGCAGCCTGTCCCTGGAGGGGGTTAGCACGGCGGGTGCCTGGTTTGTGTCAGAGCTGCTGGGACTGGGGGCTGTGGCAGGGTGAAGGCTTCCCTCTTCCCAGGAGTGGGACATCTCTGCAGGGTCACCATCCGCGGGCATTTCCAGGACACCTGCAGGAGGTTTCTTTGCTTAGTTCCTGGGCAAATCATATAGATCAGTGAGGCTTATTGGGGTCCTTTTTGGATTGTGAGGGCAGTGGGTGTAGGGTTATTTTCCCCTCCTGCCGCTCTCTCTGGTGCTGCTGGGGTTCTGCTGGGGCTGCTGTGGTGACTCCCCCATGCTGCCCTGGGAAGCTGCAGACTCCACGCTCTCTGGGTTGGGCTGGAAGTGCCCTCTGGAGAGCAGCTTCTCCCACACAGAAAGGAGCTGGGAGGGGAGGCTGGAGGTGTGTGCAGTCTGCTCCCGGCTTGCAGGAGGGCTGCAGGAGCTGGCTTTTAATTTGCATTAACCTTTTCTCTCTCCCTCCCTTCCCTTTGTCTGAGCCCTTCCCCTCCCTTTCTTGGGGATGGAGAAGGACATCACCGTGGGGAAGGTGCTGGGCACAGCTCAGCTTTGGGGATGAGTTCTGCTGCTTTTCTTCCCTCCTTGCTGTGTCCGGGGCTGTGGCCGGGCTGGGGGAGCTGGCCCAGCTGTGCACCCTGCCTGGCACCGTCACTGCTGCCCCACGGCTGCCCCAGGCCTGGGGCAGGGACCCGGCCCTGCTGGTGGTCCCACACTTCCCCATCTGGCTGCTCTGGCAGCGATGGAGCTGTCACTGGCTCCTGCCCGAGCTCTCGCACCCAGCCAGGAGGATTTTTCCAGCCCTGTCATGACTCGATTATGTGCTCTCCTTCCTACCCAAGTGCTGAATGGCAGCTAAATATAGGCTGTAACAGCGTTGATGATGGCTTTTCTAATTGAGCTTTACACTCCATCAGGGATCCTTACTGATGGGATGTGGCATCCTTGATAGCGCCCAGCTGGGACGCCTGCTTGGGCAGCAGACGGAGATGCAATGTGACTTCCCAGCGCTGTCAGGTCCCGCCTGGCAGTGCCTGCTGGGGCCTCTGGAGCTGTGCACACAGCTCTGGTTTGGCTGGGATAGAGTTAATTTTCTTCCCATGGATGGTGCAGGGCCGTGTTTTGGATTTAGGATGAGAACAATGTTGGTAACACATTGGTGGTTTGGTTGTTGCTGGGAAATGCTCTCCCTAAATCAAGGACTTTTCCATTTCCCATGCTCTGCCAGTCAGGAGGTGACAAGGACTGGGAGGGATCATGGCCAGGACAGCTGATCCAAAATGGCCAGAGGGATATTCCAGACCATGGAACGTCATGCCCAGTTTGGACACTGGGGGGGTTGGCCAGGAGAGGCTTATTGCTGCTGAGGAACAGGCTGGGCTTTGTGGGTGCTGAGAAACTGCATTGGGCACCACTTGTCTAGCTGGGATTTGATTCCTCTCTCTCTCTTTCTCGTCTCCATTTTCATTAAAATAACAACAACAACAACAACAATAATAATGATAATTATAATGAACACCACCAGCAGCTGTATTTCAATTATTACCTCAACCCCAGGGTTTTACCTGTTCATGATTCTCCTCCCCACCCCACTGGGGGTTGGGGTGAACGAGGCACCGTGTGGTCCTTATGTGCCAGCTGTGGTTCAACAGTGACAAGTGGGATAGTAAGTCTGTGGAGCTGGATTGTGCTTGGGAATTTGAGTTCAGATTTCAGAGCTAAACAGGTTTCTAGTTGCTTTGCTATTTCTGACAACATAAATCACTGCCTGAAGATATACAGCTTGAAAATTGCTTCTCTAACAGAGTGAATTCTTCTGTTTCTCCCCCCGTGTGGCTCTTGTGAGTGGCCCTGTGAGCACAAAAGGAACAGGAGCA
This sequence comes from Platysteira castanea, assembly GCA_013397175.1. Classification (NCBI taxonomy): domain Eukaryota; kingdom Metazoa; phylum Chordata; class Aves; order Passeriformes; genus Platysteira; species Platysteira castanea. Next base: position 47,325 of record VYXC01008462.1, on the reverse strand, counting down.
CTAAAATGCTAATGGGGTTCTGCAGGTGATGGAGCTGTACACAGGTGTCCTGGGATTTACACGCTCAGGAGAAGGAATGCTTTGAGCTCATTTACGCAGCACAGCGATGTGTTAAGCTCTGTCCCTGCTGCCTTGTGCCAGTGAAATATGGTACGATGAGAGGTACAAATGTTCTGCTGGAATGGAAACTGCTTGGGATGCTAATTCTGGCTTTGTATCTCTTGGCACAGCTTGTTTCCCTGCTGATGCCACTGAAGCGCGGGGCCTGGGGTGGGCAGGATGGTGCTGAGCGCCTGGCACGGCTGTGGCACTGCCGCTCTGGGCCTGGGGCACTGCTGTCCCTGCCCCACCCCTGGCGTGCAGCAGAGCAGCAGCACCCGGGAACTGAGAGAGAATGGATTGATTTATCCCGGGGAGCTGCTGGCCTCGTGTCGGAGCGCTGCCCACCCCTGCTGCGGGCTGGCAGGGGTGCCCGGCCCTGCCCTCTGCGCCAGCTGCTCCCCGTGGCCCTGTGCCCCAGGGCTTGGTGTGAGCAGCTCTGGGAGGTGGCTGCACGGTGCTGTGGCACTGCTTGCGCCCTGTGCCCACTCTCCTGAGTGACATCAGGCTGGCACCACTTGGGAGCTGCTGCCAAGTTCGGAATGGGAGCCAAGAGCCTCGGTGACAAACGTCACAGTGCCAGGCGGGCACCGAGGGTCGGGGGCTTTGGCATCACAGACTCTGCCTGTGTCACCCTGAGCACTGGAGTGTGAAACAGGATAAAACTTAGTGGTGGAAGGTGCAGGGAGGCAGAGGGATTGCCCTGCTGTCTGCCTCAGGAGCTCAGGTCTGTGTGGTCACAGGGCTGGAGCCCCTCTGCTCTGGAGCCAGGCTGGGAGAGCTGGGGGTGCTCACCTGGAGAGGAGAAGGCTCCAGGGAGAGCTCAGAGCCCCTGCCAGGGCCTAAAGGGGCTCCAGGAGAGCTGCAGAGGGACTGGGGACAAGGGATGGAGGGACAGGACACAGGGAATGGCTTCCCACTGCCAGAGGGCAGGGCTGGATGGGATATTGGGAAGGAATTGTTCCCTGTGAGGGTGGGGAGGCCCTGGCCCAGGGTGGCCAGAGCAGCTGTGGCTGCCCCTGGATCCCTGGCAGTGCCCAAGGCCAGGCTGGATGGGGCTTGGAGCAGCCTGGGGTAGTGGAAGGTGTCCCTGCCCATGGCAGGGGGTGGAATGAGATGAGCCTTTAGGTCTGTTCCGAACCCAAACCCTGCTGGGATTCTGTGATGCTTCAGGACACCTGATGAGTCCAAGACAGAGGGTGGGCAGTGAGGGGTGTAAAAACATCCATGGGGAAGTGAAAGCTAGTTTTGTGAGAGGAGACTGAAAGAACCTGCTGTAATCAGCCTTGAAAAATGCAGGCAGAAAGGGGCTGGGACTTCATTATAATGGAAATTAATCATGGGAGCAAACACCGTAGAGGGGGGATAATTATTTAAGCTAAAGGTTAATATTGGCAGAAGAACAAATGAGCATAAGCAGTGAAAAATTGAATTTTAGATGGAAATTTGAAGGATCTGAGATTCATTCATGAGATTTGCCCATGGCGGGGGCTTGGAATATGATCTTGAAGGTCCTTTCCAACCCAAAGCATCCTGTGGTTCCATGTTGGAACAGCCCCTTGGGCTGTGCTGGGAGCTCCTTTGGGCTCTGCTGAGGGTTCTGGGAAAGCAGGGGACGAGGGACAGCCGTGGGGTGACCCTCAGCACAGGACAGCCCACAGCAGTGCTGGGCTCTGCTCCTTTTTATCACGTTTTTGGGATCCTTGGAGCGTGTCCCAGGCAGTGACGTCCCCGAGGGGGGCACCTGGGGACCGTCCCTTGGCTCTGGGCTGGAGCAGGAGGAGGGGGACCCACTCCCGTGCCCTGCAGGCCTGGGCTGCCCCCGGGCTTTGCAGAGAGGTGGCAGGGGGTGGTCACGCTGCCACAGGGACACGTGTCCTGGCCACCCCTGCAGGTCTGCGGCCCCATCATCAAACTCCGTTGAGTTTTGACCTCGCAGAGACCTTGAGTTTATGTTTCTACACATTCTGTGACACCCTGGGGACCTCTGCAGTCCCTGCTGTGTGAGTCTGGCGTTCTGGAGTCTGGACCTCCCCGGGTACCTGACCAGGGACCTGTTTTCTACCGCAGATCCCTTTCTGCCGTGGTGGGTGATGTTTAATGGGGGTTTCACTGTCTCAAAGGAAATTTTTATCCCTTCAGTCTTGAACCACCTGGCTTCTTTATTTGGTTAATTCAGATTAATTATTGAATTGAGGTGGGCTGGGGGCTTGAATGCTTTTTGCTCTGGTTGTGCTGGTTGTGCCTTGCAGCTCAAGGTGCAAATCCTAATTACAGTGCCTGGCCAGGGGAGAAGGCTCTGCTGGCACAGCAGCTTTGCTAACAGAGGGTGCAGTGCGCTGCTGAGCCAGGTGTGCCCAGGTGGGCAAGAGGCCAGTGGCACTGGCCTGGACCAGCCGTGGTGTGGCAGCAGGACCAGGGCAGTGCCTGTCCCCTGTGCTGGCACTGCTGAGGAACCTCCAATTCTGGAGTCAGTTCTCACAAGAAGAAGGACACTGAGGGGCTGGAGCAGGGGAAGGGAACGGAGCTGGGAAGGGGCTGGAGCCCCAGGAGGGGCTGAGGGAGCTGGGAAAGGGGCTCAGCCCCGTGTTCTGTGCCACCTCCTG
>VYXC01008462.1:24789-44407 GCA_013397175.1 Platysteira castanea | reverse complement strand
TGTTCTGTGCCACCCCCTGACAGCCTGTGCCCCTGCTCTGTGCCCGCAGGTCCCTGGACAGGAAGCTGCAGCGGCCGCTGCTGGGCAAGTCGCGCACGCTGCCCAGCATCCCGCAGTCGCCGGTGCTGAGCCGGCTGCCGCTGCTGGAGCCCGCGGCCCGCAGGGACGAGATGCCGGAGCAGAAGCCCTTCCAGAAGCACTCGGCCCCTGAGCACCAGAAAGGCTGCACGGTCCCTTCTGCCGGTGAGTGCCGGGGCGAGCACCCGCCCTTCTGTGTCTGCAGGATCCCAGCAAAGCCTTCCTGCTTCCCCAGGGGCACAAGTCCCAGCCTAGGTGGGGTTTATTCTGCTCTCAAAACAGCCCTTCTTGGGGAACTTTTGGAGTTTTTGCTCCTGGTTGAGTCTTTCTTTGAGCTTGATACTTGAACCTTTCCATCCTTCCTATTATGCTGGTGAGAAAGAAGAGTTGGTTGTTGGAAGCCACCCAAGGTGGGCAGGTGACGCTCGGAGCCTTCTGCCTGTGGGTGCTGGGGTGAGATACCACCCTGGGGGCTCCTTGGCCAATGCAACAGGCCCAGGTGCCTCTTTTGTATGTCACGAAGCGGCTTCAGGGCACTTGTAGCTGGTCTGCACCAGCAGCAGTGTCAGGAGCATCATCGCTGGGCTCTTCCCACAGCCCTGGCCTTGGAGATTTGCAAATGCTCCCAGCCTAGCACTGTGTGTTGGCTTTTGGGTCAGCCCTGAGGATTTTTATCGTGTTCTTCTACTCTCCTGCTGATCCTGATGAAATACTAATATGGCTGGGCCAGCTGCTCTGAGTGAGTTTATTGGTAAAGCTGCTGATGGCCAAAGCATTTTAGTGCTTTTGGTGCCAGCAGAGTCACGCTGGGACTATAAAAGTGATGGGAAAGGGGATTATTAACACTGAAACAAAGATAAGGCCTGAAAGCCAGGGCTGACAGTCCAGTGCTGAATAAAATCCTTATAAAACAGCTCCCTTCGAACAGCACCCTTGGATTTTTTTATCTTTATGGTTTTTTCAAGTTATCCTTCTCACAGTCAGATCCCTATGTTGCCCAGCAGAGCAGCTGTCCAAACCCTGGATTAATTTTGATGCTTCACAGGCTGCATTTCATTTCCTGGTGCTGCTAATTCTCCCAGAAGTTGTGCACAGAGTGTATCTTTGCACATGGCTGAGCCCGTCCTGCCACTCCTGTCGTGACAGAGCTCCCGGGTGTCCTGCAGCACCCGAGCCACTGCTTCCACGAGTGGACCTGGGGGTTTTCCTTCTGCTCATCGAATTGTTAGAGTTGGTCCAGGACTGGGAGGAAAGTGGTCTGAAAGCTGTGTAGCCTCCACCACGAAGGACACAGTACCCAGAGCTCCCTTGCACACGCACAGCTCCCCAGCTGGTCTGTTGGTGCTTCCCGGGAGCTGTGCTGGAGGTGACGGGAGGCGGTGGGAGGCTGCTCTGAGACCGTGGGGTGACCTCGCAGGGCGAGCCAGAGCCACTGCCAGCACCTCACTGCTGCTGCAGACCCCGCCTGTCCTGGGAGTGCAGACGGGCTCGTGCTCTGTGGAGCAGCTGTGCTGGAGCACAGCCCCTGCACAGGGGCAGTCAGGAACACTCTGAGTGCCCATAGGAAGTGTTTAAGGTCTTACTTTACTCATGGCTGGAAGGGGCCGAGGATGCCAAGAGAAGGAGTAGGAAAACCCTTGGAGGCTGGAAGGCTCCCTCCACAGCCAGAGCAGTGGATGAGTGAGGGTGTTGTTTTCTGCCCTGGTTCTCCCAGGTTCTTTTCCTGGCTCAGTCAGGAACTGCTGATTAGTTACTCCTGAAGGTTCTCAGGCTGCTGCCCTGGAGGAGAAAAGGAAGAGATGGCCCTGCTGGCAGGGTGGGACATGTGGACAGCACGGTGGGAGTGCAGCAGCACATGGTGCTGCAGGTTAATGAGCCCTGGGATGCTGACCAGGAATGCAGGATTCCCATAAAGATTCATGAATAAGAGCTGGGCTGCTGGGAACCAGGAGGGAGAGAAGTTGGAACAGGGTGCCCAGAGAAGCTGTGGCTGCCCCTGAATCCCTGGCAGTGCTCAAGGCCAGGTTGGACGGGGCTGGGAGCAACCTGGGACAGTGGAAGGTGTCCCTGCTCATGGCAGGGGTGGGATGGGATGAGCTTTAAGGTCCCTTCAACCCAAACCATTCCATCATTCTCTGATAAGGTCCTTTCCTTAAAGAAGTGGTGGATTTGCTGTGAGCAGGTACCAGCACTCCCCATTCAAGGTGGGGGAACACATGACCAAAACCAGCTCAGGAGGAGGCTCATGCTCAGGGACATGGCAGGAGCAGGGCTGTCCCTGGGAGATGTGATGAGCTCATCTTCAGGGAGAGCTCACGGCTCTCTGGGGAGGAGCTGCTGTCACTATAGGACACGAGAAAAGACATTGGCACCTGCTAGGTTGAGCAGGAAGAGGAGAAGAAAAAGTTTATTTTGAAATTCTCATATTTATAGATTTCTCAATTCCACAAGGGATTGGAGGACATTGTCACCTCCTCTTTCATTCAGTGGACAAAATAAATGTCCATGAAACTTTCCCTCAGCACAATGGAATGAAAAACAAAAAGAACAGCTAAGTAAACATCGGCTACTATTTACATAAAACTGTGTGAAAAGAATCTGACTCCAAGGTTAAAACAGACGGCTTACAAGATTCCAGGGCAACACAGGAAGAGAAAAAGAAAAAGTTTATTTTGAAATTCTCATATTTATAGATTTCTCAATTCCACAAGGGATTGGAGGACATTGTCACCTCCTCTTTCATTCAGTGGACAAAATAAATGTCTGTCAAGCTTTCCCTCAGCACAATGGAATGAAAAACAAAAAGAACAGTTAAGTAAACATTGGCTATTATTTACATGAAAGTGTGAGAAAAATTATCTGACTCCATATTACAACAGAAGGCTAGCAAAAAACAGGACAACAAGCTGCACTGTGGCTGGCTGCTGTTTTGGGGGCCGTGAGTGGAGGAATCACCAAGCAAGATGGCAGAATGATTATCTTTGGCAGGGATGAGATGTGACATCCTCATCTGAGCACTGATGTGTTCCTCAGCCTTTTCCTTCGTGTCCCGCGGTTCCAGCGTGGCAGCACTGGAGGTGGGATGTGCCCTGGCACTTGATGGGAGGTCACAGGAGATTGTCCTGCTGTGGCACCACAGCTCCTCTGCAGCTCCTTGTGAGGACACCAAGGTGCCTGCTGGGGATCTGGGGCCCTGAAGATGGGCAGAAGAGCTGAGCCTGTGGCTGCTGAGCCTCCCAGAGCCCTTCTTTCCCTTCAAAGCAACCTTCACGTCATTCCATGAGCTCAGGAACTGACTGGGCTGGTCAGCAGGTCTGAGTTTCCTGCTGGTCTGGTTTTGTTTTTGCCCTGCAGGTCACCCATGACAGTGCTGGTGTGGTCAGCTGGGACAGGCTATGAGCTCTTCCTCTCCATCCTACATCCTCCAACCCCTTGCCTGGAGCTGCCCCAGGATTAACCCCAAATCCTTATGGCTGCAAGCCTGGAATGTAGAGAGGGGAAGCCTAGGAGAAACGGGGCTTGATTGAACAGGGACAGCCTGTCCTGTCCAAGCCATTATCCCTTGGGTGTCAGGCTGCTCTCTGCCAGGAGGTCTCACACGTGCTGGTGGCACAGAGAGATGAGCTGCCTGTCGCTTCTCATCCCTTCTTCCTGATGCCTTGGGTTTTAACGTTTATAGTTTTCAAATCCTGCGCTGCCTGGTGTGTAACTCTGCAGTTTCGTGTGGCCTGTGAGCTGCTGTTCTCTCATGCTGGTCAGACACAACAAACCTCTCTGGGTTTGCTCTTCAAGGACACCGTGTTGTCCCAGGCCACAACATGTGTAAACTAAAGCCTTTGAGAGGAGGGGCGAACTTGGGGTAGTTACATCATTAAGTGAAATTATAATTGGAGAATTAACCCTGATATGCAAATGAACCAAACTTATAAAAGTATGAAGAACCTGTGACCCGGGGTCCCTCTTGGGAGTAGCCTTTGGCTGCCCAAGGTGTACCTTGAAGGCCCTTCAAATAAATACCTACCTTTATTCCCTTATTCCTGTCTAGTCTCTGTTTTTAGGTGGCCACCTGAGGCATCACTGTCCTGTGAAGATTTAGGAGTGGGACTGAGGAAAAGCTCTCCTTTGCTCTCTCTCCCCTTCCTTCTACAGCAGGCAGGGGCTTCTTCTCAGCCCTTGACCACCTGCAGCCCTCAGCTGCAGCCTGCACAGAAAGTCACTGCATGGTTTACATGCCTGGTCCCTTGCAGTTCCCTCCTCTGGCACCTGGAAGGGGCAGAGCTGTCTGGAGCACTCCCTGCCTCCACTCTCCCCTGTCTGTCAGGCAACATGCAGAGCTCCTCGGGAGCTGGCTCCGTGCCCCGCTGTGGAGCTGGGAAGAAGCTAACTCACTGCATGGTTGGGGTGAGTTTATTGGGAACTGTGCCCATGGGAGGAAAAGAAAGAAGCCAAGAGGAAGCAGCTGGATTTGAGCTTAGACCAGGACCCTGGAATTAATTTTTCTTCTACTTGTAGAGGGTGTACTGGAGAGGCAGCAGGTCTCTGTCCTTGCCATCCCCTGCATCCTTTGATGTGTGTTCTCCCCTATACTTCAAATTCAGAAAGGAGAAAGGGTTTGCAGGAATTGTTATTGTCAAGCCCAAGGAGATGGTCAGAAGATCTTCCAGAGGTGCTGATGTTGAGGGCACAGCCCTGAGTGGCAGAGGGGTGAGCAGCTCCAAGACACAAGAGCATGAGGATCGTTGGTCTGTGGGCTTGCTCCTGTCCCTGGCATTTCCTCTCCAGGCTGGATGAGACCCTGAGCAACCTGATCCAGTGAGTGCCATCCCTGCCTGTGGCGGGGGTTGGAACGAGATGAGCTTTTAGTTCCCTTTCAACCCAAACCAGTCTGTGATTCTCTGACTTCTTGATCTTCCTCTTCTGACCGTTCTGGGCTTGATCACTAATTTACTCATTTGGTAGCAATCAGGACAAGCTCCTTCAGCAGGTAGAGAAGGTTTTTGGGGTAGACAAGGTCCAGGCTCCCTCCTGTGGTGGCTCCCTGTGCGCAGGGAGGGAGGACCCGGTTTGGTGAGGATCACCCCTGGGGCAGGCCGGGGAGCAGCTGCCTCTGGTCCAGCTCCTGGCCTGCACTGGAGAATGCAGCTCCTGTAGGCGAGAGACGAGACCAAAAGCAGCAAAATCCTTGGGAAACTGGGATCAGTGAGACCCAGCTGCTCTGTGGGATTTGAAGCCCAGCCGCTCATCCTTGAGTGAGGTGTCCTGCCCGGGGGGGTGGGTACAGCGGGTGGATCCTTTCCCTCGTTCAGTGCAGCCTTGGCCCTGCCTTGCTCAGGGCAGCAGAGCAGTGGGGGCTGTGTCTGGGTGAGCTGTGGGGCTGGGGGGGGACAGTCTTGAGGACTCCAGGTGGCACAGGCAGAGGCTGGGCCATCTCAGGGGAGCAAGGGCGGGTTCCTCCTCCCATGTGCGATTTCCCTCGTGTCCCCCGCGTCTCCCGTGTTGGTGCTCCCTGCTGCGCTCCCAGAGCGATGCTATCTCACAGTGGCAGTGTGGATCTGCCTCCGATTGACGTGTTTGTGCATGGAATAATCACAGCTTTCAAACAGCAGCTCCTGTGTTGTGTGAGCTGACATTTGGAGAGGAGCAGCAGCAGCTTATTAAATTGAAAGTAGGGGTGTAAAAATCTACATGATGCTCAGTGTGCTGTGCGCTGGGTTGCCTCTTTCGTGGAAGGGTTGGAAGGGACCTTGAAGATCATCCAGTTCCACCCCCTGCCATGAGTAGGGTCACCTTCCACTATCCTAGGGTGCTTCAAGCCCCATCCAGCCTGGCCTTGGACACTGCCAGGGGTCCAGGGGCAGCCACAGCTGCTCTGGGCACCCTGGGCCAGGGCCTCGGCATCCTCACGGGGAACAATTCCTTCCCAATATCCCATCCATCCCTGCCCTCTGGCAGTGTGTGTAGGTGGTTCCTCCTCTGGTGACTTTTAGCCCAGCCTGTGTCTCATCATATTCCATGTAAACCCCACAGCCTTGCTGGGGAAACTGGACTGCACTGCTGAATTGGGACTTAGGGCCATTATCCACTTTAAACCCCAGAAGTGTTCTGCTCCTCAGCCCTGGTGTAGCGGGATCATGGTTGTTCATGCTTGAAGGTGCTGGGTTTTTCAGAAATGGGAGGTGAAGGATGTTGCCTTGGTAAGAGGCTGTGAGGGGAGAGCCTCTGAAGGCAGTCCTGTGAGATGCCCTTTTGGGCTAATAATTGAGAAGAGGCTTCTCCTGATTGATTGTCATGGCTTGAGCAGTGATTTTGGCTGAGGGGAGGAGGCAGGGCAGGGCAAGCTCCAGATGTAAAGAGGAGATTAGCAATAAAAAGCAGGTGGCATCCAAGCCGAACGGAAAAGAGCGGAGCAGGGATATTCTGGAAACATCTCCTGTTGTTTTGTTGTTTCTCCCTTCTGTGACAATGAAATGTGGCCAGTCCTGCCCTGCGATCACCAGCCCTGCACGGTGCCAGCTGTGCTCTGCCACTGCCACGGAGGTGCCAGCGAGGTTTGTTCCCGGGGCTCTCGGCCCTGCACTGCTGCATCCTGTTGCTGCTGGCGACGGGCGGGTGGGGAAGGGAGGTCTGGCTTCTGTCCTTCATGGGGCTGTTGATTTGCTCCTGGCCGTGCCATAAACAGTTTTGGTTTTTTTCTCCCAGAGGAGATGGCAATAAATCCTTTTGCAATTTGTAACACTTGCGATGCCTCATTTTTCCCATTCACAAAGCAAGACTTTCAAGGCCAGGTTGGTCAGGGCTTGGAACAGCCTGATGAAGTGGAAGGTGTCCCTGCCCACGGCAGGAGGTTGGAGTGAGATGAGCTTTAAGCTTCCTTCCAGCAAAAAGCATTCCATGATTCTAACTGTACTTGGCTGGTTCCCGCCCGGACGCTGGCGGGGGCTGTGGGTGCCTGGGGTGGGCAGGGTGGGAGCAGGGGCTGTGGCCTGGCAGGGGTTCCGTGGGGATTTGCGGGAGGAACGTGCCCCTGCGCGAGTTCCCAGCACCTGTACCCCACAGTTCCGAGGTGGGCAGAGGGGTCCGGGATGCCCCCAGAGCTGGGCCCGAGGGGTGGGACATGCCTGGGCCGTGCTCTGACGGGAGGCGTCTCCTTGTGCTCCGCAGGGGAGGCCTGGCGGCTGGAGGATGACTGCTCGGAGCCCCCCCGGGCCCCCCAGCTCGGCACGGCCGTGCAGGACGCCCCGTTCAGCTACTTCCGCACCCGCTCCTTCTACATGAGGAAGAGCCTGTCCGTGGACAACCACCTGGGCTCCCTGAGCTATGCCGTGCACCCGGCCGAGAGCAAGGCCGAGCGCGTCAGGACCAAGCTGCGGCGGCAGTTCGTGAGTATCGGGCTCTGGCCCCCCACCCTCACACGCACGCGGCTTCCCGACAACACTGACATCTTGGAGAGCTGTTTTTGTGCCCAGCATTAGCAGAGCAACAACAAGAGAGGGTGCTCCAGCGTGGCGGAGCAGATGGTGGTGGCAGCTCGGCCTTATCCCGGCCCATGACAGAGCCCCTCTCTGTCCCCGGCTCCCGACATGTGCCCGCTGGCTCCGGGCAGCTGGTCAAGTGTGGGACCGGGGCCTGGGCTCTGGGCACTGCTGGCCAAAGCATGCAACAAGGCTGGAAGTAGGAAATGAGTTTTCCTGTCCTCAGCCTCACGTCCCTGAGGAACTTGGTTTGCCTGGGGCCAGCACCAAGGCCCTGGGGCGGCTCAGCCCTTCCTGGCCCTGGGGAGCTCTTGGTGGCAGGACAGCAGGGATGTGGCAGGACAGCAGGGATGTGGCAGGACAGCAGGGATGTGGCAGGGCTGCACCGCAGCTGTGGGGGCCCCTGATCAATGTTTAATGGGCTTTGCCTCTTCTCTCTCCCGGAGACACCCAACCCCGTGGCTCGGATGTCCTTCCCCCGCCTCGTTACCGGCTCGGGGTTGTAATGAGGGCTCAGGTGTCGCGGTGATGGGAAGCGCTCGGTGCTGATTGGCAATGGCCAGGAGAGCCGGTACAGCGGGGATGGAGCAGGGAACGGGCTGAGGCAGCACAGCTCGCCCTGCCCCGCCGGGCTCAGGCACATCTGCTGGGACCTGGCACCACCGCCTTCCTCTGCCCCAGCAGAAGGGCTGGTCCCTGCGGGTCACCCGCGCTGGGGGTTTCTGCTGGTGAGCCTGGGCAGTGTGAGCCTGGGGGCTCACCCTCCCGGCTTGTGCCTGCCCTGCTGGCTGCAGCCACCGCGTCTGTTCCAGGGCAGCTCCGGCCTCGCAGCGTGCTGGGCAGTGCTGGGGCAGTACTGGGTGCTGTGGGCGAGTCTGTGGGAGCTGCTCACAGGCCCTGCACTGCCAGTGAACCTTCTCTGTGGCACCTGCTGCCTCGGGCTCAGGAAGCACTTGAAAGCTCAGGGATGGAGATGAACCCGAGCAGGATGGGGCACCCGATGAGTGGCTGAACGATGCTGGAGGTGTTTAAGATGAGGCGGCCCTGCTGTGGGGTAAGGAACTGTCTGCTTTTTCTGTCTGCCTGGATCTGTGGCCCCAAGCTGTACGCAGGAGGGACAGGAGGGCACTGAGATGTTGGGGACCATTGTCTTTCGGGGATGTTTTTCCTGTATCTCTGTGGGACCTGTTCCCCAGAGCCTCCCTGCTGCAGTGGAGATGGGCACGAAAGGCCTGGAAGCACTTGGGTGTTAAGCACAGTGTCCTGGTAGCTACAGAGAACTGGGTTCTGCCCTTCCTGTGGGGCAGCCTTCTGTCCCTCCCTGCTCGGTGCCATGCCAGCACCTTTCCATGCTGTCTGGGGCCAGTTTGGTTTGGTCTTTGGCTTCCTCAGGTTTTGGGGACCTTGAGCTTTCCGTGGTGTACCCACAGAGCTGACTGTCAAGGAACAGAGCAAGTGTTTTGTAGGGTGTGGGTTTTTTCCTTGCTAAATCATTTCTGGTTCGTTCCAACGCGTAGAAGTTGTTGCTGTAGACTCAGCCATGGGCTCTGACCTTGTGAGCCCTGCTGAGAGAAGCAGACTCATCCTACTTGGAAAGGGCTTACAGAGAGCCCTTCAGCAGAGGCAGAAAGTGTGGAGGGAGGTGAACTGGCAGCAGTTGGCTGAGGCTTGGGCCAGTACAGGACCAGCATTCCCGACACAGCCCCAGAGCCTGGTTTGTAAGTTCAAAGTACAGATCCTGCCAAGCTGGGGAAGTTATTTCCAAGAGCAGGTCTGGGCTCTGTGGCCTCCCAAGGCTGGGTTAGTTACTTTCCCTCTCTGTGCTGGAGGTGTTGCAGCTTCCCCGGGCCTGGTGCTGTGCCCTGGCCCTGTGTGACACCGGCTCTGCCCAGCCCTGGCTGGGGGAGAATCGCTGCCAGGTGGGATCTGCTCTCCTCGTGCGTGGCACAGCACGTACAGGAGAGCACAATTTGCCTTATCACTGTGGCTCATCTTTCAGGAAAGTCCCTGTTTGAAGCCGGATTCATTTTTCTGGGCTGTTGCACTTCCCCAGCCTGTAATGTCGATTTCTGGCTTTGCTCTTTCCATGCTGACAGTCTGAGCCACCTTCGCTGTGTGATGCTGCTGCATGGCTTGGTTTTAAATTTTCCTGAAACCAGAATTTTGGGAATTGCTGAGAGAGGGGAGAGGCTCTTGAGGCATTGGGTGGGACGCTAGCATGGCAGGGTGGATGGTGAGGGGACAGAGCTGCTGCCCACGTGCCTGCAGTGCCGTGTGGCCACCTCACATCCGCGTGGTCAGTGCTGCCCGACGAAGGCTTCGTGCTGGTCATGGGCACCTGAGCTTGTCCAAGGCAGAATTTGCTATAATTTATGTGAAAACACTGGAGTGTGGCGTCCCTGCCGCCCTGGCTATGCCATGCTGGGGGCTGCCGGGGCTGCCAAGGCGTTTCTCAGTGCAGAGGGAGCACCTGCAAATCCTGCCTGGCCCCACTCTGCTGGAGCAGCAGCTCTTCCCGTGCCTGCCAGAGGCCAGCACACCTGCCTTCCTCCCAGAGCGCCGGGGAGGGAGCGATTCCTCCAGCCGTGTCGCTGGTGGCATGTGTCTGCTGTGTGATGGATCTGCACGTACAGATTACTGCAATTTCCATAATCTGAATTTTAAATGAATTCCAATTTTTGTGATTGTCAGAACGAGTTTTCTTTCTAATAAGCTATTCCTTTTAACTCCTCCAAGGCCTGTGGTGCTGTCAGCATTCCTGCCTTGGAGACAGGGGAGCGGCTGATTGCTTTTGACATCTGTCTCTCACTCAGATCCCCTCCTTGTCCCAGTCACTCCAGCTGTGACAGAGACAGCGACCATGGCCAGGCTGGGACCGTGCTCTGAGACCTTGGGCATGTTGTTTGGCGTCACTCGGTGATGGCCAAGGGACTGTTTGGGTTTTGTGCCCAGCTGGCTCCTGAGACAGGCAGCAGGAGCAGGGATGGGACATTCTGCAGTGTCTCTTGCCGGGAGGAGGAGAAGAGAGACATGGCTGAGTTACAGACTGTGCTGATCTCCTTGTCTTCACAAGAAAACTGGTCATTAAAGGCAGAATTAACCCTGTTAAACTCAGCATTAACCTTGTGGAGCATTGAAAGGGGTCACCAGGGCTGAGTCATGCTCTGTGGTGGCTGCTGGGACAGTGCAGGTTGCAGCAGGGCTCTGAGGGAATTGTGCTCTTCCCTTTTCCCCATGGGAACTGGAAGTTCTCTGTATCTAGGCCAGTCATTCTGGCATTGCCCACTCACTTTGTGATGGCACAGATCCCGCTGCCTCTGAAGAGGAGGAGCCAGCAGTGCCCGGGGTCCCGTGTGCTGACCCAGCTTGGTTTGAAGTCTCTACGCTGACCCCTCTGCTGCTCTGAAATGGTGTGCTGCTCTCTGAGCATCTTGGAGGAGTCGGTTTGTGCAGTGGAGGTGGAGGAGAGCAGCCCTTGGCACTGCCATGGCATCCCTGGTGCTGCCCCAGCTGCCCCGCACTTCTGCTCGCTGTAGTTCCCGCAGGTTTCGAGTAGGTGACTCAAGGTTGTGTTGCTTTCCTGCCTCTGCACGAATTAATTTTACTCTGTGCTCTCACGCACTAATTTATTTTCAAATTATTATTATTTGTGTATGGTATTTTTCCAGGCAGTGATTCTGATATGAAATGTCTGTGCCCTGCAGGAAACACTTAGATTCTGTTTGTCTTGGGAGTTCTACAGATGAGTTGAGCAGAGGAAATCCCTGCCTGACAAAGCGATGATGACAGAGACGAGGTGAATTGGGATAGCAGAGCCTGGCAAGGGAGGCAGTGAGGGGAGGAACTCACCGTGTGGCAGAGGCCTGGTTGCACCTGGTGCTCCCTGGAGTCACTGACAGCACCTGGGCTGGCACCAGCTGACAGGTACCTGTCCAGGCTCCCCTGTTCCAGGGAATAATGATCAGCCCAGAAATGCTTCCTGTCCCTGGTGGTCACTGCACTGATGCCAGGGAGTGCAGAAACTGCCTCACCCCAGAGCAGCACCCATCCATGGGATGTGATTATCCCGGGCTGGGTCTCGGGTGCCAGGTGAGCTGGAGACTAAGTAGGACCTTGGTAGAGCCCATCTGTGCATTGTCCCAATGGCTTGGTCTCGTTCCCAAGTGAGCAGGGGCCTCCCAAGTCCCTGCTGCAGCCCGTTGTCTGCTGTGTGCAGCGGGTGCTGGAGGCTCTGGTGTGATGCTTGTGGTGACAGCCAGGTCATGCTCACCCTGCCACGATCCCGCTGCTGCCAGTGAAGTCCTGCTCTCTCCGTGCTGCTGGTACCTCTCTCCGTGCTGTATTTTATTGAGTTCTGTTCCAACACTGCCACGAAGCATGGGCTCCCATACCTGACTTCAGAAAGGGTCAGCAAACAGACAGAAGATTCCTGGCTGTGCCTGTAGTTCAGTGTGATAAAAATAAATAAATATATAAAAATAGAATCATAGAACCCCAGGATGGTTTGGTTTGGAAGAAGCCCTAAAAACTATCTCATCCCAGCCCTGCCATGAGCAGGGACACCTTCCACTATCCCAGGTTGCTCCAAGCCCTGTCTAACCTGGCCTTGGACACTTCCAGGGATCCAGGGGCAGCCACAGCTTCTCTGGGTCCATGTGAGAAGCAGCTGTGCTGGGTGAGGAGGTGGAGCAGAGCAGTGAGAGTCATCCTGGGCCTCCACACACTCTGCCCAAGCTCCCAGAGCAGAGGGGCAGTGACTGCCCAGGGGATCAATTGCAGAGGCAGGTGATGTTTGAGCTCTGTGTATCCCTCCTGTGCCCAGCCCTTCCTCCCCACATTGCTCACTTGCTGACTGTTGTTCACTGAGTATTTACCAGAAAAACCCAAACCTGATAAATAACACGCTGTTGGAGCCAGAGAGCAGCTCATTCCCTGGAGAGCAGTCCCTGGGAGCCAGGAAGAGGCTCCCTGTGAATCACCCCACTTTGCAAATTGGTGTGGGAGTGAACAGGCACAGCAAAGCTCGAAACCAAAACGTCCCCGGCTCATTTCTCTGGTGAACGTGGTTTTATTTACAGCAGCAGCTTGTGACGCCCCAGCTGGTGCTTTGTGGTGCCTGTAGTAAAGCAGGGATGGCTTGGGAAGAGCACAGCGTGCTGTGGGACTGCTCTCAGCGTTCCCACACAAAGGGAGATGTCTCCTGTGGGAGGAATTAGGAAGTAGAGGAGCAGTTTGTGGGGAATGCTGCAGGCCAGGCTGGCGGAGAGGGGGTTCTGACGGGGTTGGGGACAGCGTGAGACATCCCACTTTGTCACAGCCAGGCTGGGACCAGGTGTCTGTGCCAAACACTGTGAGCAGGGGCGGGTGAGGCCTCTCCTGTTCGCTGTGAGCAAGGTGGGCCCAGTGCTGGGAAGGCTGAGGGCACAAGAATCTAAAATTAACTCACAGAAGATGCGGGATGCTGAGCTTGAAACTGGAAGGGATTTATGGCTGAGTACCAGACTCTGGGTTTGGTTTCAGTGCTGCTGTTGCAGGGTGGGCACTGCTGAGAGCGAGATGTCATTTCCCCAGAACATGTGCAGGCTGGCTTTGGCCCTAACCCGGGCCTGTCCAAATCTCCTGTGCAAACTGCCATGAAATAGCCTCTAAATTCAAAATACAACTACAGTGAGAAACCACCAGGCTCTCCCTGCAAACCCGCAGTGTTTGCTCCCTCTGCTGGCTTTGCTCCGGGGAGGAGAGCCTGGATCCACCTGCCAAGGGCTGGGAGTGCTGCAGAGCATGGGGCTGGCTCGGAACAGGGTGGAGGGAGCACCCCACGGGCTGGCAGAGAGGAAAGGAGCAGCTTCGACCAGCCCCGGTGCAACGTCCTGCACCCAGGGCAATCCCAAGCACAGGTTGGGCAGGGAATGGATCCAGAGAAGTCCTGGGTAGGATTTAGAGGTGTTGATGAGGGTTGGATGTGCCCACGCCGTGTCTACCCAGAACCCCCCAAAGCCTGGGCTGAGCCCCCAGTGTGGGCAGCAGGGGAGGAGGGGAGTCTGCCCCACTCAGGTGAGACCCCACCTGCAGAGCTGCCTCCAGCCCAGGGCCAGCAGCAGAGGGACCTGGAGCTGCTGGAGCCAATCCAGAGGAGGCCATGGAGATGCTCCAAGGGCTGTTGCCCCTCTGCTCTGGAGCCAGGCTGGGAGAGCTGGGGGTGCTCACCTGGAGAGGAGAAGGCTCCAGGGAAACCTCAGAGCCCCTGCCAGGGCCTAAAGGGGCTCCAAGAGAGCTGGAGAGGGACTGGGGACAAGGGATGGAGGGACAGGACACAGGGAATGGCTTCCCACTGCCAGAGGGCAGGGTTAGATGGGATATTGGGAGGGAATTGTTGGCTGTGAGGGTGGGGAGGCCCTGGCCCAGGGTGGCCAGAGCAGCTGTGGCTGCCCCTGGATCCCTGGCAGTGCCCAAGGCCGGGCTGGACAGGGCTTGGAGCAACCTGGGACAGTGGAAGGTGTCCCTGCCCATGGCAGGGGGATTGGGGTGAATTTTAACATTCCTTCCAATCCAATCCATTCTAGGATGCTGTGAAGTTTCCAGCCTCTGATGTGTTACCATTTATATTTCTGCACAAGGAACACCAAATGCTCAGCGAGCAGCAGGGCTGAGGAGGAGGAGAGCAGAGTCCTTTGCCAACTTTCAATTTTACTCTGCTTCTACAAGCGAGACTCACCAAAAATGTGCACCATGTCCTTTGCTGTGTGAAGTTTGTGTGGAGAAAGAAAATAACCACAGTGATTCAAAATAAGTGAGACGCTGTTTTGTGAGCTGGAGTATTCCTCCTCCTTGGCAGGACTGGAGTCTCTCGTGAACCTCAGAAGATGTTTTGGGCTGGTGCTGCAGCCCTGTCTGGGCTCTTGGCAGTGCAGGGTGGGGTGGGGATGCTCTGGGCTGCAGCTGCCTGGAAAACCAAACGCCTTTGGATGGCTCCATCCTGCTGGGCTGAGGGCTTGTGCTGGCATGACCCAGATCAGTGCCTGGTTGGTGTGAGGGGGTGCTTCAGCTTATCTACCTTCCTTTGGCTGGTTGTCCCCTCCCAGCAGCTGGCCATGATGGTGACAGTGGCCACACATCTGCTGCCCAAGCTCTTCCTGGCCTCAACATTCAGCCAGAGAGGTCCTGGCTGCTGGGGCTGTTCCTGTTAATCCCAAAGTGCTCACTCTGGTGGGTTTTGTCATCCCGATTTCCCTTTCTTCTGGGGTTTGCCAGCAGGAGTGGCTTTGTGATGGCGGGTCCCTGGATCCAGCCAGGTCACTGCTCAGACCAGGTGTGCTAAATCCCATCCTCTGCTGCCCACGGGGCCTCTTAGTCCACCCGCAGACCTTCCTTGTGTTTCCCTGGGAGGTCTGTTCCTCTGCTCTTCCTCTCGAGCCCGTTGCAGTTGTTTCCCGGGTCTCAGAAGGGAAATCTGTCTGTTGTGGTGTGTCCTCTGACAGCTCAGACCCACAGCCTGCAGCTCTGCGGGTCCTCCTGGTGTGAGGGAGGCTGGAGCCCCAGGTTTGTGAGCAAAGGCTGCAACCCCCAAATGCCTCTCCTGAGCGACTGGAGCGTACCAGCGAAGGAAGGACTTGGACAGCCTGAGGTTTAAATCCTTCGGAGCACTTTCCCTGCGAGCACAGTCCTGCAGGGACCTGCTTGTGCCTGAATAAGCCCTTTGGGACACGGCGGTGGCTTCCTAGAGACTCGAGTGGGTTCAGCTGCAGGACTGGGAGCACTGGAGTGCAGTGGCAGCATGGAGGTGGCACTTTGTGTGTGCCGGATGCCCTCAGCCGCCGCTGCGGAGCCTCTCCGGGTGCCACCTGCCTGGGACGGGCTGGGGAGATGCCCAGGGGCTGTGAGGCAGGTTCTGTGTCGGGAGCCGCTGTCAGCGCTGGCGCGGGGCTGCAGTGGCAGCCTTGAGCTGCGAGAGGTCTCTGCAGCACCGCTCTTCACTCACCCACCCCCAGCGCTCCAGCTTCGCTTCCTTGCCCTGGGTGAAGTGCAGTGTGTCACCTAGCCCTGCTCTCGCTGCGGAGCTCTGAGTTCTCAGCCTCTGAATCACGGCGTTTCAGGCTGGTTTGGGTTGGAAGGGACCTTAAAGCCTGTCTTATCCCACCCCTGCCATGGGCAGGGACACCTTCCACTGTCCCAGGCTGCTCCAAGCCCCATCCAGCCTGGCCTTGGGCACTGTCAGGGATCCAGGGGCAGCCACAGCTGCTCTGGGCACCCTGTGCCAGGGCCTGCCCACCCTCCCAGGGAACAATTTCTTCCCAATATCCCATCCATCCCTGCCCTCTGGCAGTGGGAAGCCATTCCCCCTTGTCCTGTCACTCCAAGTTCTTGTCCCAAGCCCCTCTCCAGCTCTCTTGTCCCTCACAATTTCCCCATTCCTTTTGCCTGGGAGTCTGCAGGAAGCTCCCAAAGCTCCCCACAGCACTGGGGAGTCACCGTGTCAGTGGTTACATCTGCCTGTCCATCATTAGTGAGCACCGTCAGGACTCTGTGCTCTCCCTGCACATGGAGCCCGGGCTCGGCTCTTTGCTGCTGCCCACTCTCCAGGGTGACCTGTGACAGGATGAGTGGTGGGACATGACACTGGTGCTCCCGGGGCGTGCTTGTCCTGCTGCAGGTCCCGGCACCTCATGCAGGGTTTGCTGCCAGCTGGGTAGTGCTGACCTCAGCTGGGGTAGGAGGGACTTTGAGGGGATGCTGCGGCAGACCAGAACTCGACATGGACACAGCTCCAGCTGTTTGTGGCACACGGACAGCCCCACCTGCCCCTCCTGCCCTGCGGCTCCCGTGGGGCTCACAGTGACAGAGCCCATGTTCAGCAGTTCCCCAGCGTGGCATGTGGCAGGACAGGGCCACCCTGCCCCACGGGACACTGGCACATACAGGGCAGAGCTGACTGTCCCGCCGGGGTTGCCCTGTGTCTCCTCTCCCCCTTCGCTGCACGGTGCCCACCCTGCACACGGGAGCTCACGGGCACCACGAGTGTGCTGGGGCACGCACTGGAGCTGCTTCAGCTCCTTGGGGCGGGCCGACACTGGAAGCTCTGGTGGGGACTGGGGCTGGGAGAGCGCTCTGCCATCTCAGGGTCCCTGGCAGGCTCCCGCAGCTCCTCGCCCTCTCCAAGAGGCCTGGCGCTTCCCGAGGAGCAGGGCGAGGCCGAGGTTCGGGAAGGAGCTGGCAGCGGTCTCAGAGGGGACGTTAAGGCTGGAGATTAAGTGGAGTGTTTCCGCTGGGAGCAGGCTGATGTCTGGGGTCGGGTGTCACCTCGCTGTGACTGCGGCCACAGCCCCGCTGCAGTTGGGAAGGATGGAAAAAGAAAGGATCCTGAAACCTAAGAGCTGTTTTGCTATTTACTTTGGTTCTGGTTTTACTCCAAGAATAGAAACAAAGACGATGGATTTGCATCACCCGGAGCAACTTGAGGAGGGAGGAGGAAGCGATGGGACCTCATTAGTGACAGGAATGTGCTGGCAGGAGGAGGGCCCCGGTGACAGGGAGGCGGTTTGACCTGGGGGTTCCTATTAGCATTTTGTTCATCTGACTTGTGTTTTATTTTTAATGACGAGTTGGTGAGGTTCAGCAACTGAGCCTTATCTCTGTGAGGGAGCACTTGCACAGGCAGAGGGCACCCAGGCTGCTGCACAGAGGAAGGTGCCTCTGGAGGTGCCCCACTTGCATAATCAGGTCTGGATCTCCTGGAAAGAAAAGGAGATTTCTCTCTCTCTGCACTGACTATTTACATGTCACATGTAAAGCTGTTTTTCCTCCTTCCTGCTGCTGCAGTTGCATCTCCAGGCTGAGCCCAGTCCCACCAGAGGACTGAGAACAGCCACAGTGGGGTGGTAGAGGGGCTGCTGTGAGACCCTCAGACCCTCGCCCTGGGGGAGGGAGGGCTGGGACGAGGAGGGATGGGATGGATGCTTTGTCTGTGGAGCTCTTGCTGCTCTTTAATGGCAAGGGGAGCGTTTGTTGCCAGCCTGCTGAACCTGTCCTTGCTGAAGCCTCCAGGCAGCCCAGGAGAAGGGGACCTGGCACCCAGGAGCAAGAAGGCAGAAAGATGTTCTTGCAGGAGAGAATTGCCCCGTTTCTTTGGCTGTTACAGAGGTGACTTTCCAAGGTAGAGAGGAGCTTTTCTGAGATGCCCAGCTATCAGCATGGCAACATTCAGCTTCTGGATGTCCCTGTTCCCTGACAGCAGAAATGTCCAGCCTTGGGATAAGTTTCAGCACTTCAGGACACTTTGAGGCAAGCAGGATGTGACTGCTGTCCTGGAATGACCCTACATGCTCCCAGTGCCCCTGTGGGGTGGTGGGGTCCTGGAAAGACCCCAGTTTCAGCTTGGGGTGTTGGGGTCTTGATGCTCTTGTCCAGGCCCCTGTTAGCTCCCGGGCAGGAGAGGGAGGAAACTGGTTGCTGGAGCAGATCAGGGATGGAGCTTCATGTCAAGAAGCTCCAAGGGACACTGATAGGTCCCTGTTGGACCTGGGCTCTGGTTGAACCCTGGTGTCTTCCCCTCTGGCAGTAGCTGGTGCACGGGCAGGAGGAGCTGCACGCTACCTGGGCTGGGAGGGAGCTCGTGCCCACTCTGGCTGGGGTTTGTGCTGCTTCCCCTCCGCGGGGCTCATTCCCTTTCAGCAATTGGCCTCTGCATCTTGGTGGGTGGGTTCCTCTTTTGGGCTCGAAGGTCAGCAGCGAACGCAGCCCGTGGCTCTGCTGACCGCCCAGGTTCTGTCCAGGTGACTGTTCATGGTTCCTTGTGGCCACCAAGTGCCTCTGGTGACGCCTGCGGCGCCGGCTCTGCGGCAGCGTGCTGTGCAGGGGGTGGTGGGATGGAGCACTGGCTCCCCAGAAGTAGGGAAAATAGAGCCCTGGTGCCTGCTGCTGGCCCGGGAGGGGTTTATGCTGGCTGCAGCCTTTGCTTGCTGGGAAAAGGCACCGAGTCCTTTGCACGGGGATTGAGCCTCGTGGTGCTGCCGAGGGAACACACAAAGCACAGTTTCCTGGGAGCCTTTCTGTTGCTGAGCCCCTGGGGAGGATTTGGGCAGGAAGCAGGAGGTGTGCTCGAGAGCTCCAGTGGGCTTCAGGTGAGTCCAGCCTTTCCCCCAGAGCTCTGGCTGGTCTGTGGTTCTGCTGTGCTCTCACCGAGAGCCTCAGGGTCACGTTTAGTCCATCTCACTTCTGGAGAGCACTGAAGAGGCTGTACAGAGAGTTTGTGGACTCTCCTTCACTGGGGATATTCAAACCCCACCTGGACACAATCCCGTGCCGTGTGCTCTGGGGTGACCCTGCCTGAGCAGGGAGGTGGGACCAGATGGCCCCTCCGGTGGTCCTTCCAACCTGAACTATTCTGGCATTCTGTGACAGTACTGGTGGTCTGACCCAGCCTTCCCAACCTTTCTGCATCGAGCCTGTGAGGAGGCACCTTCTCAGGGAGGCACAGCCCTCCTGCCATCCTTCCTCTTCTTCCTGAGGTGGCATGGCCACCAGAGAGCCATTGGATGTGATTGTGCACTGCCTGGAGTATCAGCAAAGCTGCTTTGGCATCTGGGAGGCCAAGTGAGCAAACTGCAGATCTTCCACCTGGGTGCTGGTGCCAGTGAATTGATAACTGGAGTGTCCCTGGCATTGCTGCTCTGAGTCCTGCAGGGCACGTGGAGCCCGAGGCGTGAACAGGGCATGAGCAGAGCTCTGTCAGCCGGGCACGTTCTGCTGCGGGTGTTCAACACCCAAACTGGCCTTGATTCCCCTCACATCCAGCTGATCCGAGTGCTCTCCTTTCCTGCCCTGGCCAGGGCACCCACAGAGGATGTCCCTGAGCTCGGGGGTGTGGTGCCTGAGCTCCCTCCGGGGGACTCTGTCCTCCCTCTGGGGGTGTCTGTCCTTCTGGGGAGTGTCTGTGCTTCTAGGGGGTGTCTGTCCTGCTGAGGGGTGTCTGTCCTTCCTCTGAGGGATGTCTGTCCTTCGGGGGAGTGTCTGTCCTTCTAGGGGGTGTCTGTCCTGCTGAGGGGTGTCTGTCCTTCCTCTGGGGGTGGTTT